>JAVIAB010000124.1:8273542-8636042 GCA_032433765.1 Megaustenia siamemsis
GGTAGTTTTGATAATGGAGATTCAGGCAAATGTGCAGAGTGTTCATGAAAGTAGGGCAGTTTTGATATTGGAGAATCAGACAAAATGTGCCGGGTGTTCATGAAAGTAGGTAGTTTTGATAATGGTTAATCATGCAAATGTGCAGAGTGTCATTAAAGTAGTGCAGTTTTGATATTGGAGAATCAGACAAAATGTGCTGGGTGTTCATGAAAGTAGAATGTTTGGAATTGGAAAATCAGACCAAATGTGCTGGTTGTTCATGAAAGTAGTAGGACAGTTTTGATATTGGAGAATCAGGACAAATGTGGGTGTTCAGAAAGTAGGGTAGTTTTGATATTGGAGAGGTCAGCCAAATGTGATGGGTGTTCATGAAAGTAGGCAGTTTTGATATTGGAGAGTCAGCCAAAGTGTGCTGGGTGTTCATGAAAGTAGTGCAGTTTTGATATGGAGAGTCAGCCAAATGTGATGGGTGTTCATGAAAGTGGACAGTTTTGATATTGGAGAATCAGCCAAATATGCTGGGTGTTCATGAAAGTTGGACAGTTTTGATATTGGAGAATCAGCCAAATGTGCTGGGTGTTCATGAAAGTAGGGCAGTTTTAGTAATGGAGAATCAGGCAAATGTGCAGAGTGTTTCATGAAAGTAAGGCAGTATTGATATTGGAGAATCAGGCAAAATGTGCTGAATGTTTATGAAAGTAGGGTAGTTTTGATAATGGACAATCAGACAAATGTGCTGGGTGTTCATGAAAGTAGGGTAGTTTTGATAATGGAGATTCAGGCAAATGTGCAGAGTGTCATGAAAGTAGGGCAGTTTTGATATGGAGAATCAGACAAATGTGCCGAATGTTCATGAAGTAGGGTAGTTTTGATAAAGGTTAACCAGGCAAATGTGCAGAGTGTCATGAATGTAGTGCAGTTTTGATATTGGAGAATCAGACAAATGTGCGGGGTATTCATGAAAGTAGGACAGTTTAGATATTGGAGAATCAGCCAAATGTGCTGGGTGTTCATGAAAGTAGTGCAGTTTTGATATTGGAGAGTCAGCAAATGTGATGGGTGTTCATGAAAGTAGGACAGATTTGATATTGGAGAATCAGCCAAAATGCTGGGTGTTCATGAAAGTAGGACAGTTTTGATATTGGAGAATCAGCCAAATGTGCGGGGGTTATGAAAGTAGGGCATTTTAGTAAGGAGAATCAGGCAAATGTGCAGAGTGTTCATGAAAGTAAGGCAGTATTGATATTGGAGAATCAGGCAAATGTGCTAAATGTTTATGATAGTAGGGTAGTTTTGATAATGGACAATCAGACAAATGTGCTGGGTGTTCATGAAAGTAGCGTAGTTTTGATAATGGAGATTCAGGCAAATGTGCAGAGTGTTTATGAAAGTAGGGCAGTTTTGATACTGGAGAATCAGACAAATGTGCAGGGTGTTCATGAAAGTAGGGTGTTTTGATAATGGTTAATCAGGCAAATGTGCAGAGTGTTCATGAAAGTAGTGCAATTTTGATATTGGAGAATCAGACAAATGTGCTGGGTGTTCCATGAAAGTAGGGTAGTTTTGATATTGGAGAATCAGACAAATTTGCTGGGTGTTCATGAAAGTAGGACAGGTTTTGATATTGGAAAATCAGACAAATGTGCTGGGTGTTCATGAAAGTAGGACAGTTTTGATATTGGAGAATCAGACAAATGTGCTGGGTGTTCATGAAAGTAGGACAGTTTGGATTTTGGAGAATCAGACAAATGTGCTGGGTGTTCCATGAAAGTAGGGTAGTTTGGATAATAGATAAATCGGCAAAATGTCCTTGATTATCACAGAATAATTGTATGAACAACATATCCCTCCTACGTCACATGGCGTGACGTGTGTCTCCTTCACCTAAAGGCTTTATTGCTGTGATATTGTATCAGATCTAGTCTTTCTCTCTTGCCAATGTGAGATCTCAGAGCACAATTAAGCAACAATTCTTGACCGAATCAATATTGACAGTACACGTGTACTAGAGGTGACGAAGGGACACAACATCACTAACGATACAGGGGAAACACTTGAGGAGAAACACTTCAGGAGAAACACTTGAAGAAAAAAACACTTGAGGAGAAACACTTGAAGAGAAACACTTGAGGAAAAAGAAACACTTGAGGAGAGAGAAATACTGAGGAGAAACACTTGAAGAGAAACGCTTGAGGAGCAATACTTATTAGAAAACACGTCAGAGAAAAACACTTAGAAGAAACACTTAGTAGAAACACGTCAAGAGAAACACTTGAGGAACAACACTTAGTAGAATCATGTCAGGAGAAACACGTCAAGAGAAACACTGAGAAGAAACACTTAGTAGAAACACGTCAGGAGAAACACTTGAGAATAAACACTTAGTAGAAACACGTCAGGATAAACACTTGAGAAGAATACTTCTGTATCGCGAATCACCTTCTATTACTTGTTACTTGTTCCTTCTAAACTACCAATGTCGTGTATGTTTCATTACCTGTCTTTAGTTTTTTTTGTTTTTAATTCCAAACACACAGCCCCTGACTTCTACAAGAGAAATGGACGATGTAAACCATCCCGTCATGACCCTCTTGACCTGCTCAAGATTGTGCTAACCAACACAGTCCCCGCAGGAATAGCGTAGTGGTTCGATCATCTACCAACTCCTGTTGTTACCTCCCTTGTGTGTCAACATCACACATCTGTGTGTGTGCATATAGTCGTTAAAGTAGGAATCTCACATACATAATTGTGTCTAAAAGTTTAACCTGAGTTCTCGTACTCTTATGCTCTAGTGAGAGGAGATGATGCATGCATGGAAGTCCCGTCTAGTAATAGCAACGATTTCAATCTGCTGACAGTTCCCTCTACATCTAAAAAGACTGACGAGGACATTCTCAATTAGGCTAATACAAAAGGGAACAAAAGGGAGCAATCGACATTCTTTGGGCACATCATGAGAAAAGGAAAGTTGGAGTACTTGGTTACAAATGGCAAAATAGAGGGAAAGTGAGATAGCGGACGACAAAAGAGAGAAGATACTAGAAAGCTTGATGTCATGGCACGGAGTCAACAACAAAATAGAGGAAAAGTGTGGTCGCGGACGACAAAAGAGAGAAGATACTAGAAAGCTTGATGTCATGGCACGGAGTCAACAACAAAATAGAGGAAAAGTGTGGTCGCTGACGACAAAAGAGAGAAGATACTAGAAAGCTTGATGTCATGGCACGGAGTCAACAACAAAATAGATATGTTGCGCTCGGATAGAAAATTGTTGAAGGACATGACCGTCTACGCCAACCGGTATGGCACATGATGATGATGATCTGACAGTGTGTTAGAAAAATACAAAAAGGTATCTTGTGGCGAGGCGCTGTGGCGAGGCGCTGTGGCGAGGCGCTGTGGCGAGGCGCTGTGGCGAGGAGGTCGGGTTCGATCCTAGATCAGGCTGTCACTTGATATTTGCATTTTCCAGAGTCCTGTAAAAAAACACTTTCAACTCCCTGTGGAACATAGGTCTTCAACAAACACTTTCAACTCCCTGTGGAACATAAGTCTTCAACAAACACTTTCACAACTCCATGTGGAACATAGGTCTTCAACAAACACTTTCAACTCCCTGTGGAACATAGGTCTTCAACAAACACTTTCACAACTCCATGTGGAAATAGGTCTTCAACAAACACTTTCAACTCCCTGTGGAACATAGGTCTTCAACAAACACTTTCAACTCCCTGTGGAACATAGGTCTTCAACAAACACTTTCACAACTCCATGTGGAACATAGGTCTTCAACAAACACTTTCACAAATCGATGTAGAACATAGGTCTTCAACAAACACTTTCAACTCCCTGTGGAACATAGGTCTTCAACAAACACTTTCACAACTCCATGTGGAACATAGGTCTTCAACAAACACTTTCACAACTCCATGTGGAACATAGGTCTTCAACAAACAACTTTCAACTCCCTGTAGAACATAGGTCTTCAACAAACACTTTCACAACTCCATGTGGAACATAGGTCTTCAACAAACACTTTCACACTCCATGTAGAACATAGGTCTTCAACAAACACTTTCACAAATCCATGTGGAACATAGGTCTTCAACAAACAACTTTCAACTCCCTGTAGAACATAGGTCTTCAACAAACACTTTCACAACTCCCTGTGGAACATAGGTCTTCAACAAACACTTTCAGCGCCCTGTGGAACATAGGTCTTTAACAAACACTTTCAACTCCCTGTGGAACATAGGTCTTCAACAAACACTTTCACAACTCCCGGTGGAACATAGGTCTTCAACAAACACTTTCAACTCCCTGTGGAACATAGGTCTTCAACAAACATTTTCAACTCCCTGTGGAACATAAGTCTTCAACAAACGCTTACACCTCACGGTGGTTCATAGGTCTTCAACAAATACTTTTAACTCACTGTTGAACATAGGTCTTCAACAAATACTTTTAACTCACTGTTGAACATAGGTCTTCAACAAATACTTTTAACTCACTGTTGAACATAGGTCTTCAACAAATACTTTTAACTCGCTGTTGAACATAGGTCTTCAACAAACACTTTCCAAGTCGTTCTGTTTCTTGCTATTCTTTTAAGATCATTCCATGTTTTCCCCATCATCTTCGTCTCTGCTTCCATCTGTCTTCTCCAATAATATTTTGGTTTTCCTCTTTGTCTTTTCCCTGAGGATTCCAAATAAGCACCTATTGTGTAATACTTTCAGTTGTCTTCCGCAGTGTGTGTCCTATCCAGGGCCATCGTCTACGTTATATCTCGTTATCCACTGGTATTTAACTGATACTTTTCCATAATTCTACGTTAGTGATTTTGTCTTCCCATTTCCATTCTTTCATTCTGCTGAAGCGTCCATTAATTGCTTGCTTGCGTTCGCCCGATGACTAATGAAGTACACCTATTCATCATCCGCCCTTGGAAGGACGTTAAGTGGGCGTGTCTGCGTTGTGTTGTGGTTTGAAGTATAACTGTGATATTTGCGCCTTCCGGCCCAACACACCCGACTTTAGCATGATCCATTAATTAAATTCTGTATCTTCATGAGTGTCATTATTGTAGTTATCCATGTTTCACAGCAATATAATTAGAATGACTTAACAGTGGAGTTTAAAATGTGTATTTTTGTTATCTTTAATTAGCGGCGGATTAATCTAGGAGAGAGATTTGTTTTCCATGGCTGCACTTACCTATCAATCCAGTGATACCAATTATGCCTCTTGGTTGAAATAAGAATTTGATTTAATAACCGTAGACTTAAGGTGAAGCACTACTGGTGTATTTGGGATGGACAGACCTCCATTTGCCTCTCTTTCGACCTCATCCCTTAATGTTTCTCCGTCCCTGACCAATGGTAATGTACTTATTTCTTTATCCCAGATTTGATTCTCTGTACTTGACCAATGGTGAGGTACCTATTTCTTAATCTCAGATTTGACTCTCTGTATTTTACCAATGGTGAGGTACCTATTTAATTATCCTAGATTTGACTCTCTGTACTTGACCAATGGTGAGGTACCTATTTCATTATCCCAGATTTGACTCTCTGTATTTGACCAATGGTGAGGTACCTATTTCTTTATCCCAGATTTGTCTCTCTGTACTTGACCAATGGTGAGGTACCTATTTCTTTATCCAAGATTTGTCTCTCTGTACTTGACCGATTGTGATGTGCCTATTTCTTTATCCCGGATCCCTCTCTCCATACATGACCGAAATGGTGTACCTATTTCGAATCCATTGATATATTTGCTTTACCGATAGTGATGTACCTATTTTGAATCCATTAATTTTCATCCATGACCAAAGATTATGTGCCAGTTGTGGCTCCACTGTTGACTAAAGAACGTGTTTTTGGATCATGCTCTTCTACATTAACTGTGACAACCCTACGACTTGCTCTGTCCGCTCTTAATTACTTATTAAATATCATCATCATCATCATCATCATCAAGAACCATGCCTGTTAGCGTAGGTGATTATGTCTCTCCACAACTTTCGATCTCGACAATTATTTATAGTTGTTGACCTTCTGCCCAGCCATTCTCTTAAGCTGTCTGGTATCTTTTCTCTTTGCTTCCCTCTATCTCTTCGTCCCTCTATTTTTCCAGTTGTCACAATATATTCCAGGTGTTCCGTTCTCATTGCATGACCAAGAAATGATGATTGCTTTTGTCTAATATTGGAAATTATCTCTCTTTTTGCTTTGGTCTCTTTCAGAACGTCTTCTTTAACTCTTCTTAGCTGTCCATGGTATTCTCAACACTCTTCTGTAAAACCAAATTTATACAGTCTCCGGTGATTTTCTTGTGTATTGTTCTATTGTCAATGATTCACATCCATATGCTAAGACTGGGTCTACATAACATTTAAGAACTCTTTTTCTTGTTTTTTTTTAATTTTCAACAATATATTGCACAGTATCTTCCTTATTTTTTGGAAAGCTGCTTTTGTCTGAGCCATTCTGCATCTCACAATAATAAATATTGTTTGCTGTTAATTCAAATGTAACATATGTTTAAACTGTAACTCAATAATTCAATAACTCAATAATTAAATAGCTCGATAATTCAATAACTCAATAACTAAATAAATCAATAATTCAAATACTCAAGCATTCTACAACTCAAAAATGTAATAACTCAATAATGCAATAAATCAATAATTCAATAACTCAATAAGTCAATAACTCAATAATGCAATAATACAATAACTCAATAATTCAAGAACTCAGTAACAGTTAATAGATAAAACCAAAGAACTATTAAAACGAAGAAATTGTGAGTAAATATTTCCACCCAAAACTCAAAAGCTAACATAAACATTTAAAACGAAACATCAAATCTTATAATATAAGCAAAGCAAACAACAGAAGCCATGTTTTCCTGGATTCATTGTTCAATAAGGATCATAACCCTTGGGTACATGTATCACAGGCTGAAAACCACTGTCCAGTGGGTGTCAACTTAACCTACATTTTTGCACAGACAACGTTCCTCTCTCCCCACCCTCCACAACACCCCTTCCTATCTCAATAACAATTATAAATAATTGCATTGCAATTAATGCGCACCAAATTAAATGCAACACATTAATAGCAACAAACTTTGAGTCAAACAATGCATGTACCGCGATACATGACACAGTTTCATGTCCTTAACGAAACATACAAGCAATACAGGACATAGTTTCATGTCCTTCACGAAACATACAAGCAATACAAGCAATACAGGACATAGCTTCATGTCCTTAACGAAACATACAAACAATACAGGACATAGTTTCATGTCCTTCACGAAACATACAAGCAATACAGGACATAGTTTCATGTCCTTCACGAAACATACAAGCAATACAGGACATAGTTTCATGTCCTTAACGAAACATACAAACAATACAGGACATAGTTTCATGTCCTTAACGAAACATACAAACAATACAGGACATAGTTTCATGTCCTTAACGAAACATACAAGCAATACAGGACATAGTTTCATATCCTTAACGAAACATACAAACAATACAGGACATAGTTTCATGTCCTTAACGAAACATACAAGCAATACAGGACATAGTTTCATGTCCTTAACGAAACATACAAGCAATACAGGACATAGTTTCATGTCCTTAAAGAAACATACAAGCAATACAGATCATAATTTCATGTCCTAAACGAAACATACAAGCAATACAGGACATAGTTTCATGTCCTTAACGAAACATACAAGCAATACAGATCATAGTTTCATGTCCTTAACGACACATACAAGCAATAATGAAACATAAGCCAGGCTGGAATAAAACAATATGCTCAATAAACAATAAATATATTACAGAAACAAATGAAGTGTTTACTGTATATTCAATAATAAACAATAAATGCATATCAGAAGAAATGAAAGGTTTACTGTATGTTCGATGCCTGGACAGTTATCGTGATCCAAAATGGCATGTGAGGACATCCGTCGCACGGTAATGGACCTGATGCTAGCAGTAATGAAAACACCGGGGGTGTGTGCGGGTCTAATGGAATGAGAGCAATGAGCCCAGAATGGACCGAGACAAATTGAGCAACTCTTCCAGGAACTCGATGGAGTCGGAAGCACAGAGGACGGTGTGGGCGGGGAAGATCTCTTCTGTATGATTCCAGGTTGGGGGAGGGAGGGGTGAGTACAAATGTGCAGTGAGCTTAATGCTTTCTCAATAGGAAGGTTACAGTGTCAGGACCCGTTATTATTGCTTTTCTATTTTTAGACTTCGGTATTAAAATAGTGACTTCTTTGAGACTAGGAAACGCGGTTTATTTCTTCTTCCTTCTTCCAAATCTCTCATTTTCTTCTCTCTCTCTCTCTCTCTCTCTCTCTCTCTCTCTCTCTCTCTCTCTCTCTCTCCATTAATAATGCTTTCATTGTTTCTGCATTGTCAACCCGTGTTGTCCAAACATCATCTTTCTGTTTATTTTTTTCTTTCCTGCTATGAATTCTTTCCCTTACTCTTTCTGTGCCAGATTGTCTCTACCCTATCTCTTCATCTCTCGTTATTTTTTCTTTCTCATTCTGATGTTCTTGTTACCTTTATGTTAATCTTCTTTTATTCTTTTCAATTAGGGGATTAATTGATAATTTTATTATTATTATTTTTAGGAGGTTTTTTTTTTTGCTGTCTGTTAATCTCTCTCTCTCTCTCTCTCTCTCTCTCTCTCTCTCTCTCTCTCACTCACTTTCTTTCGATGCTAACCATTTTTTCCTTTATTTTTTTCACTGTCTTGATCTTCTCTCATTCATTTCCTCCCTGCTAAATTGTTTTCTTTAGTCTGTATCTCAAACATATCCTCACTTCGTTGTTTGTTTCTCTTTGTGTTGTCCCTGTTTTCTGATGAAGGCCGATGGAAAAGACTTTACACACTACCGGGATTCGAACCCACCTTCTCCTGGTTTGGCGTTCGACAAGCTATTGATCCGACCACCCATTTTCTATCTGCCATTAATTTTGATTCTAATCTGTATTGTTTAAGTTGTTTTTCATTTCAGAAAATAATCATTATGTAGGACTCGTTGCTGTTGTATGTGATGTTTATGTGTACATATGTTGTTGCTGTTTCCTGTATGTTGTTGTGGTAAGGTCTTGTATGATCTTTACTTTCCTCGTTCCTCGCCTCAGGTTATATTGGTTATTATGGTATGGTAGGCCCCGGTATCACTGCAAACGAATCAAAATCCATAATTGCTCAACCGCCCGTGCCAGCGTAATCATCCGAATCTCATCTCCCAAACAAAGAAAGGTAACTGTAGTCCCCATCGTAGCAGTCTCAGCACACGCCAAAAGACATAAGGCGAAACCGCGCAGAAAGTGAACACAGCCATCTGTTCCCCGTCATACGATATCATCATTCATCGTAAACAAGCGGGATATCGAAGCAGGATCAAAACGGATGAGACACACAGCTGACGGTGTGCACAGAGCACTTAACTCAGTATCTCCTGCAACAAGCCGGACTTGGAATATGAGGAAACTGCAACAAGGAACACTTTTCATGCATAGCCTTCAATTGTTCCCGCCGCCTATCCACCATATACCGAGAGTTCACGGCCTCTTGAAAATGATGATCGTCATATTTTTAAAAAAATGTAGAGCGTTTGATGATGTTAGGCCATCGTTGTTGACTCCAATTCCGAACATATATACACACAGTTAGTCGTCAGATTATCCCCGTCGCACATCAAACAACCGACCGCAAGACAAGCGCACGGCCGGTCTAGGGATTCACGATGGGCCATTACGATAACGTAGCACACAAAAAATGTCGTACACACAATTTCGTTCCCTTTCGATTTCTGATTACTCTAGTAAAAGCAGCCTAAGACGAACAAAACACTGTGCAAATTCCGTAAAGAGATAAAACGGCGGCTGACGAAGTAGTTTACATTGATAAGTAACATGGAAATAACTTGCGTCAAGGAACTCCAACAACGGTCATGAACAGTACCAATGTGACGTAAAGCGCAGATCAAGTCTAGACGTTGGAAGGTCACATTCACAACACTTGATTTGTCAAAAAGGGAATGTTGCCGGCGTACAACATCGCTTTAGCGGCGCAGATGTAATAAGAAGATCATCACTTTTACTTTAAACGAGTAAAGTACAACGGACAACCGAAATTAATCAGACCCCAGATGCACTTTCTGCAGCGATCGAGAGGACGTGGACTAGATCCACCATCTTGGAGACGGAAGTCCCTAGGTTATATTAATAATACAATCCCCTATACCCAGCTATAGTAGGTATCTGGGTGTAGGGGATTGTAAGCTGAGTATAGGGGATTGTAAGCTGAGTATAGGGGACCTAGGTTATATTGACATACTTGAAATTAAATTTGCCAATTGGTGACATTTGTGTGGTGAAATATTTATCGTCGTTAATACACAGCAAAATAAACCATCTAGCAGTAATGTCCTCTTAATGTCTTTTCTGGAGCGGACATTAATTTACTAGATGGTACATTTGTAGGAGAGGACATTTGAGCTGAGTGTTAGTATTCTGTAATTGTAAGCTGAGTGTAGGGGATTGTAAGCTGAGTGTAGAGGATTGTAAGCTGGGTGTATGGGATTGTAAGCTGAGTGTAGAGGTTTGTAAGCTAAGTGTAGAGGATTGTAAGCTGAATGGAGAGGATTGTAAGCTGAGTGTAGAGGATTGTAAGCTGGGTATAGGGGATTGTAAGCTGGGTGTAGGGGATTGCAACCTGGGTATAGGTGATTGTAAGCTGGGTACAGGGGATTGTAAGCTGGGTATATTGTAAGTTGAGTGTAGGAGATTGTAAGCTGAGTGTAGGGAATTGTAAGCTGGGTGTAGAGGATTGTACGCTGGGTACAGGGGATTGTAAGCTGGGTGTAGGGGATTGTAAGCTGGGGGTAGGAGATTGTAAGCTGGGTGTAGGGGATTGTAAGCTGTGTATAGGGGATTGTAAGCTGGGGACAGGGGATTGTAAGCTGTGTATAGGGGATTGTAAACTGGGTATATGGGGATTGTAAGCTGGGTATAGGGGATTGTAACTTGAGTATAGAGGGATTGAAATATGAGTATAGGGAAATGTAAGCTGAGCATAGGGTGGATTGTAAGTTGAGTGTAGGGGATTAAAAGCTGGGTATATGGGATTGTAAGCTGAGTACAGGGGATTGTAAACTGGGTATAGGGGATTGTAAGCTGGGTATAGGGGATTGTAAGCTGAGTATAGGGGGGATTGTAAGTTGAGTATAGGGGATTGTAAGCTGGGTTTAGAGGAATGAAAGCTGGGTTTAGAGGAATGAAAGCTGGGTTTAGAGGAATGAAAGCTGGGTTTGGAGGAAAACCCAGCTGGGTTTATGGGAATGAAAGCTGGGTTTAGAGGGGATTGGGGATTGAAAGCTGAGTATAGAGGGGATTGTAAGTTGAGTATAGGGGGATTGTAAGTTGAGTATAGGGGGGATTGTAAGTTGAGTATAGGGGGGATTGTAGATTGAGTATAGGGGATTGTAAATTGATTATAGGGGGATTGTAAGTTGAGTATAGGGGGGATTGTAAGTTGAGTATAGGGGGGATTGTAAGTTGAGTATAGGGGGGATTGTAAGTTGAGTATAGGGGGGATTGTAAGTTGAGTATAGGGGGGATTGTAAGTTGAGTATAGGGGGATTGTAAGTTGAGTATAAGGGATTGAAAGCTGGGTTTAGAGGAATGAAAACTGGGTTTAGAGGAATGAAAGCTGGGTATAGAGGGGATTGAAAGCTGAGTATAGTGCATTGAAAGCTGAGTATAGAGGAATGAAATTTGAGTATTGGGGACCTGAAAGCTAGTTATAGGGGAATGAAAGCTGTTTATAGAGGAATGAAAGCTGAGCATAGATGAATTGAAAGCTGCGTATAGGGGAATGAAAGCTGAGTTTTAGGGCATTTAAAGCTGGTTATAGGGGAATGAAAGCTGAGCATAGATGAATTGAAAGCTGGGTATAGGAAATGAAAGCTGAGTTTAGGGCATTTAAAGCTGGTTATAGGGGAATGAAAGCTGAGCATAGATGAATTGAAAGCTGGGTATAGGGGAATGAAAGCTGAGTTTAGGGCATTTAAAGCTGGTTATAGGGGAATGAAAGCTGAGCATAGATGAATTGAAAGCTGGGTATAGAAAATGAAAGCTGAGTTTAGGGCATTTAAAGTTGGTTATAGGGGAATGAAAGCTGAGCATAGATGAACTGAAAGCTGGGTATAGGGGAATGAAAGCTGAGCATAGATGAATTGAAAGCTGGGTATAGGGGAATGAAAGCTGAGTTTAGGGCATTTAAAGCTGGTTGTCGGGGAATGAAAGCTGTGTATAGGGGAATTGAAAGCTGGGTATAGGGGAATGAAAGCTGAGTTTAGGGGATTTAACGCTGGTTTATAGGGTAATGAAAGCTGTGTATAGAGGAATGAAAGCTTTGTATAGGGGAATAAAAGCTGAGTAAAGAGGAATTGAAAGCTGGGTATAGGTGAAATGAAAGCTGGATATAGGGGAATGAAAACCGGGCATAGGGGAATGAAGCATGAGCATAGAGGAATTGAAAGCTGGGTATAGTGGAATTGAGTATTGAGTATAGAAGATTTGAAAGCTGAGTATTAGCAAACTGTGAACTGATATGGGACAATGTGAGAGTTGAGTTTGGGTGAGCTTTGCCAATTGCGAAAATACAACATCAACACAATATCAACACAACATCAACACAAGAAAAAACAACAATATCAAATGTCAAGAACATCACTTGTATTCAACACTGTAAGAAACAGGCTTGATTGCGATCAAAAGTTACAGAGTTCTTGAGTTACTTCACACATTCATCTGAATGTATATAACTTCATTGCATATAGCAGTCTCTCTTTTTTCGCCTTTTTTTTTTTACAGCTGTATGGTTGTCTTTACTTAAACTAATGTGAATGTTCGTGTTATTGGTCTACTTCGTTTGATACCTAAAGAAGAGTTCTGACGAAACGTTGTAATTTGTCTTGTATTTATATTTTAGTCTAGCTGCCTAATACTAATGTTCGCATATTTCCTATTGTCACTCACCACAAAGAAATACCTTCTATGGCAGTCTATGAATCTATCAACTCTGTATGATAACTTTCAATGTCTTAGGCTACTGCCGGCGGTAAGACACTCTTCTGGTTCTGTAAAAAGATCAACACAACTCCTTTGGCTAAAAGATATTACACACACGATAATATCATTTGTGTGCACAATTCTTTCTCCTGAAATCTGTATACTCAAAGCCTACTCCGAGAAGTACTCGTTTATTTAGCCTCTAACATTCTCTCTGATAAGTCTCTCTTCCTGAAACTTCTTAAATTAGTCTCCTGTCCGAAATCTCTTAAAAAAACAGTTCTCTCTAGATGTCTCTCTGAGTGATCCCTTCGGAAAATCTTTTCTAAGATATCTCTTTGGATACCCTCATAAAGCTCAACACAACTTCCTTAAATAGTGAGTCCAGTCAAGCATTAAAGTTTTGGTTTTTCTCCAGAGTTCAAGATCCTGTGGTGATGGTTTCCCCTGACTGAAACGTGCAAACATTTGATACTGCCCTTTCCTAATCAACATCAAAGGTGTATTATGACAAAACCGATTGGGTCGTACATGTGCAAACGTTTTTAATATCTTAGATGTGTCGGTAAATCATGTACAGGTATCAGACATTAAACATATTTTACAAGTCTCTACTAATCGATAGTTTGATCTACATGACCAATACTACAACAAAGCATGGGAGTGAATTATGGGGAACATGTAGTTAAGAGTGTGCGAATGTAAGATTTAAATTTAAGAGAATAATGGAGTTAAGAATAGAAATGCCAAGGCAAAATTACTAAATTAGAACTATGGGAAAGTGGCAGGTAAATAAAAGTGGACAAAGAGATAAGTCAAAGTCGATGATCAAAACACGTACTACGGAAACCAAGTGAGAGCGTTACATAACAGGTCTTTTTTTGGATTTCCCAGGGAAGGGAATAAAGAGAAAGCAACAAACGAATACAACTAGGGAAGACAGATGGAAAAAGACATGATGGGGAAACGAGAGCGATCTCTAAGAACACACAAAATAGAACAGATTGAGTATCTAATAATTTGTTGAAGATCTGTGCCTTCAGTTGAAGTGGAAGATAGAAGAAACAGATATGAGAACATGTAGGTTATATCTGGAAGAATATGAGAGGTGACTATGAGTGAACTAATGGAAGGTGACTATAAGTGAAATGTGGGGGTAACTATGAGTGAACTAATTGGATGTGACTATGAGTGAACTAATTGGATGTGACTATGAGTGAACTAATTGGATGTGACTATGAGTGAACTAATGGAAGGTGACTATAAGTGAACTAATTGGATGTGACTATGAGTGAAATGTGGGAGATAATCATGAGTGAACTAATGGTAGGTAAATATGAGTGAACTAATGGGATGTGACTATGGGTAAACTAATGGTAGGTGACTATGAGTGAAACGTGGGAGGTAACTATGAGTGAACTAATGGGATATGATTATGGGTGAATTAATAGTAGGTGACTATGGGTGAACTAAAAAGAGGTCACTATGGGTGAACTAGTAGGAGGTGACTATGGATTAATTAATGGAATGTGACTATGAGTGAAATAATGGGAAGTGACTATGCGTGAACTAATGGGCTGACTGTTGTACTTAAATATAAGACGGTCAGTTTTAACACTATTCCAAGCACGAAATAACTCTAGAGGCAAAACGGGCACTCTACAAAACAATCTTCACCCCAACGTTGTACTACCAATAGCAGTCCTGAAGCCTAGATGCAAGAACAATAAGAAAATTGGTCTCTACAGAGATGAACTGTGTTAGATGAATGACAGGAAACAGCCTGAGAGACAAGATCAGAAATGAAGAACTGAGAAAAAAGCTAGGAATAACCCCCGCCATTGAGTATATAAAGAAACAACAGATAAAATGGTTTGGCCACGTGATAAGGCAGAAAGAATAAAACACAACTCAACGAGCCTTCAATAAACGTTGCGAGAACACCAGATGCAAGGGTCGACCACGAAAAAGATGGATCGATGGAATATTAAAAACACTAGGAAACATGACAGCAGCAGAGGCGAACAGAAGAGCGAAAACCCGCAAATTATATCTCCCATCGTCGCTGAAAGGCAAATGAGGAAGAGGAAGAATTCTGAACATTTAAAGAATGGAAAGAGAACATCTAGAATTGAATATTTCAGAGGAATTTGGGAAAAATGGAGAGAAAGAGAATATTGTAGATGGTTTTGAGATAATTTTGGGAGCTGATTATAGACAACTCTGGGAGCTGTTTATAGACGACTCTGGGAGCTGTTTATTGACAACTCTGGGAGTTGATTATAGACAAATCTGGCAGCTGATTATAGACAACTCTGGGAGCTGTTTCTGAAAGATTATGGAAGCTAAATGTAAGAAATGGGCGCTTTCCTTGATTCCGGTTCTGAGACATGGTAAAGGAGCGATCATTTTTAAGATACATTTATCTATTTTTGGGGACAATAAGACCTGGCGTGTATGCGCGTGCCTCACCGGAATGACGTCA
The DNA here is from genome assembly GCA_032433765.1 of Megaustenia siamemsis. NCBI lineage: Eukaryota > Metazoa > Mollusca > Gastropoda > Stylommatophora > Ariophantidae > Megaustenia > Megaustenia siamemsis. Next base: position 8,289,157 of record JAVIAB010000124.1, read on the forward strand.
GCGTTGCTGAGAAAGGAAGTTCTCTTCTCTACCTTTGTTTGGTTGATATGAAGGTATTTGAGGTGGCAATGGTGATCGTTTGTAGGATAAAGATATGTCTGTACTTTCTGTGCACATACACATATTTGTGTATAGGTAGTTCTGGAGGCATATGTGCATGTATTTCATTTATGTATCGTGCATGAGTGGAACATTATTAAAACAAGTAAATGAATTCAAATATCTGGGAACAATGTTAACCTCGGACGGTAGATGTACAACAGAAGTGAGGTGCAGAATGGCTCAGGCAAAAACAGCTTTCCAAAAAATTCGGAAGATACTGTGCAATCAATTTTTTAGAATAGGAACAAGAAAAAGAGCTCTTAAATGTTATGTAGAACCAGTCTTGACATATGGATGTCAAACATTGACAATAGGACAATGGGACAATGTGTGTGTGTGTGTGTGTGAGAGAGAGAGAGAGAGAGAGAGAGAGAGAGTTAGTAACAAAGTGACGAAGAAGGAAATATATAACAGGAGATGTATTTGAGAGAGCAGAAGTAGTTGTATCAAATAATATAATGATGAACAATGTCAGAAGGTCTGGTACTCTGATATCTTGAAGTCTGATAATCAATGTCTGCTACAGCAGATTCTTGGATCCAGAAGGGACTCAACTCTACTGCTACAACTCAAATAAACAATGCCATAAATGTCCACCAAATCCGAACTACAGTGTTCACAATATAGTCTGCTGTAGTATCCTGAATATCCTTGAATTCGGTCAGGTCGGTGTATATTTACAAGTGATTCGACTTAAGACCGTACATAGTCACAAGATCGGTTCACTTAGTCACTAGGAACACGCTCATCAACCAGCATTAAGCGAAGACGACTCCCAGGGGTTGCTGACATGAACTAATTAAAGAGCTATTTTTAATCTCTTAGCTTTCAGCCCATGAGTGAGCACTTTCAGACTTTCTCACTGAAGACCTGTCTACTTCGATATTGATCCACCCTGCCTGTGGGCTCTTGTCCTTTAGCTGAGTGGCGCGCAGTTCGTGCTAACATTATGTTGTTGGGGTGTCTTTGATTTTCTAGGTCATCATTAAAGACTGTACACCTGGCACACAATGTCGCTTCTTAAATCAGATCGTCATACGCTGTAGACAGGTGTAGTAGTTACTGTTTATAGACCCCTATCTGACGAGGAGTGATTGTAACATCATATCTATCTATCTATCTATCTATCTATCTATCTATCTATCTATCTATCTATCTATCTATCTATCTATCTATCTATCTATCTATCTATCTATCTATCTATCTATCTATCTATCTATCTATCTATCTATCTATCTATCTATCTATCTATCTATCTATCTATCTATCTATCTATCTATCTATCTATCTATCTATCTATCTATCTATCTATCTATCTAACTGTCTATCTGTCTGTCTGTCTGTCTGTCTGTCTGTCTATCTGTCTGTCTGTCTGTCTGTCTGTCTGTCTGTCAGCGACTGGCGGCTCCAGTTCTGTGTTGGTTGATAAGTCCTCTTGTGCACACACTAATCCTTACGTTTCTGGATATGCCCATCTGTACTCTCATTTCTTTTATCAGAAGGAGAAAAGTGGACTCATTAATGCCCTTTCGGCATCTCGGAGGGCATAATGACGTCAGCCTGATCTATTAGTTGACTAATAGAGGACATATTTCCTGAACACATGAGAAGTGGATGACCGCTTTAAAAACCTATAACAGACCACACAACCACAAGAACAGACCACACAACCACAAGAACAGACCACACAACCACAAGAACAGACCACACAACCACAAGAACAGACCACACAACCACAAGAACAGACCACTCAACCACAAGAACAGACCACACAACCACAAGAACAGACCACACAACCACAAGAACAGACCACACAACCACAAGAACAGACCACACAACCACAAGAACAGACCTCCCAGCCACAAGAACAGACCACCCAACCACAAGAACAGACCACACAACCACAAGAATAGACCACACAACCACAAGAACAGACCACACAACCACAAGAACAGACCACACAACCACAAGAACAGACCTCCCAGCCACAAGAACGGACCTCTCAACCCAAGAACGGACCTCCCAACCACAAGAACAGACCTTCCAGCCACAAAACGGACCTCTCAACCCAAGAACGGACCTCTCAACCCCAAGAACGGACCTCCCAACCACAAGAAGAGACAACAGAGACAGAACAAGAACACCCACCAGAGAAAAGTGACAACAGCGATGAATGTATCTAAGCAGAGAATACACGAAAGAGGAGACGCCAGACATAGAAGAAAAGACCTCCGCATCAAGCATTAAACAATGACATCAAAACAGAGTACGACGCTAGGGTTAACCTCAAGAAAAGAACAACAACACTTTAAAACATCGACAGCGCCAAAACAAGAGCCGGGACCAAAATTAAAAACGGTTATACGACAAGAAACGAAAGAGCAAAACATGGACAGCAGCTAATCCGAAGAGGACGAATAAGAAAATAAATCACGGGCGGGTGTGACAGAAGGAAGTAAACTTTTAAAATCGTATTCACCACATACGGGCCGGTCAAAATAGCTAGGCGGGCCGGTTCTGGCCCGTGAGCCGTAGGTTGCTCACCTCTACTTTAAACAGACGGGTGATGATGCGATGACTACGACGACGATGTTAATGATGATGAAATTTAGGCGCCCTGCCGTGTTATCATACAGGAGAAATATATCTCAACACAGACATCACTGGTGTCCCTCGCTCCAATATAATACTTTTACTATAATGAATTGCCCCAATAAACCACGATTACGTCACAAGTCTCGAGTTCTCACCAAGTGTCTCCCTGTCCGAGAAGGATTCGAGAGCTGATATACTTGTAGTCTTGTCACCGTCACTGTTTAGATCCTCATAAACACCAGTTTTAGTACCCTGCCAGGGTTATCCCATTCCAGTGAATTATCTCCCTTCCAGCCAATTACGTGCCGCCTAGCCCAGGGAATCTCAAATTGTGACGCTGGTCTCCATTTGTCTAAAGACTGCGATTGGTTGAAAAGTGGGTCCACACCTTGACCTTTGCTTTAAGTGAATAAATGTATAGTATTAGTCTGGCTCAGGCAAAAGCAGCTTTCCAAAAAACAAAAAAAAATTAGGAAGATACTGTGCAATCCATTATTGACAAAAGAAATAAGAAAAAAGAATTCTTAAATTTTTGTAGAGCCAGTCTTGACATATGGATGTGAATCATGGACAATAGGTCAACAGACAAGAAAATCACTGGAGTCTGTAGAAATTTGGTTTTACAGAATAATGTTTAGAATACCATGGACAGCTAAGAAGAGTAGTGAAAACGTTTGGAAAGAGGACATATCAAAAATAGAGCTAATTTCCAATATTAGGAAGAAACAATCATAATTTTTTGGCCATGTAATGAGAAGAGAACAACTGGAATATATTGTAACAACTGGGAAAATCGAGGACGAAAAGATAGAGGGAAACAAAGAGAAAAGATACCAGACGGTTTAAGAGAATGGTTTGGCAGAAGGTCAACAACATAAATGATAAATAGCTGTCGAGATCGAAAGTTGTGGAAAGACATGATCACCTACGCCAGCAGGCACGGTACTTGATGATGATGATTTGCCTGGAAAAAAAAGAGAAAAAAAATGGGGGGGGGGGGCATTGTTTGATGCGTGAAAGAGTGCGTCAAATATGTTCAGTTCACATCAGATCGTAATTCTGACGGCGTGTGAGCGCTACTGACAGACTTAATCAACCTTCACTATTGATCTCTATCTGCAGTCACTCATTGGGACCCTGCGAAGTCGAGACCCGTCCTTTTATGCTGTTATCTTCACATAAGATGTGTGATCTTCATAAGATGGTGTTACCTTCAAATAAGAAAGTGTTATCTTCATACAAAATTATGATTTCTTCTAAAAAGATGGTGTTATCATCACAGAAAATGGTGTTATCTTAACATGTGATGATACAGTCTTAATAGCAGAGACAGAGAATGAACTACAAAAAATTATAGACATAATAGTAAAAAAAAGCAACTAGAAAGGTCTCAGTCTGAATTGTAAGAAAACAGAAATAATGGTTATTTCGAAAAAATCACACAGCTTACAGATGAAAATGACAAATGTGAAACAACTGCAACGTGTCAAATACTTGGGCACAATAATAGAATCAGATGGAAGATGCGCCACAGAAATAGAAAACAAAATAGCTCAGACCAAATAGCATTTCAGAAATGTAAAACGTCTTATGCAACAAATCTATATAAATAAAAGTGTGAAAGAGAGTTCGTCGGTGCTATGTAGAGCCAATTCTGACCTGTGGTAGCGAATCAAGGATAATAGACAAACAAATGGAAAAACGATTAGAGGCCACAGAGATGGGATTTCTCAGAAGAATGTTGACAGTTCCCTGGACAGATAAAAAGACAAATGAGGAAGTTTTCTAAAGAGGCCAACACAAAAACGGAGCTCTTAAAAAACATCAGAAAGAAACAACAAACATGTTTGGGCACATCATGAGAAGAGGAAAGTTGGAATACTTGGTTACAACTGGCAAAATAAAAGGAAAGAGATATGGCGGACGGCAAAACAGAGAAGATACTGGATAGCTTGGTGTCATGGCATGGAAAACAGTCAACAGAACTCATACGATGTTCTGCGGTTAGAAGATTGTGGAAGGACATGATCGCCTACGCCGACCTGTATGACACATGATGATGATGAAGAGTCTATGTGTGTCTCTCAGTTACCAACAAATGCCAATCGATAATTATCGTATTGGGGGAACCCACCAGTCTAAGAACAAGTCGATCTTATCAAGTAGGACCCTCCTCTACCCCCATGTTTCCATCAACTGTAATCATTACCGAGTTAATGGCGCGGACCGGAATTCGTGGGGGACAATTTGGCCAGATTCTCCAGCCTACGGTAATGGACACGACCTCAAGGGTTACTTCCCCTGTCGGTTTGTATTTCTAAATCATCTGGCAACCCTTCGGATTCTCATCTTTCCATCTGGCAATGCTTACTTCTCCTTGTTACTCCTTACTAATGGCTGAGTGTATCAACAATTATCTTTGACAGCAATCGCTCTGCAAGTATCTATTTCATTCTACTTCTATTTGCAAATATATGCTACACTCTACTTTTAGCTGCAATTATCTAGTTCTCACCATTTTTTGGCCATGCGATGAGAAGGAAACAGCTGGAATATATTGTGACAGCTGGAAAAATTGAGGGACGAAGAGATAGAGGGAAGCAAAGAGAAAAGATACCAGACAGCTTAAGAGAATGGCTTGACAGAAGGTCAACAACAGAAATGATAAATAAATGTCGAGATCGAAAGTTGCGGAGAGACATGTTCACCTACGCCAGCAGGCACGGTACTTGATGATGATGATGATCTACCTCAGTCTACTTTTATCTCTAAATATATTACCATCAACTTTTTATCTACAAGTATCAGTTACATTTTATTTCTATCTACAAGTATCTATTACATTCGACTTTTATCTACAAGTATCTATTACATTCGACTTTTATCTACAAGTATCTATTACATTCGACTTTTATCTACAAGTATCTATTACATTCGACTTTTATCTACAAGTATCTATTACATTCGACTTTTATCTACAAGTATCTATTACATTCGACTTTTATATACAAGTATCTATTACATTCTACTTCTATCTACATGTGTATATTACAGTCGACTTCTATCTACATGTGTATATTACAGTCGACTTCTATCTACATGTGTATATTACATTCTACTTCTATCTACATGTGTATATTACAGTCTACGTCTATCTACATGTGTATATTACATTCTACTTCTATCTACATGTGTATATTACAGTCGACTTCTATCTACATGTGTATATTACATTCTACTTCTATCTACATGTGTATATTACAGTCTACTTCTATCTGCACTTAGAAACTACATTACATTTAACTACAAAATTCCTGCAATATTCATCTCTTTACTACATAATGCTATAATCTACACCCAGTCTACTACAGTCTGCTACAATATCCTACTTGCATGCAATAAACTACTTTATCCTAGTGCAATCTGCTACTAGATACCACAATGTAATGTTGCTCCAATCCAATCTACTTTCACACACAACAGTCTACCTCTGTGTCTACAACTCTCACTCACATTACACATCCTACATCAAACATCTACTAACTTATCATTTGCTATCTAGTACTGTCACATTACACATCCTACATCAAACATCTACTAACTTATCATTTCCTATCTGGTACAGTCACATTACACATCCTGCATCAAACATCTACTAACTTATCATTTCCTATCTAGTACTGTCACATTACACATCCTGCATCAAACATCTACTAACTTATCATTTCCTATCTAGTACTGTCACATTACACATCCTGCATCAAACATCTACTAACTTATCATTTCCTATCTAGTACTGTCACATTACACATCCTGCATCAAACATCTACTAACTTATCGTTTGCTATTTAGTACAGTCACATTACACATCCTACATCAAACATCTACTAACTTATCATTTCCTATCTAGTACTGTCACATTACACATCCTACATCAAACATCTACTAACTTATCATTTCCTATCTAGTACTGTCACATTACACATCCTGCATCAAACATCTACTAACTTATCATTTCCTATCTAGTACAGTCACATTACACATCCTACATCAAACATCTACTAACTTATCATTTCCTATCTAGTACTGTCACATTACACATCCTACATCAAACATCTACTAACTTATCATTTCCTATCTAGTACTGTCACATTACACATCCTGCATCAAACATCTACTAACTTATCATTTCCTATCTAGTACTGTCACATTACACATCCTGCATCAAACATCTACTAACTTATCATTTCCTATCTAGTTCAGTCACATTACACATCCTGCATCGAACATCTACTAACTTATCATTTCCTCTCTAGTTCAATCACATTACACATCCTACATCAAACATCTACTAACTTATCATTTCCTATCTAGTACTGTCACATTACACATCCTACATCAAACATCTACTAACTTATCATTTCCTATCTAGTACTGTCACATTACACATCCTACATCAAACATCTACTAACTTATCATTTCCTATCTAGTTCAGTCACATTACACATCCTACATCAAACATCTACTAACTTATCATTTCCTATCTAGTACTGTCACATTACACATCCTGCATCGAACATCTACTAACTTATCATTTCCTATCTAGTACAGTCACATTACACATCCTACATCAAACATCTACTAACTTATCATTTCCTATCTAGTACAGTCACATTACACATCCTACATCAAACATCTACTAACTTATCATTTCCTATCTAGTACAGTCACATTACACATCCTACATCAAACATCTACTAACTTATCATTTCCTATCTAGTACAGTCACATTACACATCCTACATCAAACATCTACTAACTTATCATTTCCTATCTAGTACACTCACATTACATTCCGCAGCTGTTTGTTGACGGCATTTTAGTATGCTCGTTAAATTTTCTCAGCTCTCAAATTTAACGTGAGTATAACTCTGATATGATACATGAGAGATGATCATAGGAAGTGCTATAACGTAAATTGATACAATATTTCTGGTTAAATTATGATTATTTCACACAAGAAAGCGTTAAATTATCAAATTTGGAAATATGTATTCTCACAAACATTGTTTAACTAAAATATTAATTATGTAACAATTACCTGTTCTAGAATATCCACATTTTTTTTTTAGTTTGACAAATTTGAACCACTCCAAGAAAACATCAATATAAACAAATGAGCAGAATGTAGTTACATCTTCACTCATGAATGGTACAAAATTGTTATCTAAAATACCACTTTGAGAATTACAGTAAGCAGCCGTGATTTCAATATCATTTCAACTTCAACATCAAAATCCAGTGACTACTGTTGATACATGTTCAACCTAATTGTCTCGTATTTACGTTTTTAATTTCATTTTGTGTGTGTGTGTGTGTGTGTGTGTGTGTGTGTGTGGTGTGTGTGTGTGTGTGTGTGTGTGTGTGTGTGTGTGTGTGTGTGTGTGTGTGTGTGTGTGTGTGTGGTGTGTGTGTGTGTGTGTGTGTGTGTGTGTACATATTTTTCGTGTGACGAAGTAACTGTTGTTAATTTCGTAAAGTCATGGTAACGGTTACTGCCAGTGCCAGGGCTGGAAGCTGTCAGTGACCATAGTTGGCCTAGCTGCTTGCGTTATATTTAGAACTTTCCAGGTCCTACTCCATCTCTTCGCAGTGTCCCTATAAACAAACCAGTCTAGTCCGGCCAAGAAAGTATGGATCAAGAGAGAGACCTGGTACGCATAAAACCAACTTCAAGTCGCATATTGAGACAAAACATGTTCTGCGTCCACCTAACCTTCTTTTAATGACGGATGACTAAAAAGGATTATTCATGTATGCGCTAGTCTCGAAGAAAGAAAGAAAGAAAGAAAGAAAGAAAGAAAGAAAGAAAGAAAGAAAGAAAGAAAGAAAGAAAGAAAGAAAGAAAGAAAGAAAGAAAGAAAGAAAGAAAGAAAGAAAGAAAGAAAGAAAGAAAGAAAGAAAGAAAGAAAGAAAGAAAGAAAGAAAGAAAGAAGAAAGAGTTGTTGCGTCAAGTAAAACTTATCTTTCTTGCTATTAGCTCCAGGTGGTTGTAAAGTTCTATGCAAGTAAAACTTATCTTCCTTGCTATTAGCTCCAGGTGGTTGTAAAGTTCTATGCAAGTAAAACTTATCTTCCTTGCTATTAGCTCCAGGTGGTTGTAAAGTTCTATGCAAGTAAAACTTATCTGCCCTTAGATGGTCGGCCTTCCCAGGTTTACGAGCACCATCTGCCCGAGTCACTAGAGGTGACTAACACAGACATGCGACTTGTAATATGAGGAAACTGCAACAAGGAACACATTTCATGCATAGCCTCCATTTGTTCCCGCCGCCTATCCCCATATACCGGTAAGTCACGTCCTCCCGAAAATGATGATCATCGTAGCACTTGATGATGTTAGGCCATCGTTGATGACTCCAATTCCGAACATATAGACACACAGTCAGTCGTCAATTTATTCTTGTTGCACATCAAACAGCAGACCGTAAGATTTGCGCACGGCCGGTTTAGGGAACCAATACGATGACGTAGGACACAATGTCGCCAAACTCATAATCTCGATACCTTTAGACTTATGTACTCAAGTGTAAACAGTCTACGACGAACAAAACACGAAGCAACTTCCCCAAAGAGACAAAACTGCGACTGACGAAGTAGTTTACATTAATGTGTAACGTGGAAATAACTTGCGTCAAAGAATCCCAATAACGGTCTTGAACAGCACTAATGTGACGTAAAGCACAGATGAAGTCTGGACGGTGGAATGTCTCACTCACAACACTTGATTCGTCAAAAACGGACTGTTGTCGACCTACGACCTCGTCTTAGCGACACAGATGTATCAAGCATATCATCATTTTGACTTTTACGCAGAAAAGTGCAAAGAAGATCCGAAATTAATCAGACCCTGGGTGCATTTTCTGCAGCGATCGAGAGGACGTGGACTAGATCCGCCATCTTGTAGACGGAAGTCCCGACAGAAAAGATCAACTGCTGCCTTGCAGGAAGATTGGGGACAATCAAAGGCTAAGGAAAGCAAACCTGAAAAAATGCTGGCTGAAATCGGATGCACTGGGCCACTGGCGCAGAACACAGTGCAACGTATTAACGGGTGTTCAGTCAGAGTGGATCTGACAGACTCTAATTGTGATGTTCTGTCTGTGGGGGCGATCAACACACTTAGCCTGACAGCTGACTTCATATGAGAGTCTGGAATCCTTACTCTGATTGAGTCCTGAACGCAGAGAGAAACTTATCTTCCTTGCTATTAGCTCCAGGTGGTTGTAAAGTTCTATGCAGGTAAAACTTATCTTCCTTGCTATTAGCTCCAGGTAGTTGTAAAGTTCTATGCAAGTAAAACTTATCTTCCTTGCTATTAGCTCCAGGTAGTTGTAAAGTTCTATGCAAGTAAAACTTATCTTCCTTGCTATTAGCTCCAGGTAGTTGTAAAGTTCTATGCAAGTAAAACTTATCTTCCTTGCTATTAGCTCCAGGTGGTTGTAAAGTTCTATGCAAGTAAAACTTATCTTCCTTGCTACTAGCTCCAGGTGGTTGTAAAGTTCTATGCAAGTAAAACGTAAATTAAAGTACCCCAGTCACGCCAAGTGGGGTATAGGGAATATGGTGTTGGTGACCCGTCACGCAAGTGGCGTATAGGGAATATGGTGTTGGTGACCCGTCACGCCAAGTGGCGTATAGGGAATATGGTGTTGGTGACCCGTCACGCCAAGTGGCGTATAGGGAATATGGTGTTGGTGACCCGTCACGCCAAGTGGCGTATAGGGAATATGGTGTTGGTGACCCGTCACGCCAAGTGGCGTATAGGGAATATGGTGTTGGTGACCCGTCACGCCAAGTGGCGTATAGGGAATATGGTGTTGGTGACCCGTCACGCCAAGTGGCGTATAGGGAATATGGTGTTGGTGACCATAAATTTTACAGACCTTCAGCACATGATTTTTGGGTAATGGTCGGCATTACGCCCGTCCAGCTTTACTTTCCCACAAAAATCCGGTGCCCAATTAATGCTGGGTGAAACCGAAGGCCGTCGGTTGGGATCGAACCCTACCTCTTCTCCTTTGTAGTCCAGTTCACTAACCACGGAGCTATTGCGGTTCATAGTTCTATGTCCTACCTACTCTGTTATTCATCGTTAGCTCTCATCACTACAATCGTTAGGTGGATCGTCTATCGCATGCCTCTATCACAAATCCTATACTCGACATGTCTTCCTATGTCCTTCTCTTGTCCTATATCTAGGACTCTATGTTCACCTCGGCTTGGGTCAGCATTTTCCCGGGATACATTTTTTGTCAAAGCAAGGCGGTCTGACGTAGTGCTAGCCACATTATCTAAAACAAGAAGTCTGTGACGTCAAGCAGTGGTTACTAACATCCTGTTGTTCAAACGCCAGGCTCGAGAAACGATGGATTACAGTCTTCTTCGTTGTATATATTTAGACCAACTAACCATCTTCCTCTTCTACCTTTCAGCTCCCTGTGGAGCATAGGTCTGTCTTGAACAAACACTTTCAGCTCCCTGTGGAGCGTTGGTCTTCAACAAAAACGTTCAGCTCCTTGTGAAGCATAGATCTTCAACAAACAGTTTCAGCTCCCTGTGGAGCATAGATCTTCAACAAACACTTTCCAAGCCGCTCTTTTTTCTTGCCATTCTTTTAAGACCGTTCCATGTCTTCCCCATCATCTTAATCTCTGCTTCCATCTATCTTCACCAAGCTATTTTGGTCTTCCTCTTTGTCTTTTTCCTTGTGGATTCCACACAAAAAAATCCTCTTGTATAATAATTGACTTCCGTGTGTCCTATCCAACGTCATCGTTTCCGCTGTATCTCTATATCCACTGGTGTTTGACTGGTACTTTCCCATAATTATATGTCAGTGATGTTGGTTTTGCTATTTCCATCCTTTAGTTCTGTGCATCATCAATTAATGAAGATCCGTATTCTCATGATTGCCATTTTTGTTGTTCTCCATGTTTCACAGTCATATAATAAGACAAATATGGAGAGTTGATACGTGGAGAGTTGATACATTGTGGATTGATGCATGGAGTGTTGATCCATGGAGTATTGATATTTTGTAGTGTTGATATTTGGAGTGTTGATATATAGAGGGTTGATACATGGAGTGTTGATATATGGATGGGTGATATTTAGTGTGCTGATATATGGAGTGCTGATAAATGAAGTGTTGATATATGGAGGGTCGATATATGGAGTGCTGATATATAAAGTGTTGATATATGGAGGGTTGAAATTTTTAGTGCTGATATATGGAGTGTTGATATATGGCGTGCTGATATATGGAGTGCTAATATACGGAGTTGTGATATTTGGAGGGTAGATATAAGGAGTGCTGATATATGGAGTGCTAATGTACGGAGTGCATATATATGGAGGGTTCATATATGGAGTGTTGATAAATGGAGTGCTGATATATGGAGTGCTAGCATTGACAAACTTAATAGAGAGGAGGAGGAGGAAAATAAGGAAGAGAAGATGTCGAGCTTAATTTACAGGAAGTGACGTTATTTGTGCCATTGATTTTATGACGTTTTCGTGGACGTCAAGACATAATAATAATGCCCCCTGCTGTGCACCATTTTCAAAGATTACCTTCTTTGCAATCCAAGCCTCGAGAAGAAATACTTCTTTCTTTTATGTTCGCCTTTTCTATGATTCCAGTTTATTTTATACCTCCATACATCGCTCTGCTTTCTTCTTTCTTTTCACCTATTTTATCTTGTTACTCTATAGTCTCCACACCATCCACTTTATTTCAGTCGTAATTTCTTCTTGCGCTCTGTTATTCTCTTGTTTTTACACTTAATTGATGTGTTCTTTTCATGAAAGGTTATTTGTCGTTGCCGACTGTTGTTCGACATTTACAGTGTTGTTATTGTTGTTGCTGTTTTAATTTGTCTTCATTAGTTTAATGCATTTTTAATTATTCCGAACTCTTGCTGTGCGCTTTTTGCAACGTGTAACTTCAACACAGGAAGGGAGACAATGATTTTCATTGAATGCAAGTGTTTGATGAGAGTGGGACGAATTTTCATTTTAACTTTGTTGTCATCAGCTTTGTTATCTTCAACTTTGATCACTAAGTCACTAAATAATCTTTTGCATTATCGAGCGGAAATAATTTATTTCGCTTTTTTTTTTTTTTTTGCAAAACGATTTGAATATTACGATCAATGTATGTTCATTGAAGAGGCGTGACAACAATTAACATATGTAGACTTGACAAGTGTGTGAGACAAATACAACAATTAATATATGTAGACTTGACAAGTGTGTGAGACAAATACAACAATTAATATATGTAGACTTGACAAGTGTGTGAGACAAATACAACAATTAATATATGTAGACTTGACAAGTGTGTGAGACAAATAAAACAATTAACATATGTAGACTTGACAAGTGTGTGAGACAAATACAACAATTAATATATGTAGACTTGACAAGTGTGTGAGACAAATACAACAATTAATATATGTAGACTTGACAAGTGTGTGAGACAAATACAACAATTAACATATGTAGACTTGACAAGTGTGTGAGACAAATACAACAATTAACATATGTAGACTTGACAAGTGTGTGAGACAAATACAACAATTAACATATGTAGACTTGACAAGTGTGTGAGACAAATACAACAATTAACATATGTAGACTTGACAAGTGTGTGAGACAAATACAACAATTAACATATGTAGACTTGACAAGTGTGTGAGACAAATACAACAATTAATATATGTAGACTTGACAAGTGTGTGAGACAAATACAACAATTAATATATGTAGACTTGACAAGTGTGTGAGACAAATACAACAATTAACATATGTAGACTTGACAAGTGTGTGAGACAAATACAACAATTAAAATATGTAGACTTGACAAGTGTGTGAGACAAATACAACAATTAACATATGTAGACTTGACAAGTGTGTGAGACAAATACAACAATTAACATATGTAGACTTGACAAGTGTGTGAGACAAATACAATAATTAATATGTGTAGACTTGACAAGTCTGTGAGACAAATACAATAATTAATATGTGTAGACTTGACAAGTGTGTGAGACAAATACAACAATTAATATGTGTAGACTTGACAAGTCTGTGAGACAAATACAATAATTAACATATGTAGACTTGACAAGTGTGTGAGATAAATACAACAATTAACATATGTAGACTTGACAAGTGTGTGAGACAAATACAACAATTAACATATGTAGACTTGACAAGTGTGTGAGACAAATACAATAATTAAAATGTGTAGACTTGACAAGTCTGTGAGACAAATACAATAATTAATATGTGTAGACTTGACAAGTCTGTGAGGCAAATACAACAATTAACATATGTAAACTTGACAAGTCTGTGAGACAAATACAACAATTAACATATGTAGACTTGACAATTGGTTGTAACAAATACTTTATGTGTCTGTCAGACCTACAGTTGTGTGTGACTAGTTGAACCAGTATCGATGGCACAAGTATGGGAGCCAAGCATTACACTGCTTCAAACACTACTTCATACTCATATGAGGCTATCAACAAATCTACTTCCGCCAAATTTTTATAACTTTTTAACACTTCTGGGTCTGTCTGAACTGCTTTAATGTAAAGGTGAAGGTCAAGGTAAAGCAAGAGACTTGAACCGGCGTCTAAGCACGCGAGTTTACACCCATATGTGCTCGGCGGCAAATCTTACCACGCGAGTTTCTACCCATATGTGCTCGGCCGCCTATCTTACCACGCGAGTTTCTACCCATATGTGCTCGGCCGCCTATCTTAACACGCGAGTTTCCACCCATATGTGCTCGGCGGCCTATCTTACCACGCGAGTTTCCACCCATATGTGCTCGGCGGCCTATCTTACCACGCGAGTTTCCACCCATATGTGCTCGGCCGCTTATCTTACCACGCGAGTTTCCACCCATATGTGCCCGGCCGCTTATCTTAGCACGCGAGTTTCCACCCATATGTGCTCGGCCGCTTATCTTACCACGCGAGTTTCCACCCACATAACAGAACTGTACAACAGCACAAAGAAATTAGGTGGAAAATACAAACAGATCAACGCCTTTATCAAAGATAAGAAAGGAAATCTGCTTAGTAATATAAAGGAACAAATGGAGAGATGGAAGGAGCACTTTGAAGAACTTTTGAACAGACCTGGCTCAAATAATCCTCCAGATATACTACCAGCAGAAGAAGAATTACACGTTAACTGCGGAAAACTAAGCAAAGAAGAAATAATGAAAGCCATCAAACTGTTAAAAGATGGTAAAGCCACAGGACCAGATGAAATTCCTTCGGAAGCCATCAAAGCAGATATTATCACCTCTACCAAGATGTTACATAATCTATTGGATAAAATTTGGGAGAGGGAAGAAATACCTAAAGACTGGAGAGAAGGTTATATGATCAAACTACCAAAGAAAGGAAGTTTACAGGAGTGCACAAATTATAGGGGAATTATGCTACTATCAGTGCCAGGAAAAATATTAGGCAGAATCATTCTGGAGAGACTAAAAGAGGCTATAGAGAAACACTTGAGAGATGAACAAGCAGGTTTTAGGAAGAACAGATCATGTGCTGATCAAATAACTACTCTACGTATAATAGTTGAACAAAGTTTAGAACTAAAATCCCCACTTTATATTGGATTCATAGATTACGAAAAGGCATTTGATAGTTTAGACAGAAGAATGCTTTGGAAGTTGCTGAGTCATTATGGAATCCCCATAAAGTTTATTAACCTGATAAAAACAATGTATGAAGGAACAAAATGTAGTGTGGTGCATGAAGGACAGCTTACAGAAGCATTTGAAATAAGAACAGGAGTAAGGCAAGGATGCCTTCTGTCTCCATTTCTCTTTCTACTGGCCATAGATTGGATTATGAAAATAACTCAAAACAACAGAAATGGGATCCAGTGGTCACTGACCAAACAACTTGATGATTTAGACTTTGCTGATGACATAGCTCTCCTATCACACAGCCACCAACAGATGCAAGATAAAATGAGTATATTAGATGAGAGATCACAACAGCTAGGACTAAAGATTAATAGAGAGAAGACCAACATTATGAGAATTAATGCAGTTGGCAATAACCAAATAAAACTAGGAGAAATACCTCTACTAGACGTACAATCTTATATATATCTGGGCAGTAATATAGATAAAGAGGGAGGAACAGAAAACGATACCAAAATAAGGATATCAAAAGCAAGAGGAGCTTTCATTGCACTGGGAAACATATGGAAATCCAAAGAAATTAGGCTAAATACAAAAATACAAATTTTCAACTCCAATGTTAAGTCGGTTCTATTATATGGCTGTGAAACATGGAAAATAACAAAATTGACAATCACGAAGGTACAGACTTTCATTAATGGATGCTTGCGCAGAATAAAGGGATGGAAATGGCAGGACAAAGTCACAAACGTGGAATTATGGAAATGTACCGGTCAAATACCAGTGGATAAAGAAATACAGCGAAGACGATGGCGATGGATAGGACACACACTACGGAAACCAACTGAGAGTATTACACAACAGGCCCTTTTTTGGAATCCCCAGGGGAAAAGACAAAGAGGAAGACCAAGGAATTCTTGGAGAAGACAGATTGAAGCAGAGATGAAGATGATAGGGAAGACATGGAATGATCTTAAAAGAATTGCAAAAAACAGAACGACTTGGAAAGTGTTTGTTGAAGACCTATGCTCCACTGGAGCTAAAAGGTAGAAGAAGACTTGACAAGTCTGTGAGGCAAATACAACAATTAACATATGTAAACTTGACAAGTCTGTGAGACAAATACAACAATTAACATATGTAGACTTGACAATTGGTTGTAACAAATACTTTATGTGTCTGTCAGACCTACAGTTGTGTGTGACTAGTTGAACCAGTATCGATGGCACAAGTATGGGAGCCAAGCATTACACTGCTTCAAACACTACTTCATACTCATATGAGGCTATCAACAAATCTACTTCCGCCAAATTTTTATAACTTTTTAACACTTCTGGGTCTGTCTGAACTGCTTTAATGTAAAGGTGAAGGTCAAGGTAAAGTAAGAGACTTGAACCGGCGTCTAAGCACGCGAGTTTACACCCATATGTGCTCGGCGGCAAATCTTACCACGCGAGTTTCCACCCATATGTGCTCGGCCGCCTATCTTACCACGCGAGTTTCTACCCATATGTGCTCGGCCGCCTATCTTAACACGCGAGTTTCCACCCATATGTGCTCGGCGGCCTATCTTACCACGCGAGTTTCCACCCATATGTGCTCGGCCGCTTATCTTACCACGCGAGTTTCCACCCATATGTGCTCGGCCGCTTATCTTAGCACGCGAGTTTCCACCCATATGTGCTCGGCCGCTTATCTTACCACGCGAGTTTCCACCCACATGTGCTCGGCCGCCTATCTTAGCACGCGAGTTTCCACCCATATGTGCTCGGCCGCCTATCTTACCACGCGAGTTTCCACCCATATGTGCTCGGCCGCCTATCTTAGCACGCGAGTTTCCACCCATATGTGCTCGGCCGCTTATCTTACCACGCGAGTTTCCACCCATATGTGCTCGGCCGCCTATCAAAAAATGTTTGGAGATTTCTGTATAGTGTCGCTTCAAGCATCCAAACTCAGATGCGAGGCGACATTCCTCACCTTCCCAGGGTAATACCCTGGTACCCATTTCTGCCAACGGCTGGGTCGACCGTGGCGGTATTTTTTTTCCCAACCACGAGTACAACTCACTCTGCTCCAAGTGAGAATCGAACACGGGTTGTCCGAACGTCGATAGTCCAGTCGGGTAGTTTTCACAACTATGTTACCGAGGTCCCCCAATTAATGCTTTAATGTAAATTATGTTATTGCTCCAAGGCAAAGATAAAACAACCCATTCTCCACATTATTTTCATATGTTGTTAAGAAGATAATGTATTTAAAGGACTGAATTCTCTAAATATGGGGGCCTCGGTAGCCGAGTTGGGAAAACCACCCGACTGGACTACCGACGAACGGACAACCCGTGTTCGATTCCCGCTGGGAGCAGTGTGAATTGTACTCGTGGTTGGAAAAAAAAATACCCCCACGATCGACACAGCCGTTGGCAGAAATGGGTACCAGGGTATTACTCTGGGAAGGTGAGGAATGTTGCTTCGCATCTGAGTTTCGATGCTTGAGGCGACACTATACAGAAATCTCCAAACATTTCTGGATAGGCGGTCGAGCACATATGGGTGTAAACTCGCGTGCTAAGATAGGCAGCCGAGCACATATGGGTGGAAACTCGCGTGCTAAGATAGGCGGCCGAGCACATATGGGTGTAAACTCGCGTGCTAAGATAGGCGGCCGAGCACATATGGGTGTAAACTCGCATGCTAAGATAGGCGGCCGAGCATATATGGGTGTAAACTCGCGTGCTAAGATAGGCGTCCGAGCACATATGGGTGGAAACTCGCGTGGTAAGATAAGCGGCAGAGCACATATGGGTGTAAACTCGCGTGCTAAGATAAGCGGCCTAGCACATATGGGTGTAAACTCGCGTGCTAAGATAAGCGGCCGAGCACATATGGGTGTAAACTCGCGTGCTAAGATAAGCGGCCGAGCACATATGGGTGTAAACTCGCGTGCTAAGATAAGCGGCCGAGCACATATGGGTGTAAACTCGCGTGCTAAGACGCCGGTGCAAGTCTCATACTTTACTTTACCTTTATCATAGAATTATACAGAATGATAACCTCCAGAAGTCTGGGCCCAGTGTCAACGTACTAATGTTTTCAATGAATGTACATGTAGATGTGGGCCCCATGCGCTGATGATGATGTGCCAGTTACCTATGTCTGTTCAATACAAAAAGCTACGACAAGAGCTATGAGAAAGTTCAAAGAGTTGGAGAAGGGGGTAAAGGCAGGCATCGAGATGAATAGAGATGCGGAGCTGCTGTAAAGCTGATGGTAATAATACATTTGTTTTTTTAAAAAAGGAAAAAGTGGTATGGTAACAGCTTTACGTTGGTGAGAAACAAAATAAAAGTAGAACGACGTTTCGGCCAAGAGAAAGTTGCTTTTTTGAGAGTCCAGCATATTATCGGCATGTAGTTGGATTGCTGTGTATATCCTTTTATATTTTTGTGTTCTTGTTCCAGCTGAGGGCCTTCTTGGCAGAAACGTCGTTTTACTTTTGTTTTGTTTTTCAACTACGTAAAGATGTTACCATATCACTTTTTCCATTTTTTCTTTTACATTTTTTTTTTAAGAATTGGAGAGCCTACGATAAGTTGGAGAGTAGAATAGAAATGAATTGAATGGAACAGTGTAGAGAAATGGTCATATAATTTGAACAAAAGGTCGCTTCAACTAAACGTGCCGTGAAGACAGTATAGAGAAATGGTCATATAATTTGAACAAAAGGTCGCTTCAACTAAACGAGCAGTGAAGACAGTATAGAGAAATGGTCATATAATTTGAACAAAAGGTCGCTTCAACTAAACGTGCCGTGAAGACAGTGTAGAGAAATGGTCATATAACTTGAACAAAAGGTCGCTTCAACTAAACGTGCCGTGAAGACAGTATAGAGAAATGGTCATATAATTTGAACAAAAGGTCGCTTCAACTAAACGTGCCGTGAAGACAGTGTAGAGAAATGGTTATATAACATGAACAAAAGGTCGCTTCAACTAAACGTGCCGTGAAGACAGTATAGAGAAATGGTCATATAATTTAAACAAAAGGTCGCTTCAACTAAACGTGCCGTGAAGACAGTGTAGAGAAATGGTCATATAACATAAACAAAAGGTCGCTTCAACTAAACGTGCCGTGAAGACAGTGTAGAGAAATGGTCATATAACATAAACAAAAGGTCGCTTCAACTAAACGTGCCGTGAAGACAGTATAGAGAAATGGTCATATATTTTGAACAAAAGGTCGCTTCAACTAAACGTGCCGTGAAGACAGTATAGAGAAATGGTCATATAACATAAACAAAAGGTCGCTTCAACTAAACGTGCCGTGAAGACAGTATAGAGAAATGGTCATATAACATAAACAAAAGGTCGCTTCAACTAAACGTGCCGTGAAGACAGTGTAGAGAAATGGTCATATAACGTAAACAAAAGGTCGCT
Organism: Megaustenia siamemsis; assembly: GCA_032433765.1. NCBI lineage: Eukaryota > Metazoa > Mollusca > Gastropoda > Stylommatophora > Ariophantidae > Megaustenia > Megaustenia siamemsis. The sequence continues at coordinate 8,309,037 of JAVIAB010000124.1, forward strand.
TCAACTAAACGTGCCGTGAAGACAGTGTAGAGAAATGGTTATATAACTTGAACAAAAGGTCGCTTCAACTAAACGTGTCGTGAAGACAGTGTAGATAAATGGTCATATAACTTGAACAAAAGGTCGCTTCAACTAAACGTGCCGTGAAGACAGTATAGAGAAATGGTCATATAACATGAACAAAAGATCGCTTCAACTAAACGTGCCGTGAAGACAGTATAGAGAAATGGTCATATAATTTAAACAAAAGGTCGCTTCAACTAAACGTGCCGTGAAGACAGTATAGAGAAATGGTCATATAACATAAACAAAAGGTCGCTTCAACTAAACGTGCCGTGAAGACAGTATAGAGAAATGGTCATATAACATAAACAAAAGGTCGCTTCAACTAAACGTACCGTGAAGACAGTGTAGAGAAATGGTCATATAACATAAACAAAAGGTCGCTTCAACTAAACGTGCCGTGAAGACAGTGTAGAGAAATGGTTATATAACTTGAACAAAAGGTCGCTTCAACTAAACGTGCCGTGAAGACAGTATAGAGAAATGGTCATATAACTTGAACAAAAGGTCGCTTCAACTAAACGTGCCGTGAAGACAGTGTAGAGAAATGGTCATATAACATAAACAAAAGGTCGCTTCAACTAAATGTGCCGTGAAGACAGTGTAGAGAAATGGTCATATAACATGAACAAAAGGTCGCTTCAACTAAACGTGCCGTGAAGACAGTGTAGAGAAATGGTTATATAACTTGAACAAAAGGTCGCTTCAACTAAACGTGCCGTGAAGACAGTATAGAGAAATGGTCATAAGACATAAACAAAAGGTCGCTTCAACTAAACGTACCGTGAAGACAGTGTAGAGAAATGGTCATATAACATAAACAAAAGGTCGCTTCAACTAAATGTGCCGTGAAGACAGTGTAGAGAAATGGTCATATAACATGAACAAAAGGTCGCTTCAACTAAATGTGCCGTGAAGACAGTGTAGAGAAATGGTCATATAACATGAACAAAAGGTCGCTTCAACTAAACGTGCCGTGAAGACAGTGTAGAGAAATGGTCATATAACATGAACAAAAGGTCGCTTCAACAAAATGTGCCGTGAAGACAGTGTAGAGAAATGGTTATATAACTTGAACAAAAGGTCGCTTCAAGTAAACGTGTCGTGAAGACAGTGTAGATAAATGGTCATATAACATAAACAAAAGGTCGCTTCAACTAAATGTGCCGTGAAGACACTTCAAACAAACGAATTGTCAACTTTGACATTAACAAAACGTTCTTTCAATAAAATGGCAGGTCAACATATTGTCCCTCCAACAAAAAGTCCCTTGAACATAACGTTGAGTGATATAAACGTCATTTGAACAATATGTGATGTGAACAAAGCTTTACTTACAATTGTATGTCAACAAAATACAAAAAATGTGGCATAAATCTCAACTTGACAAACTTTCCAAAGTAAACCATTAACAAAGACGGATGGAAGATGTTTCCGAGTGCTATAAAAAAAAAAAAAACAATTGCCGCAGTGTAATATATTTGCTGTGGGCAGTATCACGCCATAGCGCCCTTCTTCTCACAGAGTAAATGTGCTACCTGCTTTTATATAAAAGTTTAACCCTGAAGCCGTGACGATCCTAAAAAATCCCCACATCTGGGAACTGATCCCAAACCCACATGGTCGAAATAACCACCCACTTCGCTACTTCGACTTCAAAAACAAGTCCAGCAAACATGCCAAGGGAGAGAAGAAATCATTGTGCTGGGGACTCTGAATCTGGGTTGATAACTCCGGGGTTAAAAGAATAATAAATAATTCGATGAGCAGACGTCATATCCTGCACATTAAATTTGAGCCAATGCATGGATGTGTGCACTTCAATTCTATTTTGAGAGATGTCATCGTGGTGTTGATAGCAGGGGGAGAAATGAAGGTTACAGAAATATGGGTTAAAATATCATCATCTTGATGATAGTGGAAAGAAGATGTTTCAGACGACATAGCAGAGAGAAAGATTGTCTCACAGAATGGACACAAATTGAGAACGCTAACTTTGACAAGTATTGTGAAAGTAAAGATGGGGTGTAGAGCATATCGACGATGAGAATAAAACACGATATTTCACAAGATATCTTTGACATCAGAAACTTAAACAAATTATTTCTTTAGTGTTTTGTGGAAGAAATCTGCTCATGGATGTCAATCATGGACACTCAGACAACAGACATGGAAATCGGTAGAAGTCAGAGACATGGTTTACAGAAGATCATTGACAATGCCATCATCATCTTGTGCTGTCAAAGGTTAGCTATTATAGACTACCATTTCACCCTGTCTCTTGTCTTGGTGGTGCATGCGGTCATATTCTCTCCTGTCAGTCTATTGATGTTGTCAGCCCACTTTGTCTGCCTCTGATTCATTTAGCTGGTATTTTTCCCGTCTAAGAGAACTTAGCGTACGTTACTGAGTGATACCCTTTACGTTGGTTATTGAGTGATACCCTTTACGTTGGTTATTGAGTGATACCCTTTACGTTGGTTATTGAGTGATACCCTTTACGTTGGTTACTGAGTGATACCCTTTACGTTGGTTATTGAGTGATATCCCTTTACGCTGGTTATTGAGTGATACCCTTTACGTTGGTTATTGAGTGATACCCTTTACGTAGGTTATTGAGTGATACCCTTTACGCTGGTTATTGAGTGATACCCTTTACGTTGGTTATTGAGTGATACCCTTTACGTTGGTTATTGAGTGATACCCTTTACGTTGGTTACTGAGTGATACCCTTTACGTTGGTTATTGAGTGATACCCTTTACGTTGGTTATTGAGTGATACCCTTTACGTTGGTTATTTTGTGATACCCTTTACGTTGGTTATTTTGTGATACCCTTTACGTTGGTTACTGAGTGATACCCTTTACGTTGGTTACTGAGTGATACCCTTTACGTTGGTTATTGAGTGGTACCCTTTACGTTGGTTACTGAGTGATACCCTTTACGTTGGATACTGAGTGATACCCTTTACGTTGGTTACTGAGTGATACCCTTTACGTTGGTTACTGAGTGATACCCTTTACGTTGGTTACTGAGTGATACCCTTTACGTTGGTTACTGAGTGATACCCTTTACGTTGGTTACTGAGTGATACCCTTTACGTTGGTTATTGAGTTAGACCCAAGACAAGTGAAGAGAGTAATGAAGAAATTCTAAAAGAGACCAAAGGTCTAAGAAACTTAGCACCGACGTCTCGGGAAGCAACCATCATGATCTGCCGGCCTTATTTTCAGAAGGGAATTAGAGGGACTGGTTGGTCTTGCCGCAAGATGTTCGTCTCGAGACAGAGAGGTTGTGAGTTCAGATCTCGGCTGCACCAGTGAGATTTTTATTTATGATTTCTCTCTGGGGCAACAACCCCTGGTCTCAGCAGCGAGGCTCTGCTTGAAACGCCAATTTCTCATTGATTGGGGGGGGGGGCAGATGGAATGTTTTGTTTGTAACAGAAAAACTTCACGGATGGAGAGATAGAGAAAACATATACAGAGAATTTAATAGAATGGATGTGTACATATGTATGAGTAGAAGGTTGTGAAGAGACACTAGATACGTAGTGATGATGATGATGTTGGTGATGGTGATGATGATGATGATGATGATGATGATGTTGATGATGAGGCTGAGAGTGATGGTGGTGGTGTTGATGATGATGAAGATGATGATGATAATGATAATGATGATGATGATGATGATGATGATGATGATGATGATGTTGCAATGGTGGCGATATTTTTTATAATGTTAATGAAAGTGGTGATGGAGAATGCGATGGTGGGAATGGAAGTAGATATTGTGATGGTAGTGAAGACTGTAATGGTGGTGAAGTTTGTGATGATGGTAAAGATTGTGATGGTGGTGATGTTGATAGTTGTGATGGTTATGGTGATGATGGTGATCGTGAAGCCTGTTGTATTAGATAAGGGGATATCATAAAATCGTCTATCAGCAAACTCAAGAAAACCAGTCTTGATTATACATTTCTAAATCAGAATAAATGCACAGAGAATCTCTCTTAGCAACACAACAATCCTGGCACAGTTTGTGAATTATTTTGAAAGGATTGTTAAACAATGTTCTGTCAGTGGAAGACAAAGGTTGACCCATGTACTGATCGATGCCAAATCCATAAAGTTCTATGGACATGACCAAATGTCAAATAATGTTTGAGTCTTTTGCAGAAGGTGTTCTGTTGTCTGAGGTAGATCGTTGCTCGTTTTATCTGACGCGTAGCTTTGATCATTATGCGAGACTGCATATAAACAAGGCATTACAAATCAATGGAACGTCATTTAAATGGATAATCACATGTACCCATTAAATTTTAAGTTTTTAAAATAAAAAATCAGCCTGTTGAAATGTCAACCTGTTAAAATCTCAACATGTTAAAACATCAACCTGTTAAAACAATAACCTGTTATAATGTTAACCTGTTAAAACGTCACCTGCTAAAACATCAGCCTGTTATAATGTTAACCTGTTAAAACGTCGCCTGTTAAAACATCAGCCTCTTGCTTGCTTGCGTTTGTCCGATGAATAAAGGAGTACACCTTTTCGTCATCCGCCCTGAAAAGGACGCTAAGTGGGCGTGTCTGCGTTGCATTGTGGTTTGCAGTGTAACTGATATTTGCGCTTTGCTTTTCGGCCCAACACATCCGACTTCAGCATGATCAACCTGTTAAAACATCAACATGTTAAAATTTCAACCTGTTAAAACATCATCTGTTAAATCGTCAACATGATAAAACATCAACGAGATACTTTTCGCAGACGACCAAGCATTGATACGAATATAGAAGACATGCAAGAACACCTAGACAGACTTCACAGTGTCAGGAAACAGCACAATAAAATCAACATAAACAAGACAGAGATAATTACGATATCAAAACAAACACAAGACAACAATATAACGATAGATGGCATTATCCTGAAACAAGTGGAAGAACTCAAACGCCGGACAATTAACAACAAGCAAACTATAGAAATAAACTCGCGATGTAACAAAGCTTGTCGAGTTATAGAACAGATCTCACCACTACTGCCTAACAAAGCTTGTCGAGTTATAGAACAGATCTCACCACTACTGTCTAACAAAGCTTGTCGAGTTATAGAACAGATCTCACCACTACTGTCTAACAAAGCTTGTCGAGTTATAGAACAGATCTCACCACTACTGTCTAACAAAGCTTGTCGAGTTATAGAACAGATCTCACCGCTACTGTCTAACAAAGCTTGTCGAGTTATAGAACAGATCTCACCGCTACTGTCTAACAAAGCTTGTCGAGTTATAGAACAGATCTCACCGCTACTGTCTAACAAAGCTTGTCGAGTTATAGAACAGATCTCACCGCTACTGTCTAACAAAGCTTGTCGAGTTATAGAACAGATCTCACCACTACTGTCTAACAAAGCTTGTCGAGTTATAGAACAGATCTCACCACTACTGTCTAACAAAGCTTGTCGAGTTATAGAACAGATCTCACCACTACTGTCTAACAAAGCTTGTCGAGTTATAGAACAGATCTCACCACTACTGTCTAACAAAGCTTGTCGAGTTATAGAACAGATCTCACCACTACTGTCTAACAAAGCTTGTCGAGTTATAGAACAGATCTCACCACTACTGTCTAACAAAGCTTGTCGAGTTATAGAACAGATCTCACCACTACTGTCTAACAAAGCTTGTCGAGTTATAGAACAGATCTCACCACTACTGTCTAACAAAGCTTGTCGAGTTATAGAACAGATCTCACCACTACAGTCTAACAAAGCTTGTCGAGTTATAGAACAGATCTCACCACTACTGTCTAACAAAGCTTGTCGAGTTATAGAACAGATCTCACCACTACTGTCTAACAAAGCTTGTCGAGTTATAGAACAGATCTCACCACTACTGTCTAACAAAGCTTGTCGAGTTATAGAACAGATCTCACCACTACTGTCTAACAAAGCTTGTCGAGTTATAGAACAGATCTCACCACTACTGTCTAACAAAGCTTGTCGAGTTATAGAACAGATCTCACCACTACTGTCTAACAAAGCTTGTCGAGTTATAGAACAGATCTCACCACTACTGTCTAACAAAGCTTGTCGAGTTATAGAACAGATCTCACCACTACTGTCTAACAAAGCTTGTCGAGTTATAGAACAGATCTCACCACTACTGTCTAACAAAGCTTGTCGAGTTATAGAACAGATCTCACCACTACTGTCTAACAAAGCTTGTCGAGTTATAGAACAGATCTCACCACTACTGTCTAACAAAGCTTGTCGAGTTATAGAACAGATCTCACCACTACTGTCTAACAAAGCTTGTCGAGTTATAGAACAGATCTCACCACTACTGTCTAACAAAGCTTGTCGAGTTATAGAACAGATCTCACCACTACTGTCTAACAAAGCTTGTCGAGTTATAGAACAGATCTCACCACTACTGTCTAACAAAGCTTGTCGAGTTATAGAACAGATCTCACCACTACTGTCTAACAAAGCTTGTCGAGTTATAGAACAGATCTCACCACTACTGTCTAACAAAGCTTGTCGAGTTATAGAACAGATCTCACCACTACTGTCTAACAAAGCTTGTCGAGTTATAGAACAGATCTCTCCACTACTGTCTAACAAAGCTTGTCGAGTTATAGAACAGATCTCACCACTACTGTCTAACAAAGCTTGTCGAGTTATAGAACAGATCTCACCACTACTGTCTAACAAAGCTTGTCGAGTTATAGAACAGATCTCACCACTACTGTCTAACAAAGCTTGTCGAGTTATAGAACAGATCTCACCACTACTGTCTAACAAAGCTTGTCGAGTTATAGAACAGATCTCACCACTACTGTCTAACAAAGCTTGTCGAGTTATAGAACAGATCTCACCACTACTGTCTAACAAAGCTTGTCGAGTTATAGAACAGATCTCACCACTACTGTCTAACAAAGCTTGTCAAGTTATAGAACAGATCTCACCACTACTGTCTAACAAAGCTTGTCAAGTTATAGAACAGATCTCACCACTACTGTCTAACAAAGAAGTAACTCTAGAGCTATTTATAAGGTGATCTTTATCCCAAAGTTTTGCTTCCAGTAGCAGACATCGACTTTAGATTAAAGAACTATTAGAAAAATAACCAGCACAGAAAACAGCCTGAGAGATAAGATCATAAATAAAAAGTAACGAAACAGACTAGGAACGGAACCATCTATTGAATACATAAAGCGACAACAGATCAAGTGGTTCGGGCATGAGATAAGACATCAAGAACTAAAGCTAATACAACGAGTTACCAACTACCGAGTTACTAGAAACACTCGGAGGTATGACAGCAGAAGAGGGCAACAGAAGAGCAAGATACAGCGAACCATTTCTTTGACCAATACCGAAAGAAAGAAAGAAAGAAAGAAAGAAAGAAAGAAAGAAATAAGGAAACAAAGAAAGAAAGAAAAAAAGAAAAAAAAAGAAAAAAAGAAAGAAAGAAAGAAAGAAAGAAAGAAAGAAAGAAAATCGTCGAAAGCTAAATGAGGAAGGAAGAAGAAAATCAGGCTGTTTACAACATATCAATTTGCTAAAGTTCAGACATTGATCATCGTCAGACACATTACATATTGCTTCTCATACAAAATGTCAATGCCGATCAAATAATTTCCCGTTTCACTTGTTGCATTATCGTATGTCACATTAATTAATATTTTTACAATTAATTATCGATATTTGCCACATTAATGTTTCATTTAAAAATTATCAACAGCAACCATATTTATTTCAAATGTTAAATGAACTTATTCAATTTTATCCCGGGCCCAAATTCCGTAGTCCCACTCATCACGTGACCACGAGAACAGCTCCCCCCCCCCCCCTCTCAATCATTAAACCAGTACAGGACTGCATTAATCAACCAATCTATGAGATTACTAACGACGGTTTTCTTCTTGTTAACTTGCGACCATCATGCATTTCCCTAGGACTTCCGGTTTATATAACGGATATGCGGTAGGAACCATTGAGGATCAGTGTGAAAAGTGTTCCTTGTTGCAGTTTCCTCATATTCCAAGTTAGTGTGTTGCATGAGCTACTGAGTTTAGTGCACTGTGCACACCGTGTGCACTGTGCACACCGTGAGCTCTGTTTTTCATCCTGATCGTGATTCGATATTCCGATTGTTTACGATGAATGATGGTTTCTATGACGAAGGACAGTTCAGCTGCGTTCATTTTCGGTGCCGCTTGGCTTATGTCTTTTGGCGTGTGCTGTAGCTGTTATGATGGGGACTGCAGCTGCCTTTCTTTATTTGAATCTTCCAGGGAGATGAGTTTTATTTTGGATGATTCCACAGGCACGGGCGGTTGAGAAATTATGGTTGTTATTTCGTCTGCAGTGATACCAGGGCCTTCGACTAACTATAACCATAACTATGCATTTCCTTCATGTTTTGTCCATAGGCTGCTTAAATACAAACACGCTGTTATCAACTAAGTTATCAATTCAGTCGATAAACTTTCTTACTAATCCAAATACCAACTGTATGATCAACTGTTTATTACACCTTTTAGCAACCCCGTTTTCGAATGGGTTATCTTCTTCTTCTTCTCTGCTTTCCTTCCTCATCTGCCTTTCAGCCACGAGGGGAGATATAATTTGCGGTCTTTTGCTCTTCTGTTCGCCTCTGCTGTTGTTATGTTTCCTAGTGCTTCTAATATTCCATCGACCCATCTTTTTCGTGATCGACCCTTGGGTCTGGTGTTCTCACAACGTTTGTTGACGTCTCGTTGTGTTGTGTTTTGTTCTTTCTGCCTGGTCACGTGGCCAAACCATTTTATCTGTTGTTTCCTTATATATTCTATGGCGGGGGCTATTCATAGCTTTTTTCTTAGTTCTTCGTTTCTGATCTTATCTCTCAGACTGTTTCCTGTCATTCGTCTAACACATTTCATCTCTGTAGAGGTTATTTTTCTTATTGTTCTTGCATCTAGGGTCCAGGACTGGCATTGGTAGCACAACGTTGGGATGAAGATTGTATTGTATAGTGCTCGTTTTGCCTCCAGAGTTATTTCCTTGTTGGACAATAGTGGTGATAACTGTCCGATGATTTGACAAGCTTTGTTGCATCTTGATTCTATCTCTGCTGTTTGAGAATTATCGTTTGTCATTAGACTTCCTAGGTATTTGAATTCCTCTACTTGTTTTAGTTGTCTGCCTTCTATCGTTATGTTGATGTTCTGTTTATTTTTGGCGACTTTCATGACTTCTGTTTTGTTGATGTTGATTTTCATGTTGTATTTTGTGCCTGAGATGTTGAGTTTATTTAAGTGTTTGTGTAGTTCTGGTTGTTATCACTTCGTTTACTGCATTACCAGCGAAACTGTCAGTTCCCTTCATGTTATCCCTTGTCACTTTCACCAACAGTTGTTCTATGTAGACCTAGTGACATATAATCCTCCGTTTCTTGTTTTCATACCACCCACGTGATAAACAAAACAAATAATTCCATTAATCTGATTCTTATTCAAGATTCTCCCTCACGGCACTAAAGTACTGGTTGTGTGCTATACACAGTCATGAATCGACCCCTCAATCTCCACGCTCAACCTTGACCCCAATTTCCTGTAGTTTCATAATTACGTGAGGTCCTCGGTAGCCTAGTTGGGAAAACCACCAGACTGGGCAATCGACGTTCGGACAACCCGTGTTCGATTCCCGCTGGAAGAAGTGTGAGTTGTACTAGTGGTTGGGGAAAAAACAACCCGCGGTCGACCCAGTCGCTGGCAGAAATGGTACCAGGGTAGTACTCTGGGAAGGTGAGGAATGCCGCCTCACATCTTGGGTTACGATGCTTGAAACAACACTATCCAGAAATCTCAGAACACTTCTGGATAGGCGGCCGAGCACATATGGGTGGAAACTCGTTGAGACGCTGATTCAAGTCTCGTACTTTACCGTTATCATAGTTACGTCATCAGCGACCACGTCACTCCCCAATGTTCAGTAACTATTTAAATGGACTGCTCTTTCCTACTTGTGCGTGTCATCACGTTTGCTTCATGTACATACCATTCAGTGGTTTGGCTACGTGACAAGGCAGAAAGATCATAACACAACACAACGAGCCTTCAATAAACGTTGTGAGAACACAAGGGCCGACCACGAAAATGATGTATTGACGGAATATTAGAAACACTAGAAAATATAACAGCAGAAGAGACGAACAGAATAGCAAAAGACCGCAAATATATCTCCTCTCGACGCTGAAACGCATATGAGGAAGAAAAGTAGAAGAACACATTCTTACTGTGTACTTTGAACTTCTATTTTAGTCCTAATTTTGTATTATCGATGACGTAACTACACTTCCGTCCTTTGATAATCTCATCTGTTTATTCTTGAACGTTTCTTTGATGGTTCTGCTTTTAGAGCCGGGCTCTGCATTATACAGTTACAGCGTCAGTTATCTAACTACATTACAGCGTCAGTTATCTAACTACATTACAGCGTCAGTTATCTAACTACATTACAACGTCAGTTATCTAACTACATTACAGCGTCAGTTATCTAACTACATTACAACGTCAGTTATCTAACTACATTACAACGTCAGTTATCTAACTAATTTACAACGTCAGTTATCTAACTACATTACAGCATCAGTTATCTAACTAATTTACAACGTCAGTTATCTAACTACATTACAACGTCAGTTATCTAACTAATTTACAACGTCGGTTATCTAACTACATTACAGCATCAGTTATCTAACTACATTACAACGTGAGTTATCTAACTACATTACAGTGTCAGTTATCTAACTACATTACAACGTCAGTTATCTAACTACATTACAGCGTCAGTTATCTAACTACATTACAACGTCAGTTATCTAACTACATTATAACGTCAGTTATCTTACTACGTTACAACGTCAGTTATCTAACTACATTACAACGTCAGTTATCTAACTACATTACAACGTCAGTTATCTAACTACATTACAACGTCGGTTATCTAACTACACTACAACGTCAGTTATCTAACTACATTACAGCGTCGGTTAGCTATCTACATTACAATGTCAGTTAGCTAACTACATTACAGCGTCGGTTAGCTATCTACATTACAACGTCAGTTAGCTAACTACATTACAGCGTCGGTTAGCTAACTACATTACAATGTCAGTTAGCTAACTACATTACAGCGTCGGTTATCTAACTACATTACAACGTCAGTTATCTAACTACATTACAACATCAGTTATCTAACTACATTACAACGTCAGTTATCTAACTACATTACGTCAGTTATCAAACTACATTACAACGTCAGTTATCTAACTACATTACAGCGTCAGTTATCTAACTACATTACGACGTCAGTTATCTAACTACATTACAACGTCAGTTATAAAATGCATTACGTCAGTTATCTAGCTACATTACAACGTCAGTTATCTTACTACATTACAACGTCAGTTATCTAACAACATTACAACGTCAGTTATCTAACTAAATTACAAATTGCAAGCGTTCGTGCACTTAGAGCACCCTAATGGGTGCACAGTTCTTGCCAACAAAGTTATTATTGGAAAGGAAAAACAAAAAAATTAAAAAAATGGTATGTAAGAAGCTTTACGTGATAAGTGGACGACACAGACTAAACGACGTTTCGGCCCAATAGGCCTTCATCAGGAACAAACAAACAAAAACACACACAAAACTAATAACGAAACAACCAAAACAAAAACAATCGAAATGTGTTAAAGAAAACAAAATTATCTATCCTGTCAAAACAAAAGGAAATAGCAACCAAGTGCGGCTGTCGTGAACGTAGAGAAACGTGCAAAATGTGCGCAAATGCACACAGAACCAGAGGAGTTCACACAGGGGTCAGTGTGCAAACACAAAGGAGAAAGAATAGAATCGTAGACTAACAGGTGTTCAAAAGGCGGTAAGAGTGAGATGTCTGAGAGTGGGGTACAATAAAAACAGTGAGGGGTAAGGAGCACAGAAAAAAATTTATGGAGGAGAACACCGAAGTGTCTCATAAGGGACTAGAGGAGGAGAACTATGAATAGCATGGCATAGTAAGTAGACCAAAAAACCCAAATATGTGCAGTAGAGAAGGCTATGCAAAAGGGAAGGAGCAACCAAATGGAAACTATGTGTATGAGTGTAATACATTCATACCTCTTGGGGTCAACGAACCATACTGGACTATGAGGCGATTTTCCAAAGTATAGCGGCTGCGGTCGCCAGAGTGACAAAGGACAATACCAGTGACACGGATGTCGTCTTTGCCCTTGTGATCAGGGGAGTTGAAGTGGAAAGACACCGGAGTACCAGTATTCTGTTGGACATCACGTAGATTTTCACAAAATCTTTCCGCTAATCTTCTCCCAGACTCACCAGTATATGTCATGTGGCATCGTTGGCATATGATGGCATAAATGATGTTGCGGGACACACATGTGAAGCTATGCTTGATCTCGAACCGTCCATTAGGGAACAAGACCGAGTCAGCAGGGAGCACATAGGCACAGGTGATACAGTTACGACCACAAGGGGCCGTACCGAAGTGTTGAGGGTGGATTATTATTGGAAATCCTAGCGTTTCTAATATTCCGTCAATCCATTTTGTTTTTAATCCGTTGTTTCTTTCCGTACTCTATAGCGGGAACGAGTGTGACTCGAGTCGGAAGTGCCGCCCGAGAGAACAAAGGAGCATGTATTAACTAGCGAAATATTTGGTTCATGGATGCCCTGGTTGATATTGAGATGATATAGGAGATGGAGACTTGTGGTCACAAAGTGAACAGAACTGCAGGACGCAGCATTCTTGGCAGATTTCTTTAACTGCATGCCGTCCGGTTGACAGACTGTACCAGACGTTGTTTAAGTCGTGTCACGTGTCGTTTTTGTAAAACAACAACAATTGTCTTTCCTCTGTTTGTTTACCTGATCCAGGCAGCGACACGAGAATCTCGCTGGCATGGTCTATTGATAAGTAAGACACTCAATGCATGGTCTATTGATCAGTAAGACACTCAATGCATGGTCTATTGATAAGTAAGACACTCAATGCATGGTCTATTGATCAGTAAGACACTCAATGCATGGTCTATTGATCAGTAAGACACTCAATGCATGGTCTATTGATCAGTAAGACACTCGGTGCATGGTCTATTGATAAGTAAGACACTCAATGCATGGTCTATTGATCAGTAAGACACTCAGTGCATGGTCTATTGATCAGTAAGACACTCAATGCATGGTCTATTGATCAGTAAGACACTCAATGCATGGTCTATTGATCAGTAAGACACTCAGTGCATTGTCTATTGATCAGTAAGACACCTAATGCATGGTCTATTGATCAGTAAGACACTCAGTGCATGGTCTATTGATCAGTAAGATACTCTGTGCATGGTCTATTGATCAGTAAGACACTCAGTGCATGGTCTATTGATCAGTAAGACACTCAGTGCATGGTCTATTGATCAGTAAGATACTCCGTGCATGGTCTATTGAGCAGTAAGACACTCAGTGCATGGTCTATTGATCAGTAAGACACTCAGTGCATGGTCTATTGATCAGTAAGACACTCAGTGCATGGTCTATTGATCAGTAAGATACTCAGTGCATGGTCTATTGATCAGTAAGACACTCAGTGCATGGTCTATTGATCAGTAAGACATTCAGTGCATGGTCTATTGATCAGTAAGACACTCAGTGCATGGTCTATCGATCAGTAAGATACTCAGTGCATGGGCTATTGATCAGTAAGACACTCAGTGCATGGTCTATTGATCAGTAAGACACTCAGTGCATGGTCTATTGATCAGTAGAACACTCAGTGCATGGTCTATTGATCAGTAAGATACTTAGTGCATGGTCTATTGATCAGTAAGACACTCAATGCATGGTCTATTGATCAGTAAGATACTCAGTGCATGGTCTATTGATCAGTAAGACACTCAGTGCATGGTCTATTGATCAATAAGACACTCAATGCATGGTCTATTGATCAGTAAGACACTCAGTGCATGGTCTATTGATCAGTAAGACACTCAATGCATTGCCTATTTATCAGTAAGGTACTCAATGCATGGACTATTGATCAGTAAGACACTCGGCGCATGGTCTATTGATCAATAAGACACTCAATGCATGGTCTATTGATCAGTAAGACACTCAATGCATGGTCTATTGATCAGTAAGACACTCAATGCATGGTCTATTGATCAGTAAGACACTCAATGCATGGTCTATTGATCAGTAAGATACTCAATGCATGGTCTATTGATCAGTAAGACACTCAGTGCATGGTCTATTGATCAATAAGACACTCAATGCATGGTCTATTGATCAGTAAGACACTCAATGCATGCTCTATTGATCAGTAAGACACTCAATGCATTGTCTATTGATCAGTAAGACACTCAATGCATGGTCTATTGATCAGTAAGACACTCGGTGCATGGTCTATTGATCAGTAAGACACTCAGTACATGGCCTATTGATCAGTAAGACACTCATTGCATGGTCTATTGATCAGTAAGACACTCAGTGCATGGCCTATTGATCAGTAAGATACTCAGTGCATTGTCTTTTGATCAGTAAGTCACACAATGCATGGTCTATTGATCAGTAAGACACTCAGTGCATGGCCTATTGTTCAGTAAGACACTTATTGCATGGCCTATTGATCAGTAAGACACTCAGTGCATGGTCTATTGATCAGTAAGATACTCAGTGCATTGTCTTTTGATCAGTAAGTCACACAATGCATGGTCTATTGATCAGTAAGACACTCAGTGCATGGTCTATTGATCAGTAAGACACTCAATGCATGGTTATTGATCAGTAAGACACTCGGTGCATGGTCTATTGATCAGTAAAACACTTAATGCATGGTCTATTGATCAGTAATACACTCAGTGCATGGTCTATTGATCAGTAAGACACTCAATGCATGGCCTATTGATCAGTAAGATACTCAATGCATGGTCTATTGATCAGTAAACACTCAATGCATGGTCTATTGATCAGTAAGACACTCGGCGTATGGTCTATTGATCAGTAAGACACTCAATGCATGGTCTATTGATCAGTAAGATACTCAGTGCATGGTCTATTGATCAGTAAGACACTCAGTGCATGGTCTATTGATCAGTAAGACACTCAGTGCATGGTCTATTGATCAGTAAGATACTCCGTGCATGGTCTATTGAGCAGTAAGACACTCAGTGCATGGTCTATTGATCAGTAAGACACTCAGTGCATGGTCTATTGATCAGTAAGACACTCAGTGCATGGTCTATTGATCAGTAAGATACTCAGTGCATGGTCTATTGATCAGTAAGACACTCAGTGCATGGTCTATCGATCAGTAAGATACTCAGTGCATGGGCTATTGATCAGTAAGACACTCAGTGCATGGTCTATTGATCAGTAAGACACTCAGTGCATGGTCTATTGATCAGTAGAACACTCAGTGCATGGTCTATTGATCAGTAAGATACTCAATGCATGGTCTATTGATCAGTAAGATACTCAGTGCATGGTCTATTGATCAGTAAAACACTCAGTGCATGGTCTATTGATCAGTAAGACACTCAGTGCATGGTCTATTGATCAGTAAGATACTCCGTGCATGGTCTATTGAGCAGTAAGACACTCAGTGCATGGTCTATTGATCAGTAAGACACTCAATGCATGGTCTATTGATCAGTAAGACACTCAGTGCATGGTCTATTGATCAGTAAGATACTCAGTGCATGGTCTATTGATCAGTAAGACACTCAGTGCATGGTCTATCGATCAGTAAGATACTCAGTGCATGGGCTATTGATCAGTAAGACACTCAGTGCATGGTCTATTGATCAGTAAGACACTCAGTGCATGGTCTATTGATCAATAAGACACTCAATGCATGGTCTATTGATCAGTAAGACACTCAATGCATGGTCTATTGATCAGTAAGACACTCAATGCATTGTCTATTGATCAGTAAGACACTCAATGCATGGTCTATTGATCAGTAAGACATTCAGTGCATGGTCTATTGATCAGTAAGACACTCAGTACATGGTCTATTGATCAGTAAGACACTCATTGCATGGTCTACTGATCAGTAAGACACTCAGTGCATGGCCTATTGATCAATAAGACACTCAGCGCATGGCCTATTGATCAGTAAGACACTTATTGCATGGCCTATTGATCAGTAAGACACTCAGTGCATGGTCTATTGATCAGTAAGATACTCAGTGCATGATCTTTTGATCAGTAAGACACTCAATGTATGGTCTATTGATCAGTAAGACACTCAGTTCATGGTCTATTGATCAGTAAGACACACAGTGCATGGTCTTTTGATCAGTAAGACACTCGGTGCATGGTCTATTGATCAGTAAAACACTTAATGCATGGTCTATTGATCAGTAATACACTCAGTGCATGGTCTATTGATCAGTAAGACACTCAATGCATTGCCTATTGATCAGTAAGGTACTCAATGCATGGACTATTGATCAGTAAGACACTCGGCGCATGGTCTATTGATCAATAAGACACTCAATGCATGGTCTATTGATCAGTAAGACACTCAATGCATGGTCTATTGATCAGTAAGACACTCAATGCATGGTCTATTGATCAGTAAGACACTCAATGCATGGTCTATTGATCAGTAATATACTCAATGCATGGTCTATTGATCAGTAAGACACTCAGTGCATGGTCTATTGATCAATAAGACACTCAATGCATGGTCTATTGATCAGTAAGACACTCAATGCATGCTCTATTGATCAGTAAGACACTCAATGCATTGTCTATTGATCAGTAAGACACTCAATGCATGGTCTATTGATCAGTAAGACACTCGGTGCATGGTCTATTGATCAGTAAGACACTCAGTACATGGCCTATTGATCAGTAAGACACTCATTGCATGGTCTATTGATCAGTAAGACACTCATTGCATGGTCTATTGATCAGTAAGACACTCAGTGCATGGCCTATTGATCAATAAGACACTCAGTGCATGGCCTATTGTTCAGTAAGACACTTATTGCATGGCCTATTGATCAGTAAGACACTCAGTGCATGGTCTATTGATCAGTAAGATACTCAGTGCATTGTCTTTTGATCAGTAAGTCACACAATGCATGGTCTATTGATCAGTAAGACACTCAGTGCATGGTCTATTGATCAGTAAGACACTCAATGCATGGTCTATTGATCAGTAAGACACTCGGTGCATGGTCTATTGATCAGTAAAACACTTAATGCATGGTCTATTGATCAGTAATACACTCAGTGCATGGTCTATTGATCAGTAAGACACTCAATGCATGGCCTATTGATCAGTAAGATACTCAATGCATGGTCTATTGATCAGTAAACACTCAATGCATGGTCTATTGATCAGTAAGACACTCGGCGTATGGTCTATTGATCAATAAGACACTCAATGCATGGTCTATTGATCAGTAAGACACTCAATGCATGGTCTATTGATCAGTAAGACACTCAATGCATGGTCTGTTGATCAGTAAGACACTCAATGCATGGTATATTGATCAGTAAGACACTCAGTGCATGGTCTATTGATCAGTAAGACACACAGTGCATGGTCTATTGATCAGTAAAACACTCGGTGCATGGTCTATTGATCAGTAAAACACTTAATGCATGGTCTATTGATCAGTAATACACTCAGTACATTGTCTATTGATCAGTAAGACACTCAATGCATTGCCTATTGATCAGTAAGGTACTCAATGCATGGACTATTGATCTGTAAACACTCAATGCATGGTCTATTGATCAGTAAGACACTCGGCGCATGGTCTATTGATCAATAAGACACTCAATGCATGGTCTATTGATCAGTAAGACACTCAATGCATGGTCTATTGATCAGTAAGACACTCAATGCATGGTCTATTGATCAGTAAGACACTCAATGCATGGTCTATTGATCAGTAAGATACTCAATGCATGGTCTATTGATCAGTAAGACACTCAATGCATGGTCTATTGATCAGTAAGACACTCAGTGCATGGTCTATTGATCAATAAGACACGCAATGCATGGTCTATTGATCAGTAAGACACTCGGCGTATGGTCTATTGATCAATAAGACACTCAATGCATGGTCTATTGATCAGTAAGACACTCAATGCATGGTCTATTGATCAGTAAGACACTCAATGCATGGCCTATTGATTAGTAATACACTCAGTGGATGGCCTATTGATAAGTAAGACACTCAGTGCATGGTCTATTGATCAGTAAGACACTCAGTGCATGGTCTATTGATAAGTAAGATACTCAATGCATGGTCTATTGATCAGTAAGACACTCAGTGCATGGTCTATTGATCAGTAATACACTCAGCGCATGGTCTATTGATCAATAAGACACTCAATGCATGGTCTATTGATCAGTAAGACACTCAATGCATGGTCTATTGATCAGTAAGACACTCAATGCATGGTCTATTGATCAGTAAGACACTCAATGCATGGTCTATTGATCAGTAAGACACTCAGTACATGGTCAATTGATCAGTAAGACACTCATTGCATGGTCTATTGATCAGTAAGACACTCAGTGCATGGCCTATTGATCAATAAGACACTCAGTGCATGGTCTATTGATCAGTAAGACACTCAGTGCATGGTCTATTGATCAGTAAGACACTCAGTGCATGGTCTATTGATCAGTAAGACACTCAGTACATGGTCTATTGATCAGTAAGACACTCATTGCATGGTCTATTGATCAGTAAGTCACTCAGTGCATGGCCTATTGATCATTAAGACACTCAGTGCATGGTCTTTTGATCAGTAATACACTCAGTGCATGGTCTATTGATCAGTAAGACACTCAGTGCATGGTCTATTGATCATTAAGACACTCAGTGCATGGTCTATTGATCAGTATGTCACTGAATTCGAACCAATAGACTGTGAAAGTGTGACTCATCCATGTAGGATAATGAGAGGAGTAGAGGAAAACGACGATCTGCAGAGGATGAATAAAGAACGACGCTGCGACGATGAAAGATAGAATAATTTTAGACGGTGTAGAATTAAAGTGAAGTCTTGAGGATTAGCAAGGAGACGTTAAGTCTACTAGCCCGTCGCTGTGTCGTAATCAACTCTTAGATTACGGGTAAAAGGCGCACAGGTGTCCAGTCTGAAGCTTGTAGTTCCAGAGAAATGTTTGCTCTGGCGGAGACAGTTATGTCACGCGACGAAGCGGACGATAACCTACCGTTGCGCAGGTGTGGACACGGAGAAGCGAATCACTAAGACTAGACCCTTTGAAAGAAATAAAAGGAAACTCTTATATCGAGAGACGCCTTGAAGTCCAGATAAGAAGACCTGAGATGAAAGCGGACAATTAAACTCCCGCGCGTAAACAAAGGGGCAAGGGAGGAGTTATAGTTGTAGGTTTTAGTTGTGGGAAAAGAATGTTTGAGAAGATTGACATGTTGTCGACTAAAGTGATTAAAGTAATAAACTATGGACATAGTCAAGAAAGGCGGGGTTACAGAAGTAGTGACGGCCAACAGACGTAGGTTAGGCGTATCTGTGGTCGGGGGGTGTGGTCACCTGGGACTTAAACGCGAGACAAAGGGAACTAGGACATCCAGACTCAGATTGAGATGCGGACATTCGGATTGAGAGATGCAGATAGAGATGCAGACATTCGGGTGAAATAAATTGAGATGGACACAGACCTTCAGATAGGAGAGACGGTGAAAATATAGTGAAGGAAGTAGATACCTGCCTCAAGGCAGATGTTAGTCAGGACTTAGATGTACAAGTACGTTCAGCGAATATTGTGACAAGAGTTGGACTTAGGAAGTAGAATAGTTTAAAGTAGTCCTACTATACCAAGATATTAGATGTTAGTAAGTCCCAAAGGAGATTTTTAGAGAACGGACAGAGATAATCACACCGAGAGAAACGTGGATGTACAAGTAAACTTAGAGAACGGACAGAGATAATCACACCGAGAGAAACGTGGATGTACAAGTAAACTTAGAGAACGGACAGAGATAATCACACCGAGAGAAACGTGGATGTACAAGTAAACTTAGAAACGGACAGAACTGAATGAACTTAGATATACTTAAGAATATTATACGATCACGCCTACTGACAATTCATCATCGCCGATTGGCTATGTCAAGTAACAACAGATTTTGTAAAACCACATGTAGAAGTCACTAATAAAACTTTGTTTATACTTGTTTAAAAAGGTTGATGAGTGTTATATATTTATATGTGTCCCTCTGAAGTCAAGCCAGCGGGAAGCTACGAAAGCTATCAAAGTCTATAAGAAGATTCCTCATCAAGAAGTTACTTGCTAGAAGATAAGACTCCTCAACATATATAAAACAAGATAGACTCATCAAGGCCATAAAAGAAGATAGATCATCAAGAAGATAGAACTTTATAGATACAGAAACCCTGCCATATAGACAAGCGAAAAATATGGAACGCATGCCATCTGGACGTCAACAAACCGTGTCTTGTTAACTCAAATCTGAGACCATCAACTGCCCGCCTTACTCTAAAGAACCGGAGATAGTAGGAGACATCGAGGGGAAGACGACCGCAATTTCAAGAAGGCTAGCAATTTAAAACGATAAGGGGAGACGACAATGTCAGGTACCACCCCAACCATCCATAGTATCACATAGATCCGCGGGCTGGAAGGAATCACCCAAAGTCTGTGACGTTTACAGTTTTGCGAGCAGGCGTTAGTAGTTGATCCGGTATGAAAATGATACCACCCCCCTGATCTCACCATCCCTGAAGCAAATTAAAACCCCCAGCCCCCTCGAGTTTAGGGTGTCCCTCAAATCTACCTTTTTTTGATCGTTTTGATATCGGACGGTGTCCAGAAACCCTACCGGGACCCCTTAAGTTTTTGGGTTACCCAAACTCGAGGGGGGCTGGGGGGTTTTAATTTGCTTCAGGGATGGTGAGCTCAGGGGGGTAGTATCATTTTCATACCGGATCAACTACTCAGGAAAAAACAGTTAGAGAGTGTAGCTCTATAGATAGATATATAGATAGCCATATAGATAGCCATATAGATATATGATATGGCGCCAGGCAAAAATCATTGTGCGTGGCTAGTGTGGGGATCTACTACAACCTGTGGGAAGACGTGCAGGGGTTCGTACTGCTGGATTCATAATGATAGAATACGGAAAGGTGGTGGAATAACACCATGTATTGGCTGCGGCGTGGGCGTCTCAAACAAGCTTAGTCTCTGTGTAAGATGTGGGTACCATAACGCACACACCAGAGGAAGCAAGGCACGTGCAAGAGCCTTTCACAAGGAGTTTACACGCCTAGCGCGGATCGAAATTTCCTATTAGAGAAAATGAGGGCTAGTGTATATAGAGTTGCAACATGCCTACTGTTAAGCAGTTGCGAATAGAAGTAAAGAGTTACGGGTTAAAAGGCTACTCAAAAATGCGGAAACCTGAATTGGCACAATTAATCACAGATGCCCGACAACAAGTCCAACGTGAGCGCATAGCTCGTGGAGTAAAAAGTGGAAACTTAACTAGACGATACCCTGCCATGTTTAGTCTTAACTATGATGATCCCCAGAGGCTGGAAAAGCTGCGTCATGAACTAAAGATGTTTGATGCTGAGATAACTGCTACATTGCGAGCTCGTAAATATGAGCAAGCTGTCAAGAAAAATCCAAAACTTCGACTGCCAGCTCTGAGAAAGTGGATCGCAAGAATGAGCTTGCAATGGAAAGCCCGGCAGGTCTTAGGGCCCCTTCATCGCAGCGGAGAGCCCCCGGCTCGCAAGATCGCAAGGGAGGGTGAGAGAATACTTCAGGAGCTCATCCCGATAGACGGGGAATCGCGAGGAAGACGGGTCATCATCTGGAAATTCTTCCGAGGTCTATCGAGGTTCGTTGAAAATGGTAACACCCCTGTCGATCGTGCGATGGAGAGGGTAGCTGAACTGCAGACAGCTTTCTATCTCAGATATAGCTACACAATTCAGATCCGTCACATCGAGACTGGTAAAATCATACTTTTCCATCCAAATGAACTTGGCAGTCGACGTGGCAGTAACCTATTGACCACACAGGCCGCAGCTCGTCAGTGGTTAGAGGAACAGGAAGAAAAGCGTTTTGAGAATGAAAAGAAGCCCAATACAAAATGGATTTTCCTACGTTGGGTACAGGTCGAGATCAAGGCTATTCTGACCAATGAACTGCTGGTAGGAAACGGACGATTACCAGACTGGCTGCGAAACAAGAAAGGGCTCGTTGCGCTGGACGGCTACAACGATAATTTCTGTTTCTTCCGGTGCCTAGCTGTTCATCGAGGATCCAGATCAGACCGTTGTACTGCGAAAGCGCACGAACTAGCCAGATCTTTCTTTGGGGCAAATGTTGACCTTACTAAAACACCAAAGCTACCGTTCGCAGACTTTAAATTGGCCGAGGAGCATTTTCGTCTGGGCATACGAGTTTACGAGCCGAGTGAGGATGGCATCTGGAAGCTTATAAGACAACCAGCACACTATTCTGAAATAGGCATCGAACCAATAACGCTTTCTATCTACAACGAACATGCTTCGCTGATCACTGACATCAAGAAACTAGCCAACACCTATGCTTGCGGACACTGTAATCAGCGGTGCACGCAGTCAACTAGCCTGCAGCGACACGTCACTCGTTGTCAAAAGGGGGAAACCAAAGTCATTTGTAAGGGTGAGAAAGTGGTACGCCCCCAATCTGCCTATGAAAAAGCCTTCAATCCTAAGTCAAGTGCCAGTCTCGCCTCGATACAGTGGATCGAGCACGAAGCACAAGCCCGAGGGTTACACATTCACCATGCTCACTGTGGTCACGGTGGGGAGCGGGAGATCGCAGGTGCTCCTGTAGACGGGTATGAGCCAATCACGAGGACAGTGTTTCAATTCCACGGTTGTTATTTCCACGGATGCCCTGACCACTGTAAGCAGGACGAAACTAGAAAAATAATCAAAAAGACACGACAGGGAATAAAGGAGGAGGCCGTCTATGTTCGAGATATACTCAAGAAGACCCGTCAGCAAGAACGAAAAATCGTAAACGCTGGGTACAACTTGGTGGTCGTGTGGGAATGTCGAAAGCCTCCGCGTTTAAATATCCCAATGCCTGCAGAAAGAACTGTTACATATCAACATTTTATCTTTTATGACTTCGAAGCTTTACTCGACAAAACGAAGAGAAATAAAGCCACCCTCGACCTCGCATACGAAAACGAACACACACCGATCTCAGTGTCGATAGGGGATACTCTAGACCGTCAACCAACACATATTTGTGACGCCGACCCAAAAGCTTTGACAAACAAATTCAGGCTAGAACTCCAGCGACGAGCCGCAATCTTAAGGGCTGAGGTCGAGACCCAGTTTCTACCAGACGACATCACTTTACTGTCTCAGAAGCAACAAAATAAGATACGAGATTGGTGCTCGCAGGTCCCGGTATTAGGTTTCAACTCGGGCAAATACGATCTGAACCTCATCAAGCAATACTTTGTAGAAGAGCTCGCCGACACCTGTAAAAAAGTCTTTGTAGCCAGTAAAGGCACAAAAATAATGTTCCTAGTAACACCCGAGTTCAAATTCTTGGATATCATCAACTATTTAGGCCCTGGTGCCTCCTACGACAACTGGATCAAAGCCTACGGGTGTCAGCAGACAAAGTCGTGGTTCCCATACGAATGGTTTGACAGTCCGGATAAACTTGCGTATCCAGGCCTTCCAGACTACCCTGCATGGTTCTCTCGGTTGAAAAATGCGTACCCCCTGTCTAAGACAGAATGGGGTGACTGTCAATGTATCTTCAGAGAGAAAGGAATGACAACTTTCGCAGATTGGCTACGTTACTACAACGACCTCGACGTAGGTCCTGGCATTGAAGCGGCTGAGAAGATGAGAACCTACTACGGCGAAAAAGGCATCGATATATTTAAAGACGCTGTTTCACTGCCAGGGGTGTCCCTACAGTATCTATTAAGGGGTACACCAGAAGGGGCCTTGTATGCTCCAGGTAAAAAGGCATACACGTATTTGAAAGCTGCAGTAACTGGAGGTCCCTCGATAGTCTTCACCCGTTATCACGAAGCGGGGGTCACACGAATCCGCTCGCATCAAAATCCTAAAGCAAAACGCTGTAAGCGGGCAGTTGGATATGACGCAAACGCCCTATATCTTTCTACAATGCTTCAGGACATGCCAGCTGGTAAAGAGAAGGTAATCGAGCTTAAAGAGCCTGAGGTTGATGCGCCCAGGGTACGTGATCTAGTCTTAAGCGGTCGATTGTTTGGTTTCGTCAGGTGCAAGCTTGCCGTACCGCGAACACTATGGAAGAAATTCGAGGAAATGCCACCGATATTTATAAACCGTGAAGTTCCAGAAGCTGCCGTGCCTCAAGAAATGAAGGATTATTTGAAGCAGACAGGTCGGGAACGTGCTTCCACAAAGAAACTGCTGGGTGTCCTTGAGGCCGATGACATTCTGGTATACACACCGCTGCTAAAGTGGTACTTGCAGCATGGACTAGAGCTCCAAGCCGTTTATACAATAATTCACTATAAGCCAGAAAAATGCTTGGCTTGGTTCGTCAAGGAAGTCACTGAGGCACGCCGACTGGGTGATGTTGACAAAGAGAAGGCACTCCTAGCCGAAATACACAAACTGATAGGAAACTCAAGCTACGGAAAACTAATCGAAGCCTTGGAGCGACACACCAAAGTCTGCTACACAAAAGACGAGGAAACCGTGGACCGTGCACTACGTTCAGCCTGGTTCGATGATCTCACCGAAATAGGAGATGCCTACGAAATAAAAAGCCGCAAGCCTCGGGTATGTATATACAGACCGTTTCAAGTAGGCATTGCTGTCTATCAGCTCGCAAAACTAAGGATTCTCGAGTTCTACCACGACTTCCTGGATCGGTTCGTCGACCGTCAAGATTATGAGCTAATACAGATGGACACCGATTCACTATACTTCGCTCTGAGCACCACCACACTAGAGGCTGCAGTTCGGCCAGAGCTCAAAGAAGAGTTTGCTAAGTGCAAAAAAGACTGGCTTTCTTGGGATACCTGGAGCGGACGAACTCCGGGCCTGTTCAAGCTCGAATTCTCAGGGCATCGAGCTATTGCTCTGTGCTCGAAATGTTATTTCGTCGATGGTAAGAAAAAGAGCAAACACTCGTGTAAGGGGATGTCAGCGAGGCTTAATAACCTGACATGGGAACGGTACAAGTTGGCTCTCTACGGTTTCAAAGACCGTGCTGTGAACCGCGGCTTTCGTATGCATAACGGGCAGATGACCACCTACCACCAAGAAAAGCTCGGGCTCAGTGCATACTACGACAAGCGACGGGTCTTGCCTGATGGGATCCACACGGAACCCATTGAGTACACCGCTGCCTAGTCAGTAGCGTATATATGCTTACCTTGGAACACTATAACATCCCCCACGCCGTCTCTCTCGAGATCCCTTTCACGTATACCCGTAAATGTATAATCTTGGGGACTAGAGGCGAGAACTACACTCTGAATGACCACCCAAAAGCGCATGTTTGAGGTACCAATTTTAACGACGTCCCCCTGCGACAAGCCCATAAGGGCCTCGTTAGTCGGAGGTGGTGAACCGGGGCACTGTTGATGCTGAGCTTCTACTAGGACTAAAGGCATAGAAGGATTACCATGACGCGCCATGGGTTCAAATGATTGAGAGTATTCGTCCTCCGGACGGGTAACAGCCTCGCGCAGCGAAGGGTATATATCATATACATGCATGCCTCGAAATTCTATAACGTCCCCGAGACGAGCACTAGAACTTACTAAGTTATTATCAAGCACACCAGTTAATCTAATATCAGAAGCATTCCAGTCCTGTGGGTACTCTACAGTTTGAATCACTACCCAAAATCGCTCCTCCCCATTACAAACTTTTACGATGTCCCCTGATTTCAATCGCTGAAGCTCTTCATCGGGTGGGGCCCAAAATGTGCCTGGGTGTCGACGATGCATTTCTTGGGCATCTATTAGGAACATTGTTTCTGATGACGCCGTTAGATTACATGAGTCTCCTTGGGTTCAATTGATTGCAAGAATCTTACCTGGAGGAAGCTCTGTCCCCTCAGGAACAATCATCAACTCTTCACGCACAAACCCACGCTGTGGACCATCTTCCAAATAGTATACCGCAGGCTGGCCATTCTGCCGCAATACATTTCGGATCGAATGCAGGGTCACAGACCACACGGGGTCAGTAGCACGTTTTCGACCACCCTCGAGCTCGCCAGGCTGGTACAAATACCGAACCATTGCATCAGACGGGATCAGCGGCTCCTCGAGCCCTACAGGGCGTCCTGGAACGACAGATGAGGGTTGCGCAGTCACTCTCTGAAGTTTAATGGCATCCACAGGCTTCTTACCTGTCAGCCGAGTCGGCTCATTGTTTAAAGCCGCAATAACCGCAGGGAGTCGAGCCACCCATTCTGCAGACCGCTCAGAAGACCCACGGGCAGCAAGCAATAGCTCCTGAGCATACTGGTGACCAAAAAGCCGCTCGGCCAGAGTCCGGTTAAAACGTTCTACTATACCTTGGTCTCTATGGAGGTCCACACGCCCACGCCGTATTTCAGTCCCATGTTTTGCCATAAGTGATGATACCGAGCCCATGAATTCTCTTCCCGGGTCGACCTGAAGAAGCTTTGGAAAATCCATAGGGCTCCGTTTATAAATCCTCTCAAGGGCGTCTGCAACCTCTTGTGAATCTTTTGTAGCCAAGGGCTCTGCCTCTTTGTACCGGGAGGCTATATCGACGAGGGTCAAGGCGTATTTGTACGTGCGTCGTTTCACACGATCATGCGGCAGATATAATAAATCCGCTTGATGAACTTCGTTTGGCGCAGTCACGTTAAAATATGGCCGTGGTATTCGTCGAGGAGCAGGCAAATAGAGCTGCCATATGCCTTGTTTCGAGAGCCAGTCCCGAGCATCCTTTTTGCTAACTCGGGCTGCCGCAGCAAGCTTCGGGATGGCCGCCAGCCCACGCCAATAGCCTTGAGGACTGTAGTAGAATTTCTCCATGATTGCTGACGTGCCGTCGGACTTCTCTGCCATAGAAAACTTCTTCAGTTTAGGAATATTTTCTTCGCGACTTTTTTTTAAGGCCCATCCCGAAGCGTGATTTCGCAGCCATAATCGCAGAAACCGTCTTAGCATCACGCTTTTCCCAGTCTGGAGCATCTGATAGTGCAATCTGCGATGCGGTAGCTGCCAGTACATCATCCGCATGATTCCGTCCGGGGGTATCTTTATGGGCTGCGTAGGCAACGTCGTGGTTTAGACAGGCACGATCAAGACTATTCACACCCCTATAGCCCTGAGAGAGGCGTTTGGCAATCTTGGTAAACGGCCCGCAATATGAGTATTTTCCAGTGTTTTGAAAAGTTCCACCCGGGACATCTTCAGATGGGACCCCTTTGGGGAGACGCATGTGCATCTCGGGCAGAGGTAGGGCATTCATGGCACTGTTAAGAAGACCAGCACCTTCGCTGTGCGAGGCTTTTACCCGTCCGGAGGACGCAGGGAGAATTTGGCTCTTTCTAGCACCGCACACCGTGCAAACACCTCTCTTGGCTGGTCGGTTGTTCTTTAGAGTTATAGTCTCCTCATTTGAAGTGGGAGTGTGTTGTTTACAGCGAAGGCAGTACATCTCTTCCTAAATATAGAAGTATGGAAATCTTAAATTTAGATCTTGATGAATCGAATCCACACGAGCACAAACATAATTGGCTGCTTCCTAGTAGCATCCGTTGTGTAATCTGCGGCCCCTCCGGGTGTGGGAAGACTAACCTGATGCTTAATCTCCTCCTAAGAAAGGGTTACCTTAAATACCATAGACTGCATATATACTCAAAATCCCTTAGACAAGAGAAATACCAGTGGCTGCAGGACTGGGCGGATGCCATTAAAGCAGTCACTGGGAAAGAGGTAGCCTCGTTTCACAGCATATCAGATGATATCATCCCAGTAGAGAGTCTGAACAAAAACGAACGTAGCATTATGGTATTTGATGACGTTATGTTGGAAAAACAAACCCCCATCGAGAAATACTTCAGCCAAGGCCGTCACGGTGGTGCGGACTCATTCTATCTAACGCAGAATTATTTCAGGATTCCCAAACAAACGATTCGAGATAATTGTAACATGCTTATCATATTTAATCAAGACACGAAAAACTTGCGCGCCATACATGACACCTATGTGTGTGGTGACATGCCTTTCGAAGAATTTCGAAACTTCTTTAGTGCGTGCACGCGCGAGCCGTACGGGTTCTGTTGTATCGATCTGACCAGCCGGGCCTATGATGGTCGGTATCGATGTGGATTTGATCGATTCTACATACCGAAGTCATCTATTTAAAGTAGGGATGAAATCTATTTAAAGTAGGGATGACATCTATTTGAAGTAAGGATGTGGCGTAAAGTAACCGACATGCGCGATCGTACAGCCCTCGTCCGGAACTACCTAGCACTCAGGGACCAGGCTCGGCAACGCCTTCAAACAGAAACACTAGGGGAGTCGTCTCTGCAGGAAGAGGCAGCCAAACTTTTCAAACCAATCACCTCACACCAAGCAGCGGAGATAGGAAAAGTCACAGCCGCAATAGAGCGCTTGTCAGCACCTTCGCTGCGCGAGGCTTTTACCCGTCCGGAGGACACCTTCGCTGCGCGAGGCTTTTTACCCGTCCGGAGGACACCGACGGCACGTCAAGACAAGCCTACGCACTCCACGGAGCGGCACCGACGGCACGTCAAGACATGCCTCTGCCGGTAGAAGATGTCCCCACGCTATATATTAGTCCCGACCAAGGGTTGGATATTGAAGTGATAAGGCGCCACAGATTTAAGCCCCCCAGCGAGCTCGACCTCAGCGACACACAAGAAATTACCAACACCATCAATCGTGTAAATTACATCAACCGCCATGTACTGGGGGCGGAAAAAAAGCGTAAAGTCACCACAGAAGAAAGAAAGCAGCAATTAACGATGGAAAAGGACGCTCTAAAACAATATAGTGAACGTCTTCGCCTACTAACACAGGGTTACAGGCTCGTCCGATCTAGTGGGGCTACTTCGCTGCGCGAGGCTTTTACCCGTCCGGAGGACGCTACAGGTAGTGGGTTGAAACTGAAGGGAAACCGGTTTGGATCCCTCACAATCGACCCGCAAGCTTTGCAGGCGGGGAAACTGCGGGCGTTCGACAATGGAGACAATCTTGTGCTCGAAGCTCCGGCAGATGAGTCGCTTTACACTCTCCTCACAAAACGCTTTTTAAAAACGATGCAATATACCCCCGAGGCTGTCAAAACTTTCCAGCGGCTGGCTGAACTTGCCGGCTTGCCTCTCCATGGGCGAAAGAGCAAAAAACACCAGCTGATAAGGTCCTCCGGACGGGTAAAAGCCTCGCACAGCGAAGCCTCCGGACGGGTAAAAGCCTCGCGCAGCGAAGGTGGGGCTTTGCAATATTATAAGGATCCAGAAGCGCTAGTTGAAAGGCTACAGCTATTAGCTGCCTCGAAGCGTGCAGGTAATACGGGCCTTGATAATGAAATTTCGGCTATTTTAGACGAGCTCCTTCGCAGTGGCGCGGCTCCTAAGGCTTTGATTCTCGAATTGAACAGAAGCCTCCTATAAGTGCATACCCCAAATGGAGTTTCAGTTACAGAAGATTGAAAGCCATCTTCGCCCTAAAGAGGGTAACTCTTTCGTATTTTCGTCAAACAGCACCGACTGGACAACCACCTTCTCTCCGCCCTTTTACCTCGAACCCAACAATAAGTACGAATTAGCTCTAGTCAATTTGGAGACATATAACGCTGTCCCCAACATTACAGAAAGTAATAATACTTTCGTCTACAGCCCAGACGCAGGGGTTACCTGGAAGACAATTTCATTACCAGAAGGAAGCTACGAACTCGCTCAAATCAACGATGAGATTCAATGCCAGCTGAAGGGCAGCGGTGATTGGAATTCTGAGACGCAGGCACATAACATAGTTGTAGGAGCAAACAGGGCGACATTACGTGCCAACATCGAGATTACGAACCCTAGCTACAGAGTTGACATGAGCAAATCTACCATTGCGTCGACTCTCGGATTCGAGCCGAGGGTGCTATCCACTACTGGATTCCACACAGGGGACAAACCAGTAGACATTTCAACACTTAGTAGCATACTTGTAAACTGCGATCTAGTCGGTGGTTCTTACCTGAATGGCACCAACCACCCCGTTCTGTACAGCTTCTACCCAGGCGTACAACCTGGATTTAAGATCATTGAGACTCCACACAATTTGGTTTATTTGCCGGTAAGCCAGCGTGGCAGTATTCAAAGAATACGCTTGTGGCTAACGGATCAGAATGGTTCTCAATTGAATCTCCGAGGGGAACGAATTACAGCTAGATTACATCTTCGGCAGATTTGAAGTAAAATTCTTACATTAAACATTTTGACTGTCATTATAGAAAATCTTCTAAGCTACCATGTTGAGAATTTCGCGGAACGTGGCAGAGGGAAACCGGCGGATGAAAAGACAGCGCTATGTAATCGGAAAAGGCCTGTCGGACTGGATACAACCCGTGGTGCGGGCCATTGGGGGTGTCGGTAAATTCGTTGTGGCAAACAAAGGCGCTATAGCAAATGTAGCGGACGTGGCCGGTAAAGTTGCTAAGGCCGGCGCTACAACCGCAGCCTCAATTAAGCAAATCGCTGACATAGTCCGCAGCAAAGCACGCTCGTCCACGCGAGCCGCTACAGGGCCGGAGAGAGTTATCTCTGAAAAAACCTTAGAGATTCTGCATGGGCTTGCGGCCCCCACGACTGAAGCGGCACGTCAAAATATCAACAGTCGGATAGCAGGCTCGGGTTTTAGGAAAATTCTTTATTAGAAAATAGAATTGTTTCTATATCTGAAGTAAATTTTCTATGGCGGATACACAAGAAATTACCGATGAAATGTTGACTCTTGTAGAGCAGACGCTTGTTGACGAGAGCATCGAGTCGTACGTCTACAAGGAGTATCACCCACAAAACCCCGCCACAATAAACAACAATCAGGATATAGCAATCGAAGTAAACTTCCAAGACGTTTACACACACCCGTCTAAAAGTTTTCTCAATGTTGAAGGGAGGCTAGCATCCGGCACAGAAGTCGACTACACACCTACAACGCTTGCTTCGCTCGTAAATAACGCCGTTATGTACATGTTCTCGCGGCTAAGGTACCGGCTCAATGATCAAGATATTGAGAATGTTCTCAACCCTGGCCAAGCCACAACAATTAAGGGCCTGTTGACATATGGAGATGATTTTTCAAAGGCCGAGGGTCTTAACATGTGCTGGCAAAAAGATACCTCAGCGGCGGCTGAATCAGCTAATACTGGGTGGGAGGCCCGACGGCAGCTAGTAGTGGTCAAGCCGAATCCAAGCGGGACGTTTTCGTTCTGCGTCCCGTTAAGCCACCTGTTCGGTTTTTGCGAGGACTACCGCAAGGTGGTTTATGGTTGTAAACATTCGTTGATATTATCTCGTGAATCAGATACCAAAGGCATATTTCGCGATGCTGCGGCGCCTAGAGGGAAAGTCACGCTAACTAAGCTTGCCTGGGTAATACCGCACGTCATGCCTTCTTTGGCTGCCAAGACAGAATTAGTAGAGCAGATAGCCAAGAAAGTTAAAGTGCCGATATCTTTTCGAGCTCTTCAATGCGAAAGCTTTGCCGTGCCGGAAGCCAGTTCGTTTACCTGGACTCTCTCCATTACGTCGGGCACTGAAAAACCACGATGGCTTTTGGTGGCTTTCCAAACCAACCGCGATAGCCAGACCAGCAATCCGGCTTGCTTTGACCATGTAAATTTAACTGACATTCATGTGAGGTTAAATACCGATCAGTATCCTGACTCCGAGGAAAAAATGGACTTTGTACAGCGAAAGATTTCCAGGGCTTACAAGAGGTTATGTGACTTTAAGGCAGAATACTATGGTATTGAGGGAAGCGTGTCCTCAAACCAGGTGACTCCGCTCGAATTTGTAGAATTATACCCAATCCACGTCATCGATGTCCGCAGACAGTCGGAGCGGTTGAAAACGGCTGTCCAAACCGTACAGGTCAGGGCGACTTTTGGAAACAACGTGCCAGCAGGAACCATGGCCTACGCAGTGCTCATTAGCGACCGGCTGCTGACGCTAGAGTCTGACGGCACGAAATTTAGCAAATTGTATTAAACACAAATCTCCATCAATATACAGTATAGGAAAATGAAGTATACTCCTTTTGGTTAACACTTACGCAGGGGCAGAAAGAATCATTGGCAAAAGCCGCCCATGATGGGGTAGGCGTTACTATTCGGCTGACGGTTGAGCAGCTTCATGGCGACGATACCCTGGGGCTCACTAAGCGCCAAATAGCTCACCTTGAGAAGAAACGCGCCGCCAGTGCTGGGGCCGAGCTCGTTATTTCCAAAACACAGCTAGCGGCTCAAAAAACGGGTGGGTTTCTCCCGTTTTTGCCCTTAATATTAGGCGGGCTCGCTGCAGCGGGGTCGCTAGCAGGAGGTAGTGCGGCTATCGCGAAAGCAGTCGACGATAAAAAAGCGAGTGCTCGAGCCCAGGCTGAGGCCGAACGCCACAATCGTGAGGTTGAGAAACAGCTTGCTGGTGCGGGGTTGTTTCTGGCCCCATCGGCGAGCACGGGGCGCGGCATGTGCCCCAAATGCAAGGGGTCAGGGCTCTACTTGGCGCCCCAAAAAAAGTAGAACCCCTGAGCAATTTTGATATTGAAAAGGTCGGCCGTACCATCCCCCACTTTCGTGGCGTGTTTTCACGAAACACCCTGCCTAACAAGATTTCTCAGAAAGAATGCGGCATAGTTAATCTCGACTCCAGCAGTGGTGGGGGCACCCACTGGGTGGCGTATTACAAAGATGGCCGTACGATTTGTTATTTCGATAGTTTTGGGTTGGATCCCCCCAAGGAACTCGTGGAATATCTGTCCTCCGGACGGGTAAAAGCTTCGCGCAGCGACTCCGGATGGGTAAAAGCTTCGCGCAGCGACTCCGGACGGGTAAAAGCTTCGTGCAGCGCCTCCGGACGGGTAAAAGCTTCGCGCAGCGAGGGTCTTCCTATACAGACACAGACGTTCCAACTGCAGAGACCCGAAGAGGTTATCTGCGGCCACCTATGTCTTCGAGTGTTGTGTGAACTCGCAGCTGGAAATGCTTTTAAAAATGTGATCTTACACATAGCTAAACAGAGAGTGTGATGCCTGTTGATAAGTTTTATATGGGACATAGCACCGGCTGTGGAGCGGCGGCGGCCTCGTGGGGCAGCCCAGTCGGCCTCGTACATAGGGCTGGCGATACTATGCTTGGTGACCTATCATTGGGGGGCTTCCAGCTGAAAGCCGTAGGGAGCCCTTTAGATTCTAGCGATGCGGCTACTAAAGAGTATGTTGACGCACGTGATGTCCTGCCTCTATCCGGAGGAAGTATGAGCGGTGCTCTCCATATGGGTGGCAACGAAATTGCGGGTCTTGCTGATCCACAAACAGATCAAAGCGCGGCAACCAAAAAATACGTTGACGCCCTCGTTATATCCACAATGGATATATTAAACGCTAAAGTCCTACAGCTGGATGGATCAAAAGCACCAACCCACGACATTAAGTGGGGTCATCACAAAATATCCGAGCTCGCCGACCCCGAAGCACCCCAAGACGCGGCCACTAAGGCATATGTTGAGGACACCATAAAAGATGAGCTCGTGAGAGCCTTGGGGCAACGCTACGATATATATGAGATTTCCTTGCAATGGACGTTATCTAGGACCTTATCGATCACCCCGATTGGGAACCCTCAGCTTACACAGGATCCGCGTAACGAAGGCGACAGAAAAGCAATCCTTTCCATAAGAGCGCCTGGGGTCTATAAGATTCAGTTGGTAGGACTGCGCAATGGGAGTATCCGCGAGTCGATTGACCTCTCGCTGCATATAGGCCCTCCCCCTGCGTTAGTGTTACAACATACGATAACAGACTACATCCATTTCAACACCTCGGGAGTGTGTGTGATATCACAACCCTCGTCTTTAGAATTATCGATATCGATATCATCTGTGCGACCACCCATCAGTAATAATACAAAGTTCCTTAATATAAAGGCAACTCTCCTCATTGAGAAACTGCAGTAGTTCGGGTCAATTCAACAAATATATTAGTTTTTAATATTGAATATGACAGTATTACTACTATGCCAGTAGACAAGTTCTTGCAAGGTTCAAGCAATGAGCACAGACCTAAGGTCTGGGCCACAAGGAATTGCTTCGCCAACCTCGGAGATGTTCGAGGATTCGATGATCCGGGGGGCGCGGGGGTGATTCATGGGATGGAGTTAGCCAAAGGAGGCCTTTATCGGCGGGCCGCCATAGAAAGTCATACAAGTGGGTTTGATCCCAATTGGGAGCTCAGGCTGGACCTAGCCATGCGCTATATAGATTTGCAAAGTCCGGCCGAGGGTGGTATTACAAAAGTGGTATGGCTAATGAACGCTGGCAGCATGTTTGTCGGCTATCGCCCGTCCGGCGCAGAGCCGATGACCCTCAATGGGCACGTTAATTCTTACTACCTGGGTCCGAAGGGAGTTAACGTTGCGAAGTTACAGGCTCAAACAACGGTTCCAAGAGACCTAGAAATCTTAAGAAAACCCCCAAAGGGTCCGTGATATATCTAGAAATTGAGACGGGCAGTATGCTCCCCAGCGCCCCGATCGAGATTTTGCCTGGGGTGTCAATCAAGTGGAAACGCCCCGAAATGACGGGTTTGGTTATAAAAATTGGGGAGGGGAAGGCAGACCTCTCAACGAATGTTAGCGATTTGGAAGCAAACGCGGTGTTTGAAAAAATATCCCTTGAATTTATATTCAGTGGATTGTCGTTTTACTTTAAACGGCTACTTTTTAGCCTGTCCCCGGTAAGTGATCGCGTTATTGAACACCTAATTAAACAGATAAAAAGTTCTGCATAAAGCTTTATATACCTGTTCTGCCTGTCTATGTATCCCACACTAGACGCGTCAGTTGATCGGCCTGTCGACCAGTCCTACCGCATTCAAGAGGTTGTCCGCCTGCGAAAATGTTTGGAGGACGAGAGAGATAAACGGACGTCCCTATACAAGAAATATCGGCGCGGTGCTAATAGTCTAGACG
The DNA here is from genome assembly GCA_032433765.1 of Megaustenia siamemsis. Lineage (NCBI taxonomy): Eukaryota > Metazoa > Mollusca > Gastropoda > Stylommatophora > Ariophantidae > Megaustenia > Megaustenia siamemsis. The sequence goes on from JAVIAB010000124.1 coordinate 8,344,427, forward strand.
GTATTGATACGGCACTGTTTACAGTCACAGCTGGGATGGGCGTTGGCGGTATTGCGCTTCTTTCAACCGTTATCATGGCTCCTGTAGCTCTAGGACTAGAGATTGGGGCCCTAGCTTGTGGCACCTTCGGGGCAGTCAGTAAGCTGGTAGCTCGCCAGCTGAATCTGAAGGCTAAAAAGCACGATGAGATTCGTGTTCTGGCTGAAAGCAAACTAAACACCATCACCGGCATCGTATCCACAGCCCTAGAAGACGGGAGTATCTCCGATGTGGAATTTAAAATGGTTCTTACAGAATTTGATAAGTACCTGCAGATGAAAAAAGAAGTGCGCGCCCCTGGCGGAAAAAAATTGGACGAGGAGGCCTTAATTCAGAAAGGGCGAGAAGAAATCAACGCCGCAATTGCCAAGCACATGGCCAATTTCAAGTCTTCATAAAATGTTTCTTCAGCTGGAGAGATATTTCCTGTGGCGACGCCTCTGACGAGCGTGTGATTCCTACAGCGCCTCCTCCCTACAGTTATTAATTATATTTCTCTTACACACACGGTTCTCTTTTTACTACCACAAAAAATAACAGCTGCACTTGACACGAGATAACGTGTGAGCTAACATTTCCGATGGTTAGAAAATTATGAGCTAACATTTGCACAGATATGAATACTGTATGTAACGCATCGGCGTATCGGAACCACATACACCAATATGGATCCATCATGTAACATAGCAACTGAATTGCCGGACACAAAACATACGTCCGGGTGGCTATTCTATCTTAGCGAGCTAATGGCAGTACCAGGGATATGGAGGCTCACCGGCAGGTGGCTCAGCTGGCGAACATACTTGCGTCGTGGTTATCTATGTTACGGCATGCCGCTGAGTATCAGAGAGCAGCTTCAAAAATACGACAATGATTTCAGGTTTGAGTATACCGCCAACCTTATAGTTCTAGCTATGAATGAGCTCGTGCGCCGCACAAAAACGGGGTCTCTCGAATTACATATCCAACCCTATAGTCGTGATTCAATCGAGTTTGGGCTACCGCAGGGGAGGGGAGAAGCAGAGCTCATGAATCTAATTCTTAAAGACGCAGAGGCATGCGGCTATCACATAGAGCACGGGATAGACAAAATAACGATTCAGGAAAAAAAAATAAGCGTGCGCCTCCTCCAAAAATATTATCAAGGAAGTCAAAAGTGCTATGTTTCGGGCGGCTTTTCCACAGATTAACTGAATTCCCCCGTTAAGTGAGCCACTTAACAGTCACATGCATATCCTCGGCTGCTCATTTTTTGTCAACTGTGATAACAATTTTCAGCTCGAAAAAATGCGACAAAACAGAACAACCGGGACGAGAGTGTCACGGTTGTCACAAATGATTTTTCGCTCACGGTTTTCCTTTTAAACCCCTGTCACGTTACATAATTTTCTATTTTTACATGGATCATGTGATGGAGCGTATGACTGTCATGTGTTGATCATTTGCTTTCGCCGCGCGAGGCTAATTATCGCGCCTGCCGTCCGCAGGACTGCTACTGGCTAATCTTTATGAATTCTATACTCTGGTAAACGGTTCGAGGGTGCGCGACGTCTGAAAACTATATAAGAGCCATCAGCTTGCTTTTTTTTCTAATACATCATATCCATTTTGAAGAAGAAGTCGTATGCGTGCCGCACTTTTAGCTCCTCTCAAAAGTGGTACTCTACCCATGTTATATCCTGTAGGCATATTGGAGCACTACGGTCTACATGTCTGTCTAACATATAGATGCAGAGTGTGTGTGCTCGTTATCATGCAATTCCATCAGTAATACACAAGATCCCAAGGATGAGGTGCTAGCTGTGGACCTCTATAATATGAAGTCTCAATCCAATCTTCATCCTCTGAATCGGTGTCCAGCCCCCTATCATATCTAGACATCCTCCTACAATATTTAGCTAGCGCGCTCGGTTTAATACATGAATCTACAGAATAAAGCTTCCTCCACTCATTTGTATCGTAGAGGGCTGTATGTAATTCTCCCAACACATCATCGAAGCGGAGTTTATGTTCACGTCTCAAAATCTCATATTGCAAAAGTCGTGGGAGCTCATCCAATGGTAACCCCCTTCCCAACAATCGAGTGCGCATGATTCTAAATATTACCAAATCTTGAAGAGAGGTATCAAGAGGCTCCATGGGAATCAATAGGCCTCTATAACATCGGCAAAGTCGATAGTTGGTTATGACCCCAACACCACAAAGAGTGCACGTCCGTGTTACAGCCCCTCTTCGCAACTGCTTAACAGTAGGCATGTTGCAACTCTATATACACTAGCCCTCATTTTCTCTAATAGGAAATTTCGATCCGCGCTAGGCGTGTAAACTCCTTGTGAAAGGCTCTTGCACGTGCCTTGCTTTCTCTGGTGTGTGCGTTATGGTACCCACATCTTACACAGAGACTAAGCTTGTTTGAGACGCCCACGCCGCAGCCAATACATGGTGTTATTCCACCACCTTTCCGTATTCTATCATTATGAATCCAGCAGTACGAACCCCTGCACGTCTTCCCACAGGTTGTAGTAGATCCCCACACTAGCCACGCACAATGATTTTTGCCTGGCGCCATATCATATATCTATATGGCTATCTATATGGCTATCTATATATCTATCTATAGAGCTACACTCTCTAACTGTTTTTTCCTGAGTAGTTGATCCGGTATGAAAATGATACTACCCCCCTGAGCTCACCATCCCTGAAGCAAATTAAAACCCCCCAGCCCCCTCGAGTTTGGGTAACCCAAAAACTTAAGGGGTCCCGGTAGGGTTTCTGGACACCGTCCGATATCAAAACGATCAAAAAAGGTAGATTTGAGGGACACCCTAAACTCGAGGGGGCTGGGGGTTTTAATTTGCTTCAGGGATGGTGAGATCAGGGGGGTGGTATCATTTTCATACCGGATCAACTACTGGCGTGGTTGTGAGCCGTCTATAGCTTCCTTTACTGAAGACGTCACAAACTTTTGGTAATTCCGAGATTTCCCTCTCAGGGCTTAGGCCTTACTAACACTATATAAGGCAGTGGATATGACAAAGGGGAGAACATCACTTCCAAATGTTAACAGAAATAGAGTAGAGGAACGTAAGCTACTAAAGGGCGACAACACGCAATATTATTTTAGAAATCATCTTTATCATCACCATCTACATTTTGTCTTATAACACTGGTATCTACTTGGTCAGGGAGAATTTAAAAAAATAGAAAAATGGTATGATAAAAGCTTTACGTGATTGGTAGACGACACAAATTTGAACGACGTTTCGGCTCAACAGGCCTTCAGCAGGAACAAACAAACAACACACACACAGATATGTAAGTAAATAAAACTATTCCTACATAGCTAACTAGTAATGAAACATTCAAAACAAAATAATCAAAACTGGTTTAAGAAATGACAAATTTCTTCCCTGTACCGTGGCCGGAATGAAAAAGAGAGATTGGTGGTTGTGCGCTGTAAATACCCTGCTGGTCGGAGGGTGAAACCGTGTAAAAGGTTCTAAAAATATGTGAGGGGGAGGGGGGCACTGTCTAGGCTACCCCGACTACAAAGACACAGACAATGTCTATATGTATCTAAGAGGTCTCTGTGTGGTATACATGTACGTGTGGCCTTTTAGATAATTATGACTATCCCTGGTGTAAATGAACATGCCCAGTAATATTCAAATATCTTTTATTTTCTTTTCGACTATTCGCAATTTCCTATACAAAATCGAACTCCCAGACAATTCGTCGACGCTCCTAAAACAAACCAATATATGCTTGCTTCATAGGCTGCACCAATGCTTTCTATAGAATACACATAATCAACTTATAGACTGTCTAATGGATATAAATCTAGACGACACAGACATACGACTAATATGTAATTTGTACTGGGAGCAAACAGCAATAATAAAATATAACAAGGAGAACTCTACACCCATGGACATAAAAAGAGGAGTAAGACAGGGATGCATCCTATCACCAAGCTTGTTCAATCTATACACTGAGCAAATCTTTAAAAACATCTTAGAGATGCCAGGCCTAAACATTAATGGAAAGATAATTAATAACCTAAGATATGCTGATGATACTGTTCTACTAGCAGAAAATCATAAAGACCTACAACAATTGCTTAATGTGATAAACATAACTAGCAAAAAATATGGACTAGAAATGAATATCAAAAAGACTAAAACTATGATCATAAACAAAGAAAATTCTCAAGACCTACAAAAAAATATCACAGTTGAAGAAATACATCTGGAGACAGTCCAGAGCTACAACTATCTGGGACATACTATAACCAATGATGGAAAATGCAAAACTGAAAATACACAAAAGAATAGGTATGGCAAAAAGTAATTTTAATGCCATGAAAAATATACTAACAACAACACAAATATCAACAGGGCTGAAACTAAGAATGGCAAAATGTTACATCTTCTCAATATTCCTGTATGGTGCAGAAACATGGACATTAGACAAGAAAACATAACAGAAAATTGAAACCTTTGAAATGTGGATTTATAGAAGAATATGTAGAATTGGTTGGAAAGAAAAGAAAACAAACGATGAAGTTTTAAAACAACTGAAAATAAAAAGAGAACTACTAAATACAATTAAGACAAGACAAATGAAATTTTTGGGGCATGTTAAAAGACAAAACAGCCTACTAAAAGTAATATTGGAAGGGAAAATACAAGGTAAAAGAGGCAGAGGCAGACCAAGACTAACATGGACGAGTAACATCAAAGAGGGACAAGTCAATCTATGACAGCCTGCACCATCAAAGCAAGAAACAGAGTAGAATGGCAATCCATGGTAGCCAACCTTCGTTGCGGAGAAGGCACTCAATGATGATGATTATCTAAAGAAAATACGTATAATCGTACGTTTAAGTCTGTAGTGGTGATTATGATTTCAGGTCTGAATCGTGAACAATTCCTGTCTATGTTTTATATTTACCTCACGGTTCATCATTTTAATCAGCCCAAGGGCAAGAACTCTGCTTGTTACCGCCATTGTGAGATCCACACCTGCAGATGATAACCTTGTTGGAGTGGACGTTACACACAACCACTTGTTTTTATTCTAGTCAGTTTGGTCGGATCTTTGTTTCTTCTTTTAATATTTATCCTAAAATTATCTAGTAATATAATATATTCTAACTTATATCTGCAAATATTTCTCTCCTTTTTTATTGTTTGAGAACGGTAGAAAAGTCTGAAAAGTAAAAGAACCCTGACTCAGGGGCTGAGGGGAGGGCTGATTTATTTATAATTATACAACACTGCGCAAATCTTTAAAAACATCACTGAGATGCCAGGCCTAAACATTAATGGGAAGATAATCAATAACCTGAGATAATCTGATGATACTGTTCTACTAGCAGAAAATCCTAAAGACCTACAACAATTGCTTAATGTGATAAACATGACAAGCAAAAAATATGGACTAGATATGAACTTATGAACAAAAAGACTAAAACTATGATCATAAACAAAGAAAATTCTCAAGACCTACAATTAAATATCACAGTTGAGGGAATACATCTGGAGACAGTTCAGAGCTACAACTACCTGGGACTAAAAAATTGGCTATTGTAAGCAGTGTCTTACACAAAGGCGTTCCCATGACTATTACTATAGACACTGCTTACAATAGCCAATTTTTTAGTTGGCTGCGTGGCAGTGTACCAAGCGTTCGGCTTCTCGTGGCAAGGCATGGTGCCACTGAGTACGGGTTCGATCTCGCTTCGGACCATATATTGTTCTTTGTTTTTTTCTGTTTTGTTTGTCTGTCATTATTTCCAAGTGCTAACACATACTTCTTCGTTCTATTTTTCTTATATTCTAAGTTACCTTTAAAATGGAGCTTAAACCATGACGTATTACACAATTTTAAATTACTGTGCGCAAATACTTGATTTCAAAAAGTGGACAGTCAATAAAACACCCTTTAGAATCATGATAATCATACAAGGTACATATGATGATACAATGTACTATGCAAGGTAGTCTAAAGTCAAAGATCGTTGAGCATGGAGAGTATGAAATTTCTGCCATGTCCTATGTGCCATCTTTGGACACAAAGGATAATAGATAATTTTCCCACAACTTTTCTCTAATGTTGATAGTTGTTTAATAAATAAGAGTTGTCATAGTCTGAGGTTGAATGGATGAAAAAAAGAAAACAACTCAGAGACCATAAGCTAAAAGGCATACTTGCATCATCCGCTTGTTAAGGGTACTGGAATGTTGAAGTTGAGGGTTTGACATGTCATGTGATATCCTAGAGAGTGGGTGCAACAGGTACTTCAATAACATTTTAAAAATATTTCTTACACTTTTAACTTTAAATCTAAAAATGATAAATTTAATGATGCTTCATGCATGTCCACCTGTCAGTTCTTTAAAATAAAAACTACTCATTACTTTAAATGTAATTAATTTTGTGTTAATTTGAGTGAAAAAAGCAAAGAGGAAAATATCCAGTTGTCAGGTTGAAAAGTTGGCACAAGCAAGAATTTTTGTTGACTAGAAGTGTAAATCACACAGCAAGACTGGTTGAAAGAGGGAAAGGGGGCATTTGGGGATGGGAATCATTCACTTCCTGACAGTGAAGCCTATTCAGCACATATTGATTTCAACATTGTAGTTAGATTATAACACTTTATAGGGTAGACAATAGATGTACATTCTTGTTTCAAACATGATACTGCCAAGTGTTTTCATTTACTTCTTGAAACATAACTGCTGCTTTTAAATACTGAATTTTTAAAATACACATTAATCTGTAAGATAATTGTTGGCTTTTGAAGTAATAAATGTAAATTATCGTATAGTAACATTAACCACCTAATGTGAAAAATATACAAGACCATTATCATCTGGCATGTTCAGCTACTTCACTTAGGGTTTTCTTCAGTTAGGCTAGAAAAGTGAAATTTATCACATGCAGATATTGTTGAATACCATTCAGATACCTAATATGGCATGCCACTTTTATTACTAAATTCTCAAACCCTTCCATTGGTTCAAACAATGGCATCTGTGCTCAAGACTTGATGTTCATCCTTCCAGCGCTGCTAGATGTGGCATAGAGCTCGTAGTGTTTTTTTGCCATCCATCTCTATTCTCTGTAAGATGTTCAATCTTTTATATTGAGTCTATGGCTGCCAACTTTGCTTGACTTAATATGTTCTTTTCAGTGTCTCTCTAGGTCTTCCTCTTTTTTCTGTATCCTGATGTTTCTCACAAAAGGGCCTGTTTTGAAATTTTATTTTTGTCTTTTCTCAACACATGTCCGACATACGTCCATCTTCTCTTCCTAAATGTAGACGAGATCATTAGTTATTTATGGCCATTTCTGTTATCTCTATAATAGTCTTGAATTCACTTCACTGTACATCATCATCAAGTACCGGGCCTACTGGCGTAGGTGATCATGTCTCTCCACAACATTCGATCTCGACAGTTATTTATCATTTCTGTTGTTGACCTTCTGCCAAGCCATTCTCTTAAGCTGTCTGGTATCTTTTCTATTTGCTTCCCTCTATCTCTTCATCCCTCAATTTTCCCAGTTGTTACAATATATTCCAACTGTTCTCTTCTCATTACATAGCCAAAAAAATGATGATTGTTTCTTCCTAATATTGGAAATTAGCTCTCTTTTTGCTTTGGCCTTTTTCAGAACGTTTTCTTTACTCTTCTTAGCTGTCCATGGTATTTTCAACATTCTTCTGTAAAAACCACATTTCTACAGACTCCAGTGATTTTCTGGTCTGTTGTCCTATTATCCATGATTCACATCCATATGTTAAGACTGGCTCTACATAACATTTAAGAACTCTTGTTCTTGTTTCTATTGTCAAAAATGGATTGCATAATATCTTCCTCATTTTTTGGAAAGCTGCTTTTGCCTGAGCCATTCTGCATCTCACCTCTTTTGTACATCTTCCGTCTGAGGTTAACAAAGTTCCCAAATATTTAAATTCATTTACATGTTTTAATATTGTTCCACTTGTCTTTATTTTGCGCTGAGGTGATGTCTTTTTCTAGGTTGTTACCATTATTTCTGTCTTTTTGCTATTAATGCTGAGCACTTTATTTTTGCTTTCGTTCACTATGTCTTAACATTTTTGTAAATCATTTTCATTCTTAGCGATTAAGACTGTATCGTTAGCATAGAATAAAAAGTAAAGAGCCCCCGTCACGTCAAGTGGCGTAGAGGGAATATGGTGTTAGTGACCATACATTTTACGGACCTTCAGCACATGTTTTTTGGGGTAATGTGGTTGGTATTACGCCCGTGCTGCTTTACTTTCCCAGAAAAAAATCCGGTACCCATTTAAGGCTGGGTGAATCCGGAAGGCATCGGTTGAGATTGAACCGTACCTCTGTATCATTAGCATACCTTAGATTATTTATATTATGACCTCAGATTGTTATTCCAGGCATGCCCTTTATGGGTCTTAAAATAATCTCACTATACATATTAAACAAATCTGGTGACAGCACACAACCTTGCCTAACACCCTGTTTTATTTCACTGGACATACAATAATAATAATAATTTTACAATGTGCAGCTATTTTCTCCATCCTGTTTGTGATCTCATTATTTGTTTCACTTTCTTAATCTAAGCTACTACCAAGATATACACACTGGTCTACATTTTCCAATGTCTGACGATTTAAATTTATACTGCCCGCTTATGTGTTTTTTATTTTTCTTTACTTTTGTTTTATCCCTGTTGACTTCAAATCCATTTCTTTCCATCAAGGATTATAGGGTATCTGTGATATTTTGCATATACTAAGGAGCAATACATCACCTGCAAACTAAAAATCTTCCAGGTAATTCTTCTTGTGCCATTTAATGCCGTTAAAACCTATCCGTTAAAACCTATTCAACATGTATTCATTATGTATTCAATTATAATTCTGAATTGCAAAGGAGATAGTAAACATTCCTATTTTAATCTGAAACCAATTACTCATTCCGTCCACTGTGTGAACTTTGCAAGTAAAGTAAAAAAAAAAGTAAAGTGCCCCACCACGTCAAGCCAAGTGATGTTTAGGGAATATGGTGTTAGTAACCATAATATTTACAGACCTTCAGCACAAGATTTTGTGGGGTGATGTGGTTGGTATTATGTCCATGTCACTCTACTTTCCCCAGAAAAATCCTGTACCCATTTATGGCTGGGTGAAACAGGAAGCCGTCGATCAGGATCAAACTTGACCTCTCGTCCTCTGTCGTCCGGTTCACTAACCCCTGAGCTATTGCAACTCCCTTTGTAAGTATAGTTGTCACATATATCTTTTATGATGTTGATAATTTTTTGTTTCTGCAATGATATTCAAGACATTTCACAAGGGACAATGCATACATTCAAATGTTTGTCTAAAATCAGTGAAATTACAGATTAATGGTTCAGCTCTTGCCTTGCATTACCAAAATAGTCAGTTCGTAGCAATAAGATGTTATCCTTACATAGATGGGTCAGTTCATAGCAATAAGGTGTTATCCTTACATAGATGGGTCAGTTCATAGCAATAAGATGTTATCCTTACATAGATGAGTCAGTTCATAGCAATAAGATGTTATCCTTACATAGATGAGTCAGTTCATAGCAATAAGATGTTATCCTTACATAGATGGGTCAGTTCATAGCAATAAGATGTTATCCTTACATAGATGAGTCAGTTCATAGCAATAAGATGTTATCCTTACATAGATGAGTCAGTTCATAGCAATAAGATGTTATCCTTACATAGATGAGTCAGTTCATAGCAATAAGATGTTATCCTTACATAGATGAGTCAGTTCATAGCAATAAGATATCCTTATATAGATGGGTCAGTTCATAGCAATAAGATGTTATCCTTACATAGATGGGTCAGTTCATAGCAATAAGATGTTATCCTTACATAGATGAGTCAGTTCATAGCAATAAGATGTTATCCTTACATAGATGAGTCAGTTCATAGCAATAAGATATCCTTATATAGATGGGTCAGTTCATAGCAATAAGATGTTATCCTTACATAGATAGGTCATCATTACAATCATTGTTAAATACTGGATATGATTGCTCAGACTGAAAAAATCCTCAAATTTTGGGCCCAGTAGAGAATTATTCTCCAGTTATGCCACAGAAATAACAATAGGAAAGACACCTTGCAAAAGATAGAATATTAAGCAGACTATATACTTTCCCACCGAACTATATCATTATATTTCATAGACTCGTAATTAGCTTTAAAAACTACCTCATGGATTTTAATTTTCTTGTAGTCACATTTTGGTCCAAAGATTGTTGTCTTACATCTTTATTGTTATTCAATTAACCAATGAGATGTCCACGTCTTGTGATGTGAAGGTTATCTTTTTATGAATTCCCACACAGTGACAATGCAGATAAGTTATCTAAACTAGAAGTAGCACTATATCAGATAAGTTATCTAAACTAGAAGTAGCACTATATCAGGTAAGTTATCTAAACTAGAAGCAGCACTATATCAGATAAGTTATCTAAACTAGAAGCAGCACTATATCAGATAAGTTATCGAAACTAGAAGTAGCACTATATCAGATAAGTTATCTAAACTAGAAGCAACACTATATCAATAAGTTATCTAAACTAGAAGCAACACTATATCAGATAAGTTATCTAAACTAGAAGCAGCACTATATCAGATAAGTTATCTAAACTAGAAGCAGCACTATATCAGATAAGTTATCTAAACTAGAAGCAGCACTATATCAGATAAGTTATCTAAACTAGAAGCAACACTATATCAGATAAGTTATCTAAACTAGAAGCAACACTATATCAGATAAGTTATCTAAACTAGAAGCAACACTATATCAGATAAGTTATCTAAACTAGAAGCAGCACTATATCAGATAAGTTATCTAAACTAGAAGTAGCACTATATCAGATAAGTTATCTAAACTAGAAGTAGCACTATATCAGATAAGTTATCTAAACTAGAAGCAGCACTATATTAGACATCAGACAGAACCTGTTTTAACATGAAAACAGAATCTAACATGTAACTATTACATAGTATGACTGTATCAATTAGCTTCTGTCAATCAAATATAGTTTCTCATGATTAAAACAACTTAGTGCTTTCCCTTCCTAGTAATGTTCAGTCTATTGCAGTAGCATGTCCTCAGTTTTCCAAACACATGCTCTCTCCGTCCTCTTGTGAAATGTCTGGATAATTCTTCCATATCTCTTTTTCAAACTTTTACCATAGCTATTTGTGTAGATGAATGTTTTCTCCTGCACATATCCACTTCCGAAACATTTAAATAACCTGGCATTGAATACATTAGATTTCTCAATTTTACCTCAATTTGTTCATGTTTTTGTGTGTTTTATGTCCTGTTATCAAGATTTCCAATAGAAAACAGGTGTTTTCTATTCTCTATAGATTATTTCCCTATAGATTATTCTAGTTCCCTATAGATTATTTCAAAGACTACAGCAGCTGTGAAATGTAAGTTAACTAAATTTACATGAGAAATAGTGTGCTTGCTTTATTATATTTTGTTGCTTTGTGATCGAGATGTCTGTCAATTTTTCAACCTCATTTTCTTCTTTCTCCAAATTTCAAATATTTAACAAAATGATTTTATGTCACACAAATATTATTTCCATTTTGTGCAATATTCCTTCTTTAATTTAATAAATGATATACTTTATTTTAAAATGAATGATATCATGTTATTTTACATTCGTATCATGTAGGTTTACTTTCCCAGTTCACCTGTTTCAATACGGTCATATTGTGCTAACCTTGTTATCTTTCTTTATTGCCTAAAACTAACTCAGACATTAATTTTTTTGCTAATTCAGTTTTTCAATCAAAAGAAAGGAGGTACAGGATTGAGATGTTGTCCGAGAAAAATGAAATGACCGGTGGTTTTCTGTCACCTGTTTCATCACCAGGTAAGTAAGTAGTTTTTTGTCACATCTGTCATCACCAGGTGAGTTAATAGTCATTTGTCACTTCTGTCATTACCAAGTGAGTTAGTAGTTTTTAGTAATTTCTGTCATTACCAAGTGAGTTAGTAGTTTTTAGTAATTTCTGTCATTACCAGGAGAATTAGTAGTCTTTTGTCACTTTTCTTATCAGCGGGTGAGTTAGTTCCATTTAATAAACTGAGTTATGTTAGTTTTGTCATAGAAAAAGGAAAGACAAAAGGATAGAGTTGGTGGATTTGTAAAACCTCAGACTGAACTAATGATTGTCCTATCACATGGCCTTACAGTTATAATGCACAATAGTTGCAGTGTTATTTATTATTTTATGTTTATTTCTAATCCACCATTATTTTATATTTATTTCTACTCCACAACATTTAGCACCTCAGGCAAGGCAACACACATCCACAAACTTGACAGGTGACCCACGCAAAGTCAAGGACTTGGCTGCTGACTTTCACAACCTGATGATGGAGTGGAAGTCTCTCAACACCCAGGGCATGGATATCATATCCAGGCTAGCCAACATCAAGATAGAAAAAGTGTTTGTATTTTATCTTCTTTATTATCTCCATTTGAAATATTGTGTCTGGTTTGTAATAACTCATATGCTGTAGCTTTTAGGGCAGTTGGTTAATGGCGTTCTTAAAATATGCCATTCATTGTTGACAAAATGGGCACTAACACAATATTTCCCACAAGCCTTAAGCATTGAGGGAATCTTTAATTTATTTTTATAAATGCATCTCTGGCGACAAATGTTTGTTATCTTTATTTTGTTTAAAAATCACACCATTGTGCAACCTCTACCTATCTGTACAGGAGTGTATGACAGAACAGATAAAAACGCTGTCCACCGCAAGGAAAATAATCAACACTTATCCACATGACTAAGGGAGCCGTGATAGCTCAGTAGTTAGTGAACTGGACTACAAAGGACAAGGGGTAGGGTTCACCCAGCCTTAAATGGGTACCAGATTTTTTTTCTGGGAAAGTAAAGTGGCACGGGCGTAATACCGATCACATTACCCCAAAAATCATGTGCCGAAGGTCTGTAAAATTTATGGTCACTAACACCATATTCCCTATACGCCGCCACTTGGCATGACAGGGGTACTTTACTTTTTATCCACATGACTGGATACATGTATACACTGATGGTGTAGCCACTATGAAAGCAGCATATGGAATTCTAGTATATTATCCAGATGGAACAGCAGAAGAATATGAAGCAAGGATGGTAAAGTCTGCAGCAACTATGAAGCAAGGATAGTAAAGTCTGCAGCAACTATGAAGCAAGGATAGTAAAGTCTGCAGCAACTATGAAGCAAGGATAGTAAAGTCTGCAACAACTATGAAGCAAGGATGGTAAAGTCTGCAGCAACTATGAAGCAAGGATAGTAAAGTCTGCAGCAACTATGAAGCAAGGATAGTAAAGTCTGCAGCAACTATGAAGCAAGGATGGTAAAGTCTGCAGCAACTATGAAGCCAAGGATGGTAAAGTCTGCAGCAACTATGAAGCAAGGATGGTAAAGTCTCCAGCAACTATGAAGCAAGGATGGTAAAGTCTGCAGCAACTATGAAGCAGAAATAACAGCCTTAGAATACTGTTTTTGGCACCATTCTAACAAAGAAAAGAAACACAGTCATTACTGATTCCAAATCAGCTCTGCAGGCCCTGGGAAGTGACATAACAAGCCAAAACTCACACACTCACCATAGACATAGATAACCTTGTCAGTACACATGATACAATACACCAATGCACATGACATAAGGCTAGTGATGTAATTGATCCCAGGATACTCCAACACACCAGGAAAGGGTAAGGCAGATACATTAGCTAATAGAGGATCTAGACAGACACAATTTCACACCGCCATCTCATTAAACACAGCCAAACAAATCAAAAACTCTAACAGTAGAGAAAGAATGACTGGGCCAAGGGAAAAACAGGGAGCAAACTTTTTTTAATATATAAAGCAAACTCCCATGACAACATGAAGAAAGAAGAAACCAAACCACCATCTTCAGATTGAGATCCAGTCATGTACCACTGAACAACCACATCAATAGAATACAACAAAACTAAACTCCAGCATGTACACATTGTGAACACCCACATGAAGCAGCAGAACATCACTTTTTTTAAATCTTCTGACATCAGAGCTTCCTCAAAGACCTGATAAATAGAACACCTTGTATAGTGAACTAATAGGTGCTCAGAAATACCTGCAGATACCTTCAAATGATGTGGGCTGGAAAGTGTTAGGTCATAGGTCTTGGATTCATAACAACAACAGTAATACACTATCTGCTTTGAGTGCACATTAGGGCAGTTATGTTGGTACTGATGGCATTCTCTATTTCTCGTCACTTCCTCCTGTGCCCGTTTGGATGTCGAGGGAGATACAAAGTTCTGAATCTTGCCCTTTTGGCGGCTCCACTCATTACCAATTATTGTTCTAGCGTTTCAATGATGTTGTCTGTCAAATCTTACCCTAGGTCTGCCTCTTGCTCTTATCTTCTTTTAATATATGTTTTGTAAGGTAAGGAAACAGATTTTTTTTTTTTCTAGATGGGCAAACCAGTTTATTTGTTGTTTCTGAATGTAGCTTAGGATTGCTTCAATGCTTACTCTTTCTCTTATAGCATTTGTGATTCTGTCTTTTCTGGTCACTCCAAACGCTTTTCTCAGACATCTCATCTCTGTGGTGACAAGCTTTCTTTTATACTTAGTTGTAAGTGACCATGTTTGGCATTGGTAGCACAATGTTGGAATGTATATGACCTGTATAAGATGTTTCTTGGTGGTAACAAGTATTGCTTTACATTCACTTCCGTTTTCAACATGGTGGAATGAGGTTCATGTTCTCTGGACCGCTGCAGAAATTGCATTTGTGGACTGATTAGTTTCGGCTCTTCAATGCAATTTTCTGCATTAAAGTCAATCTGATGATCCACTTAACAAATTTCGCGAATGATGCTGAGTTGTATACACCTCAAAGCTCCTCTTTGTCAAGTCCAAGTTTGTGAATGCGACCTTCCCCTGTCTAGAGTTGATATGCGGTTTACGTCAACACATTGAGTGCTGTTCCAAGGCCATCGTTGGAATTGCTTAACGCCAAGTATTTACATGTTACAACTCATTAATATGGACTGCTCTGCCAAGTCAATCGCAGTTTTCACTTTAGAGATTGTGCATTGTTGGCTGCATTTATTAGAGTAATTGGGATTTTATGGGCGCAGCCATTGTTTTGTGTGCTACGTCATCACAATGGCTGATTGTATATACCTAAAACGGCCGTAGGTAATAATGAAAGACAGAATTGAGTTTTGTATATGACTTTGCAGCACCGGAATCACTCCAGGAGGTTCATGTTAGTCAGGAGGGATTTATAATTTCACAAATTCACATTGCAGGGAGATCTTACAGTCTGTTGTTTGATGTGCGACTGGGATAGTCCGATGACTAACTGTGTTCCATATGTTTGGATTTGGAGTTAGGGTGATGTCCTAGCATCATCAAGTGCTATACATTTTTTTTTTAAAATGACAATCATCATTTTTTGGAGGATGTGAACTTCAGGTCAATATGGTGGATAGGCGGTAGGAACCATTAAAGGCTATGTCTGAAAAGTGTTCCTTGCTGCAGTTTCCTCATATTCCAAGTCCGGCTTGTTGCAGGAGCTACTGAGTTAAGTGCTCTGTGCACACTGTGAGCTGTGCGTTTCATCTGTTTTGATCGTGTTTCGATATTCCGATTGTTTACGATGAATGATGATATCGTATGATGGAGAACAGATGGCTGTGTTCATTTTCTGTGCGGTTTCACCTTATATCTTTTGGTGTGTGCTGAGACTGCTATGATGGGGACTACAGCTACCTTTCTTTGTTTGGGAGATGGATTAGTAATTCAGATGATTCCACTGGCATGGGCGGTTGAACAGTTCTGCATTTTAATTCATTTGCAGTAATCACTGCAAAGCCCAGGGCCTTCCATAACCATTGCTTTGTGTTGAAGTTTAGGGGGTAGCTGACCCAATATATTGGTTTGCATTGTTGCAACATATGTATATTTCTTTATCAATTTTACCATCTTCAGGGAATGTAGTTCCAAGATATTTAAATTGTAGTAATCATATTAGAATTTGTGTATCATTGATGAAAATGAACAGAATAAATTCTCAACTGACTTGCTGGGCCTGTCACAGAATCATCCTTACTCTGCAATTTAAATTGATGGAATATACCCATCATGGTTGTAAGCCTGTTAGACTCACATTTTATTCACATTTCACAGGTAACGCACTCCACACTGAAACAACTCAGCTTGATATCAACACATTTTAATGCATAAACATTACAGACTCTTGTCGGTTCTGTTTTGATAAGATGTATACAAAGCTAATGGTATCCAGTTCATGTGGTGTTGCGATTAAAATGTGTAGATGCTTTTGCTGTAGTGTTTAAACTAAAGTGTTTCCACCATTTTGTGTGAAATTTGAATGTGACATATACAGTGCCTATGTCACTGTAGCTGGAGACAAAGCTTAAAAGAAAGATCTAATGACTGAGGTGCAAGTGGGGGGGGGGTGTAACGTGTACACTCCTACAAGGTACGGTGACAGCTTTACAAAAAAGAAAGACAAACAAAATACTGACCTTGTGACCTTCTTCAGAAAATGAGGACAACAAAATAAGGATAGACTACATTTAGAATGAGTGGGACAAGTAAGTCAAAGAGAGATAAGAAGTATAAGAAATGAGATGATGATGTACTACATATTAAGAGAATAAAAATAGATAATATATACAAATATGTAAGTTAACAAATATAGTTAAATTAATGTGAGACTTGTTTGAGACAATCCAGAAGTAAACTGTGTGGGTGACTGAAGTCAAATGTGGATGTGATGAGACATGGTGGGTGGTCGAATGGTATACTTTGTCAATAAACCTTTAGATGAATGGTATGATTTGTCACTCATCAACTGATCTTGACTTTATATGTTCTTCTGCTCTCTTTCTGCTATTCCTTCCTGTGTCCAATCATCATCATCATCAAGTAGCAAGCCTGCTGGCACAGGTGATTATGTCTCTCCACAACTTTCAATCATGACAGTTATTTATCATTTCTGATGTTGACCTTCTGCCAAACCATTCTCTTAAGCTGTCTGGTATCTTTTCTCTTTGCTTCCCTCTATCTCTTCGTCCCTCAATTCTTCCCAATTGTTACAATATATTCCAGCTGCCAAAAAAATGATGATTGTTGCTTCCTAATATTGGAAATTAGCTGTCTTTTTGCTTTGGCCTCTTTCAGAACGTTTTCATTATTCTTCTTTGCTGTCCATGGTATTCTCAATATTCTTCTGTAAAACCACATTTCTACAGCCTCCAGTGATTTTTTTGTCTGTTGTCCTATTGTCCATGATTCACATCCATATGTTAAAACTGGCTCTACATAACATTTAAGAACTTTTTTCTTGTTTCTAATTTATAAAATGTATTTATTGCATAGTATCTTCCTCATTTTTTGGAAAGCAAAGCTGCTTTTGCCTGAGCCATTCTGCATCTCACCTCTGTTGTACACCTACTATCTGAGGTTAACATTATTCCCAGCTATTTAAATTAATTTACCTGTTTTAACACTGCTCCACTTATCTTTATTTTGCACTGAGGTAATGTCTTTTTCTTTGTTTTTACCACTACTTCTGTCTTTTTGCTATTAAGACTGAGCACTTTATTTTTGCTTTCTTTTACTATAATGTCTAACATTTCTTGTATTATTTATATTGTGATCTTCAATTGTTATTCTAGGCATGCCCCTTATGGATCTTAAATAATCTCACTATAAATATTAAACAAATCTGGTGACAGCACACAACCTTGCATAACACCCTGTTTTATTTGTTGAAACATTCCCAATTGGTTGCCAGTTCTTATGGCTGCTGTTTGTTGCCAGTACATGTTCTTTATTATTCTTAAATCTTTGCTGTCTAAGTTTATGCTTTCTAAAATTTTGATTATTTCTTGGTGCTTTACTTTTGTCAAATGCTTTGGTATAATCTATGAAACATAGGTATAGATCTGTTTTCACCTCTATGGCTCTTTCTACTAAATATCTTATGATGTATATGCCATTGTTTGTTCCTTTATCTCTAACAAAACCACACTGTTCATCGCCAATTTCTGGACTGATTTTGTTTCGCACTCTTCGCATGATGATTCTTAGTTACATCTTAGTCATGTGACTCATAAAGCTTATTGTGCAGTGGTCATCGCATTCAATTGCACCAGACTTCTTTGGTAGGGCTATGAATATTGATTTGAGCAGGTCGTCTGGTCATGAATCGTCCAGTGATTTAAATATTATTTGCTTCATTCACACAGGATATTCTGCTGATACTTCTTTTCTTTTTTGTTGTTGCAACTAGTAATTTGTAGATGTAGAATGTTGTTGTCTGGATGTAGAATGCTGTTGTCTGGATGTAGAATGCTGTTGTCTGGATGTAGAATGCTGTTGTCTGGATGTAGAGTGCTGTTGTCTGGGTGTAGAATGCTGTTGTTGTCTGGATGTAGAATGCTGTTGTCTGAACCTAGAACACTGTTTTCAGAAAGGATGCCATAATTAATAAGACACCAATTTTGTTCTGCAAGAATAAACATGCCCATAATGAAAGAGGCCTTATTCATGTTTTTCTTTTTCCAGATTCAACATTAAAGAACATGAGAGTGATACCAGCACCACAAACTTGCCACAGGAGCTAAACCCTCTTTGTGATCTACTATGTTTTACTGTTGAGAAAATGGTAAGGTGGTATTATTTGTTGTTTCTTTAGATTATTGTATCATTCTTTGTTTTATTTTTCTCAGTAGATTGGATTATATTATACAACTTGTGTTCTGTTAAGTGGTTATGATAGAGTAACCCTGGATCACAGAAATAATGTTCAGCTTTAGAGGTATTCTGCACAAATTAAATGTATGTTTGGTTGGGCCAGAAAAAAATGACTTTTGGCTACTGTGGCAGACCAAGATGGCTGTCTAGTCAATTCAGGCTCAGGACTGATGGCATTTTTGCTGCTGTGTGTTTTTAGATGATTTTCTTCTGGTCTGAACTTCCATATGCGGAGACAGCATTAGGCAGGTCACATTCACCTGACCTCAAAATTAACATGGTGTGCAGATAAAATTGAAGCCTTTGAAATGTGGATTTATAGAAGAATAGGAAGAATTGGATGGAGAGAAAAGAAAACAAACAATGAAGTCTTAAAACTAAAAATGAAAAGAGAACTACTATAAAAAAGACAAATAAAATTTGTGGGGTATGTTAAAAGACAGCAGCCTGCTAAAAGTAATCTTGGAAGTGAAAATGCAAGGTAAAAGAGGCAGAGGCAGATCAAGACTAACATGGACAAGTAACATAAAAACATGGACAAATCAGCCTATGATAGCATGCACTGTAAAAATGAGACAGAGTGGGATGGCGCTCCATCGTAAGGGGAGAATTGAAAAAGATTATAGAAAAAATGGTATGGTAAAAGCTTTACATGATTGATAGACGACACAAATTTGAACGTTTTGGCTCCATAGACCTTCAGCAGGAACAAAGAAACAACACACACAGATATGTAAGTAAATAAAACTAATCCTACATAGCTAACTAGTAATGAAACATCCAAAACAAAATAATTGAAACTGGTTTAAGAAAAGAACAATTTCTTCCCTGTGTCATGGACCATGGCCGGAACAAGAACGAGAGAGAATCCGCGCGGTTGTGTGCTGTAATTACCCTGCTGGTTGAAGGGTCAAACCGTGTAAAAGTTCTAAAAATATGTGAGTGGGGGGAACACTGTCTAGGTTACCAGACTACAAAGACACTGACAATGTCTATACGTATCTAAGAGGCCACACATACATGTATACACTCACACAAAAATGCGCATATACACATATACAAACATAACTGCACATACATGTGTGTGTGTGTGTGTGTATATATATATATATACATATAAGCATACCCGTACCCATGCATATGTAAATCCATACAGGGACAATCACGTATGTGCGAAAAGTACGCATAGCGCCCCCATAACTAGAAGAATACACACCGAGGTTAGTGTGCATACATAAAGGAGAAAGAATAGAACCGAAGAATAACAGGTACTTGAAAGGTGGAAAAAATGTCTTTGGGTGGGGTACAATAAGAAACATGTGAAGTATAAGTAGCATAGACAAAAGAGGTATAGGAGACCACATAAGTATCGCAGTGGGGTCTAGTGGAGGAGAGCTATGAATAGCATGGCATAGTAGATAGACCAAAGTACCCAAACATGGGCAGCAAAGAAGACTAGCAATATGGAATGAGAAATTAAACAGAAACTATGTATACGAGTGAGATACATTCATGCCATGTGGGGTCAGCGAACCAAATTGTACTGTAAGACAATTCTCCAAAGCAAACTGGCTATGGTTGCCAGAGTGGCACAGGACAATACCAGTGATGCGGATGTCATCTTTGCCCTTGTGTTCCGATGAATTGAAATGAGAAGACACTGGAGTGCCAGTATTCTGTTGAACATCTCGAAAATGTTCACAAAATCTTTCCGCTAAGCGTCTCTCAGACTCACCAATATAAGTCATGTGGCATCGTTGGCATATGATGGCAGAAATTATGTTTCGGGACACACATGTGAAGCCATGCTTAATCTCGAACCGTCCGTTAGGGAATAAAACAGTCAGTGCGGAGCACATAAGCGCAGGTGATGCAGTTACAACCACAAGGGACCGTACCCAAGTGTTGATGGTGGGAGCGTGGGAGATGGCTCCTAACCAGAATATCTCCCAAATTCCTGTCGTGTTTGAAGGTGATCATAGGGGGGTCACTAAAGAGTAGACGAGTAGTGGGATGAGAGTGGAGATTGGAACGATAGTGTTTGAGTATCTTCACAGCAGCTAAGTTGTGAGGATGAGTATAGTTCTCTCAGAGGGGGGGGGGGGGGGGGGGGGCGGTTGGAAGGAGTGAGTGCCTTGGGACGAGAGATAAGGAGGACTTGCTTGAAGGCAGACTGGAGGATCGTATCTGGATAAAGCCGGCGGTTAAAGAAACCTAACATGAGGTGAGCCTATTGGAGGAAATCTGGGTCATCCTGGCAGATGCGACGGAGACGCAATAACTGTGAGAACGGAATTGAATCACGACAAGAAGGTGTCTTCTTTGCTGCCCATGTTTGTGTACTATGGTCTATCCACTATGCCGTGCTATTCATAGCTCTCCTCCACTAGACCCCACTACGATACTTTGGTGGTCTCCTATACCTCTTTTATCTGTGCTACTTATCTTTCGCATGTTTCTTATTGTACCCCACCCTCAGACATCTCATTCTTTCCACCTTTCGAGTAACTGTTATTCTTCTGTTCTATTCTTTCTCCTTTGTGTCTGCACACTGACCTCGGTGTGTATTCTTCTGGTTATGGGGGCGCTATGTGCATTTTTATGCATGTGCTCATATGTATGGGTACGGGTACGTTTGTATCTATCTATTGACCTTTCAAGCCATAGCCGACGCATAGGGCGAAGACCCAAATACTCCTTCTCTATCCAAATTTTTATTCTACCGGTTTTCAATCCTTGTGAAGATCTTTTATCAAATCTCACCATTTGTCTTTGTTCTGTATTAGCAACTCTAACTCATTGAAGGAGCCGATTCCAGCTGCTCTTGCCTCTCTGATCAATGTTCTTCTCAATCTCTCTCTGGGTCTTTCTCTTTTCCTCTTACCTTTGGTTTCCCACATGGGGGCTTGCTTTGCTGTTCGGTTATTATCTCTTCTCATCAAATGACCAATATGGCCATCGTCATTTCTTGGTTACTGAAGATATTAGTAGTTGATTGGCGATTTCTCTTATTTCCTCATTTGTTTTGAATTCGTTCCACGCTAAACCAAGTATTTTCCTTAGACATTTATTTTCGAATGCCAGTTTGCTAATCCTACATTTATGGCATAATATACCAACAATGCCACATGACTTATATTGGTGAGTCTGGGTGACGCTTAGCCAAAGATTTTGTGAACAACTTCGAGATGTTCAACAGAATACTGGCACTCCATTCTAAAATTTTAGTATGCTTGTATGCATATGTATATATACATGTATGTACAGTTATGTTTGTATATGTATATATGCACACTTTTGTGTGAGTAAACATGTATGTTTGGCCTCTTAAATACTTATAGACTTTGTCAGTGTCTTTGTAGTCTGGTAACCTAGACAGTTTTCCCCCCACTCACATATATTTAGGACCCTTACACAGTTTGACCCTCCGACCAGCAGGGTAGTTACAGCGTACAATCACGCAGATTCTCTCTCTTTCTCGTTCCGGCCACAGTCCACAACCATGGAAGAAATTGTTCTTTTCTTAAACCAGTTTTGATTATTTTGTTTTGGATGTTTCATTACTAGTTAGCTATGTAGGATTAGTTTTATTTACTTACATATCTGTGTGTGTGTTGTTTGTTTGTTCCTGCTGAAGGCCTGTTGAGCCAAAATGTTGTTTAAATTTGTTTTGTCTTTCAATCATGTAAAGCTTTTACCATACCATTTTTTCTATATTCTTTATTTCAATTCTCCCTCACATTTAGCTTTACTGCAGCTTCACATTTTTATGCATTCATTTTCATTTCTTTGCCTTAATAGTTGTATGTTGTTCATGTACTAAACACATTATCGTTACACACATCTCAAGTTGTATGTTGTTCATGTACTAAACACATTATCATTACAAACATCTCAAGTTGTATGTTGTTCATGTACTAAACACATTATCGTTACAAACATCTCAAGTTGTATGTTGTTCATGTACTAAACACATTATCATTACAAACATCTCAAGTCGTATGTTCCCTTGTCAGAACAAGCTGGAAGCCAAAATGCAGAACAAAGTGAAGATTGCCCAGAGCCTGGAGTCTCTGCAGCAGTTCCACAAGTCATCAACAGAGCCCACAGTTCTCTTTTCCAGCATGACGTTACATGATGTTGGTATGAGGCATTTTATATTTTAGTTGTGATCAAATAAGTGAAGTGTCAACAATAAAGCTGTCCTTAGGATTTTTAGTGTGGATGTTTTGAAAATTTGTGCTTAAAGGTCACAAGAAATGAGCTGATAAATTTTCCACCAGTCTGCTTTAGTCCTTTTGTGAATATTAATTTAGTTCTATATATGGATGACCTTTTGCTATTAACCAATCTTTTGCTTGTCACACAAGCTGAGTTTCTCGCACAAATCAGACACAGCAACCCCTTTATGAGATCATCTGATACTGTCCCCACCTAATGGACCTGCACTGCCGGTTTCTTCAACCTGTCCAACCACTTACAACATACCAAACCACTGATGTGTCCAACCACTGATGTGTCCAACCACTGATGTGTCCAACCACTGATGTGTCCAACCACTGATGTGTCCAACCACTGATAACATATCAAGTTACTGACAGTGTATCCGGGCGAATTTTGTTTCTTTCTTGTTTATTGTCGTGCAGGGCATGTAGACGTCACATGGTAGCGTGACTGTCACTGTCAGCTGATGATGATAGTGATGCGTGTTCTACTCGCCCACTGTGTCGATATATCGATTGTTACTTTGTTTATTTACTGGCGGCCTTCACCCGCCCAGTCAGTCTCTGGCTTGATTGACCTCAGCTGGAATGTGCTGCTCGTGTTTACAATCAGGCCAACACGTTCTGGGCTAACTGGACGCTCATCTCAGCCTAGACATAGTCTCGTCCCGTAGTACTTCTGGTTTGTTATGATGACCGTTTCACGTTGTGTTTCCATGACAACTTTACTGCTGTTATGATTCGTACCCAAGGTTGACGCTAGGCTAGATAAATGTAACTGTGTA
The DNA here is from genome assembly GCA_032433765.1 of Megaustenia siamemsis. Lineage (NCBI taxonomy): Eukaryota > Metazoa > Mollusca > Gastropoda > Stylommatophora > Ariophantidae > Megaustenia > Megaustenia siamemsis. Next base: position 8,368,366 of record JAVIAB010000124.1, read on the forward strand.
ACACATAATAACACCTGGATATAAGTATTTGTTCCGACTTTTATTCCTGTCACATCGGACTCTCGTTCCACAATGGATATGGCAGGTCACACACTTACAGTGCACTCTTACAATTTCTTCAGTCTATCGCCCTAACACTTATCTCTGGGCTCTAACGCATTCATACTCACATCTACACTATATGTGGACCATTCCCATCGAATGGGTCCCCTAGCCTATCTAACTCCTACCGGCCCGGCTGCCTCTTGGCAACCATTGCTAACTGTCTCTTAATAGTGCTACTGACTAATCTGTCCGCCTAAATGTTCTTCACTGGTCTCTGCATCTCCTAACTGTCTCTTAATAGTGCTACTTACTAATCTGTCCACCTAAATGTTCTTCACTAGTCTCTGCATCTCCTAACTATCGCGTGTTCGTGCTGGTTGTAATTCTATTACACTTGCTTGGTGTTATTACTCTAGATCGTCACTCCCTGCCAACTCAGTCTCTCCAAGTGTCTGGTTACACTTGCTTGGTGTTATTACTCTAGATCGTCACTCCCTGCCAACTCAGTCTCTCCAAGTGTCTGGTTACACTTGCTTGGTGTTATTACTCTAGATCGTCACTCCCTGCCAACTCAGTCTCTCCAAGTGTCTGGTTACACTTGCTTGGTGTTATTACTCTAGATCGTAACTCCCTGCCAACTCAATCTCTCCAAGTGTCTGGTTACACTTGCTTGGTGTTATTACTCTAGATCGTCACTCCCTGCCAACTCAGTCTCTCCAAGTGTTTGGTTACACTTGCTTGGTGTTATTACTCTAGATCATCACTCCCTGTCAACTCAGTCTCTCCAAGTGTTTGGTTACACTTGCTTGGTGTTATTACTCTAGATCGTCACTCCCTGCCAACTCAGTCTCTCCAAGTGTTTGGTTACACTTGCTTGGTGTTATTACTCTAGATCATCACTCCCTGTCAACTCAGTCTCTCCAAGTGTCTGGTTACACTTGCTTGGTGTTATTACTCTAGATCGTCACTCCCTGCCAACTCAGTCTCTCCAAGTGTCTGGTTACACTTGCTTGGTGTTATTACTCTAGATCGTCACTCCCTGCCAACTCAGTCTCTCCAAGTGTCTGGTTACACTTGCTTGGTGTTATTACTCTTGATCGTCACTCCCTGCCAACTCAGTCTCTCCAAGTGTCTGGTTACACTTGCTTGTTGTTATTACTCTAGATCGTCACTCCCTGCCAACTCAGTCTCTCCAAGTGTCTGGTTACACTTGCTTGGTGTTATTACTCTAGATCGTCACTCCCTGCCAACTCAGTCTCTCCAAGTGTTTGGTTACACTTGCTTGTGTTATTACTCTAGATCGTCACTCCCTGCCAACTCAGTCTCTCCAAGTGTTTGGTTACACTTGCTTGGTGTTATTACTCTAGATCATCACTCCCTGCCAACTCAGTCTCTCCAAGTGTCTGGTTACACTTGCTTGGTGTTATTACTCTAGATCATCACTCCCTGCCAACTCAGTCTCTCCAAGTGTTTGGTTACACTTGCTTGGTGTTATTACTCTAGATCATCACTCCCTGCCAACTCACTCCCTGCACATTACTCTAGATCGTCTGCCAACTCAGTGTATTGGTTACACTTGCTTGGTGTTATTACTCTAGATCGTCACTCCCTGCCAACTCAGTCTCTCCAAGTATCTGGTTACACTTGCTTGGTGTTATTACTCTAGATCATCACTCCCTGCCAACTCAGTCTCTCCAAGTGTTCGGTATCCAAGTCTCAAGTTCCCCTTCCGAATGCTCAAAACTCCTTCACTATTAGTCTAACTCACGTTCTAATCTAATTCTACTAGGCTAAGGTTAGCCCACCTATGGGCCGACCACATGGTTGCCCGGCTCCTAACGAGCGCGAGTGTCCTGCCAACTACATTTCTCCAAGTGTCTGGTCTCCAAGTGCTTCTTGATCTTTTGTGTTTACCTCTTAAATTTGGATCTTGTCAGCCAATCAAAATTGACTTCCCATGCGTCTGTCTGCCCACTCACTTCTGGAGATGGCCTTCCATGTTTTGCACATGAATTTCGACCCATAGTCTCATTTTTCTACTGACTTCGTCTTAATGTCTTTTTTCCTTGACCTTGTTCTCTCGTCTGTTTATTCCTCTATTCTCTCCATTCCTCCCCCTTCTACACCTACGCGTCTGTCTGCCCACTCACTTCTGAAGATGGCCGTCCACGTTTTTGCACGTGAATTTCAACCCACCCTCTTTATTTTTATTGTGACTTCGTTTTAATGTTTTTTTTTTCCTTTTTCTCCTTGACCTTGTTCTCACATCTTTGTTTTCCTCCTCTACTCTCTCTCTCCTACATAGCCTCCACTATTCTTTAGTCATTTATCTTCCCTAATGACTAACCCTGTTCCATCAACTTCTATTTTCCATCTCTCTTCTCTACTCTCCACCTTATGCTCGTCACGTCAGTTATTGTCGTCAGCATTGTCCACAGGTTCTCATATTAGGCCTTATAAAACCCTAGGCCTCAGTCTACCGTCTATTTCCGATTTTCTGTCTACTGTTACTAAACTGTCTAGTCTAGCATATCCTTCTATCTCTCAGTACCTCCACCTCTCTCTCTGTATCTATCACAAGAATTCTATTTCTCCTTTTCTCTCCTCCTACTATGACCCTCTATTTACATACATTGCATTCCGCAATGTTTTTGTATCGGCTTGTGCGATACTTTTATCGTGTAGTTTGTCCTACTTGGACTGGCTCGCTAGCCCTACACTTCCCCTTCTCCTCTCTTAACTGCTGGCATCTCTTCCTCTATTTCTACTACCATTGCCCTCAGCAATGTCTCTTATTTATTTCTCCCATTGCCTTCCACAATGTCTCCTCCTTCTCCTTATTGCACTCCACAATTTACGTTATTGCCACTTGCAATAACGCCTGTGTAGTGCGTTCCTGGATTGATAATCCCGCCTCTACAATGTCTGTGTCTTCTTCTCTAAGACACTTTGACGCCTCTTCTCCTCTACTATATACACTTAATTATATACAACAATTTTGGCCATTTCTACTCTTCTTTCTTGTGTCTCTGGTAGCCTATCCATTTTGGATTTACCTGTAGCTACCTTTTTCTTCCTCCACTCGTCCGGGTGTTTCTCTCTTCTTGTACCGACTATACTCTTTAATTCTCTCTTCCTCTTACTATTTTCTTAGGTCAATTGTCCATTTCGGATTACTCAGTTACCTCTTATTTAACTTGTCTGGGTTTCTCTCCTTTCTCTTCTTCCTCTCCTCTTTTACTACTTCGTTTTTACCCATTTTAGGTTATTTCCTCTCTTCTTTATCTCCAATTATTACTTCATTTTTCCCATTTCGGGTTTCTCTACTCTCTTCTCTGTCTCCTCTCACTACTTTGTTTCACTCATTTCGGGTTTTTCTAATATTCCAAATTTTTCATGGCTGGTTATTTGATCTGTTCTCATGGTGTTTGTTGAAAACTTGCTGTATTGTTATTTTATTTTATTATGTGGCCAAACTATTGTAATTGTTTCTTTATTTATTCTTTATTGTTTATTTGTGTATTCAGTGATGGAGATTATTCTTAGCTTTTTTTTTCTTTGTGTTTCATTTCTTATGTAATCATTCAGGCAATTTCCTGTTATGCGAATGACAATTTTAATTTTCTTGTGGTTAATTGTCTGATTTGTTTTTGAGTCTAGTAACCTCACCTGGAACACATTGAAAAGCAAAAACCTTTTGTACTTAACTTCATCGACTTCAAAAAAGCATTTGATAGTATTCATAGAGATTCTTTGTGGAAAATTCTGAAGCAATATGGCTTACCATCAAAAATCATAAATATTATCAAAGACATGTATGATGGTTACACATGTGCAGTTCGAACAGAGGAAGGACTGAGCGAATGTTTCCCAATAGAAACTGGGGTTAAACAAGGATGTATTTTATCGCCCTTGTTATTTGGAATTGTTATGGACTTCATAATGAAGAAATGCTGCACTGGTAATAAAGGCATCGAATGGATACAAGGAGACCATTTGGAGGACCTGGACTTTGCTGATGACATAGTTCTCATCAGCAATCAGATAAAAACGATGCAGGAAAACACAAATGAACTATCATCAATAGCCAGCAAAATTGGGCTTGAGGTCAATCATGAAAAGACTAAAGTCATGAAAAGTTTAATTCCAACAAGTGACAAAATATACATGGAAAACAAACCAGTAGAAGAGATCGATCACTTCATCTATCTTGGAAGTCACATTGATCGAGAAGGGGATACGAGCAAAGAAATTAGAATCAGACTGGCTAAAGCAGCAATGTCTTTCAGAAGCCTTGAAAAGTTGTGGAAATCAAAACTCATTAGCACAAACACAAAACTTAGGCTATTCAAATCAAATGTACTATCAACCCTTACGTATGCGTGTGAAAGCTGGAAAACAACAAGAGATATAGAAACAAAGTTGAACACATTCGAAAATAAATGTCTAAGGAAAATACTTGGTATAGAATGGAACGAATTCAAAACAAACGAGGAAATTAGAGAAATCGCCAATCAACCACTAATATCTTCAGTAATAAAGAAAAGACGATGGTCATACGTTGGACATGTGATGAGAAGAGATAATAATCGAATAGCAAAGCAAGCCCTCATATGGGAAACAACAGGTAAAAGAAAAAGAGGAAGACCCAGGGAGACACTGAGAAGAACATTGATGAGAGAGGCAAGAGCAGCAGGAATCGGCTCCCTCAATGAGATAGAACTGCTTGCACAGAACAGAGACAGATGGCGAGATTTGATAAAATATCTTTAAAAGAAAACTGCTAGAACAAAAATTCATATAGGAGAAGGTGTATCTTGGTCTACGCCCTATGGGCCGGTTACGGCTCGAAAGGTCAATAGATAGAACCTCACCTTGCATTCAATTGGTACACAGCAATAAAGATTGTTTTATAGAATGCAGTGATATAACAAAACAGGAAAAAAGACTTCAATTCATCAGTAGTTACACCCTGTGTTCGCAGTACTGACAGTTCAAAGGAGTAAAGTTCCTAGCCCAACATAAAGTTATCACTTATTATCAATTACTGATATGTCCCAGCCGTGCCTAATTATTCCATGACAAAATCAAAAAGCAATATGCTTGTGAGTGTATAAAAAGGATGTCACACAATACTTGCAATTTTAGACTTTTACCACCATGAAGAGGATGTCATGTCAGGGTGCTAAGTCTGTCATGTGTGACCGGGCGTAGACCGTAGATTCAATCAGATGTGTTGCACAAAATAAGTGTGGTTAAACACTAATAGATCTGGATTACTGTGTGACCCACCTGACTGATAGATCTGGATTACTGTTTGACCCACCTGACTGATAGATCTGGATAATATGTTTAAGGCACCTGACAAATCTAGATATATGTTTGACCCATCTGACTGACAGATCTGGATAAATATTTGACCCACCTGACAGATTTAGATAAATGTTTGATCACGGTGACAGATCTATATAATGTTTGATCCACCTGACAGATCTGGATAAATGTTTAATCCCATAGAAAAGCTTAGAAATGTGATTTACACAAATTATGCAGCTGTCATTAAGTTATATTTATTCTGTTGCTTGCTACATCATAACTATATCTGTTTTATTTGCTGCTATGCAATGATTGTACATCTGTTCTGTTGCTTGCTACATCATAACTATATCTGTTTTATTCTGTTCATTATGTCTTCCCAATTTGAACATTTGCCCTTCTTGTGCCTGAACAGCAAACACGCTAGCCATGATTCATAGAGACTTTGAGGAGGAATTGAGGTTCAAGAAAGAGTTGTGTAGACAGGTGGCCCATGCTGACAGTCGGCAGTTACTGATGTTCTTCTGTGCTAGCTGGATGCATCAACCATACATCCGACCTCAGTGTCTTGACCTGCTGCAGGCTCTGCTGGTTGAGACAGGTCATGTCAAGTGAGCTTCCAACATCCCCATCTCTTGGATTGTCCTCATGTTTCACGATGAGTGATCTTCTCACAGAAAACAGCACCCTCTTGAGCCCTGAGACTTTGTATTCCATTGTGGCATGTCAGTCACAGATGTCTAGAGTGACATGTAAGTCTCAGATGTCATAAGTGGTATGTCAGTCTCAGATGTCTAGAGTGGCATGTCAGTCTCAGGTGTCATAAGTGGTATGTCAGTCTCAGATGTCTAGAGAGGCATGTCAGCCTCAGATGTCTAGAGTTGCATGTCAGTCTCAGATGTCAAAAGTGGCATGTCAGTCTCAGATGTCTATCTCAGATGTCTAGAGTTGCATGTCGGTCTCAGATGTCTAGAGTATCATGTCAGTCTAAGATGTCTAAAGTGGTATGTCAGTCTCAGATGTCTATAGTGGCATGTCGGTCTCAGATGTCTAAAGTGGCATGTCAGTCTCAGCTGTCTAGAGTGGCATGTCGGTCTCAGATGTCTAAAGTTGCATGTCGGTCTCAGATGTCTAGAGTAGCATGTCAGTCTCAGATGTCTAGAGTGGCATGTCCGTCTCAGATGTCTAGAGTGGCATGTCAGTCTCAGATGTCTATAGTGGCATGTCAGTCTCAGATGTCAAAAGTGGCATGTCAGTCTCAGATGTCATAAGTGGCATGTCAGTCTCAGATGTCATAAGTGGCATGTCAGTCTCAGATGTCTAGAGTGGCATGTCAGTCTCAGATGTCTAGAGTGGCATGTCAGTCTCAGATGTCTAGAGTGGCATGTCAGTCTCAGATGTCTAGAGTGGCATGTCAGTCTCAGATGTCTAGAGTGGCATGTCAGTCTCAGATGTCTAGAGTGGCGTGTCAGTCTCAGATGTCTAGAGTGGCGTGTCAGTCTCAGATGTCTAGAGTGGCATGTCAGTCTCAGATGTCTAGAGTGGCATGTCAGTCTCAGATGTCTAGAGTGGCATGTCAGTCTCAGATGTCTAGAGTGGCATGTCAGTCTCAGATGTCTAGAGTGGCATGTCAGTCTCAGATGTCTAGAGTGGCATGTCAGTCTCAGATGTCTAGAGTGGCATGTCAGTCTCAGATGTCTAGAGTGGCATGTCAGTCTCAGATGTCAAAATGGCATGTCAGTCTCAGATGTCAAAAGTGGCATGTCAGTCTCAGATGTCAAAAGTGGCATGTCATTCTCAGATGTCAAAAGTGGCATGTCATTCTCAGATGTCTAGAGTGTCATGTCAGTCTCAGATGTCAAAAGTGGCATGTCAAAAGTGGCATGTCAGTCTCAGATGTCTAGAGTGGCATGTCAAAAGTGGCATGTCAGTCTCAGATGTCTAGAGTGGTGTGTCAGTCTCAGATGTCTAAAAGTGGCATGTCAGTCTCAGATGTCTAGAGTGGCATGTCAGTCTCAGATGTCTATAAGTCTCAGTGGCATGTCAGTCTCAGATGTCTAGAGTGGCGTGTCAGTCTCAGATGTCTAGAGTGGCGTGTCAGTCTCAGTTGTCTAGAGTGGCATGTCAGTCTCAGATGTCTAGAGTGTCATGTCAGTCTCAGATGTCAAAAGTGGCATGTCAGTCTCAGATGTCTAGAGTGGCGTGTCAGTCTCAGATGATGGATCCATTTTGTATAAATGTTGTTGAAGTTTTATGTTGCAATAATGGAATGTGAGATTAACGGGATGAAGAACATGTTTACAATAATGATTGTGGGAGGGTGGGGGTCTGGGGAGTGGTGTTGATATTACTCACACAAAACATTCCACATAGTTTGTTGGACCAGAACCTTGGTTGATGCCAACAACAGTGTTGCACCGATTGATTTACCAAGCCAAACCCATCATCAAAGACCAGTATCATGAAAAATAGAAACAAGAACACCCAAAGTATAGCGAGAGGGATGGATATCTCCAACTATCAAGGAGGGATCAAGTCATCATACTTCTCTTTTACATTGGCCACAACAGAATGATGTTCACCAAACTCAAAATAGGAACTACCAGCCAATGCCACTGTACAACATGACAACAAAACATGTTCTACAGGATTGCCCCCAGTACACAGACCTGAGAAGGACAATATGGCCCACACCCACTTCCCTGGAAGAGAAACTATATGGGGCAACCGAATCACTTAAACAGACAGCTGCCTTCATAAGAGAGACCGGAGTCCTAGTCTGGATGAGCCATGATTGCAGAAGAAGAAAGATTTACCAATGTAACATTTGATGTGATTTGAGGGTCTGCTCCCAAATCTTGTATGTCCAGTGTGTGCAAGAATAATCTAAGGGTTAGCATCTATGAATATTTGTTCTGCTTGTTGGAAGCTGGTTTTGGTTTATCTTATTATAATAAAATACCGGTTCTGTTTGACACCAGTTTGTCATGAGTTTTTGATAATTTACTGCCATCTGTTCTGTATGTAGTAACTGGAGCCATGATGGCTGGGACTATGCTCACTTCCAGATAAGAGCCTGGGATCAGTTCACAGCAGTGAATTTTTTTGGTGGGGCCGACAAGGCTGTGAGGTTCACCTAGCCCCTAAAAATGGGTACCAAAGTTTTTTTGGGAAAAAAAAAATATGGAACAAACTTTTTTCTATACATGTATATTTGTTCATTTCTCCTTATAATTAGCTTTATTGCAGCTTCACATTTTTATGCATTTCTGTGCTTTTCTTTCTGAATAGGAATGGCAAAAAGTAATTTTAATGTCATGAAGAACATACTAACATCAAGACAAATAAATTCATGGCTAAAACTAAGAATAGCAAAATGTTACGTCTTCTCAACATTCCTATATGGTGCTGAAACATGGACATTGGACAAGATAACAGAACAGAGAATTAAAGCCTTTGAAATGTGGATATATAGAAGAATAGGTAGAATTGGATGGAAGGAAAAGAAAACAAACGATGAAGTCTTAAAATAACTAAAAATGAAAAGAGAACTACTAGACACAATTCAAACAAGACATGCGATTTTTGGGCTATGTTAAAAGACACAACAGCCTACTAAAAGTAATCCTGGAGGGGAAAATACAAGGTAAAAGACGCAGACCAAGACTAACATGGACGAGTAACATCAAAAGATGGACAAACCAGCCTATGACAACCTGCACCATCAAAGCAAGAGACAGAGCAGAATGGCGCTCCATCGTAGCCAACTTTCGTTGCGGAGATGGCACTCGATGATGATGATGCTTTTCTATGCTTTGACCCTACCAAAGGTTTTTCTGTGAAGTAAAGGCAGCCTTTTTAATGCAGATAACAATGCATGACATCGAGTAGTTTTATTTTTAAAAGTGAGATGAAACAGTTGCAGTTCTTCCCCCTGGTATTTCCATCAGATCCCTCACACAGACAGGACTTGAACGTGACAACACTTGATGGGCAAGGTAAAATATTCAACAAACACCACTAGACCTGAAGTATAGAGCAGGGGTGGGCAACCTTTTATTTTCTGAGGGCTAGAACTCAAAGACTATGAGAGATGCCGAGGGTCTGATACCATCACTTAATGAAACCATTGTTGTATGAGTTACCTAATTTGCATTCACAAGCGATTGTAAGTCTTACTGTGGAAGACAGAAAAGAGAGTGGAATGAAAGGGAGAGGCATGAGACAGAAAAGATGAAGGGAGAAAATTCAACAATAAATGACTGTTATTTTAGCTCAGGAAATAGAGTGTATAGCAATTTTCAAATTTAGCACAAGGGCTGGCCAAAATAGTTCTGGCCCACTGGCCATTTTTTGCCCACCTTTGGTATAGGTGTCAATTTCACATTTGCTGACTCCATGCTGCTACCAGGATTGTCACCCAAACATTTGCTGACTCTTTAACGTTTACTTCACATTGGGACAGCAACACCCACACTGGTAATGATACTTTCATATAAGGACACCTCCACCTTTACTGTTAGCTTCACGTTTACTAATGGCTTGATTAATTATTAGTGAGAACAGCTTCAGACCAAACAATAAAAACCTTAATCGGCAAGTTGCAGCTGTTACATAATCCCACCACACAAGACATACAATAGCTACCAGCTACAGTAATTCTCAAAAGAAAGTTTCACCAGTGAGAAGTTATGCAGTGTTTTAGGACGTGTTTTATGAATAGTGTGTTGTCTTAGTCTTCAGTCTCATACAATACATCAACTATTTGTACTTTCTGTTCATCACTAACATGTCAAATGACATTTGTAATGTGCAGATCTTTTTTCTACACACATTTGACTTCTCATTTCCATTATTTGTCTTTTAGTTGGGGGGGGGGGGGGGGGGAGAGAGAGAGAAGATGTAGTCTGCGTTTTTATCTTTTATTCTGACCTCTCATATTGTTAATAGGAGAGCAGGTGGCAGAATTACTAACATGTCAGACTCCAAGCCAGGAGGATACAAGTTCGAGTCCCGGTATGGTCAAAAGTTTTTTTCTATCGGGGCTGAAATAAAAACTCAGACACAAACACCTCACAGTAACTGCACTGGACAAGTGGCCTTTCTTATCCGGTCTTATAAATCCCACCAGCAGACTCCAGTAATAGGAAAATGCTGTAAAGATCATTTTTAAAAACATTATTAACAAGTCTCTATATTCCACCAGAATTGCTCAGGCCAATGTAACATTTCAGAAAATGAAAAAAACATCTTGTTATCCTGTGCAACAAGTCTACCTCAATAAAAGTGAGAAAGAGCATTCATCTGTTCTATATAGAGCCAATTCTGACCTATGGAAGTGAATCTTGGACAATATACAAACAAATGAAAAGATGATTGGAGGCCTCAGAGATAGGATTTCTCAGAATATTTAAAGTTCCCTTGACAGCTAAAAAGATTGAGAAATTCTCAGAAGCCAACACACAAAAAAAGAGCTAAGGGACCTCAGAAAGAAACAATTAACATTTTTTAGACACATCATGAGAAGAGGACAATTGGAATATTTAGCTACAACTGACAGAATGCAGGGAAAGAGAGACCATAGACAACAGAGAAAATAGACTAGATAGCGTGGCATGGAAAACAGTCAACAATAGAAATGATATGATGCGCAGTGGACAGAGACTTGTGGAATGACATGATCGCCTACGCCAACTAGTTTAGTATCTATCTATCTGCTGACCTTTCGAGCCGTAGCTGGCCCATAGGGCGTAGACCAAGATACTTCTCTTATCTAAATTTTTATTCTAGCAGTTTTCAGTTTTCAAATCTCACCATTTGTCTCTGTTCTGTGCAGGCAGGTCTTTCCCTCAATGAGATAGAGCTGCTTGCACAGAACAGAGACAAATGGTGAGATTTTATAAAATATATTTAAAAGAATTGAAAACTGCTAGAACAAAAACTCGGATAAGAGGAGTATCTTGGTCTACGCCCTATGGGCCGGCTACGGCTCGAAAGGTCAATAGATAGATAGATAGTTTTCAATTCTTTTAAAGATATTTTATCAACTCTCGCCATTTGTCTCTGTTCTGTGCAGGCAGCTCTATCTCATTAAGGGAGCCGATTCCTGCTGCTCTTGCCTCTCTCATCAATGTTCTTCTCTGGGTCTTCCTCTTACCTGTTGTTTCCCACATGAAGGCTTACTTTACTATTCGGTTATTATCTCTTCTCATTACATGTCCAACATATGACCATCGTCTTTTCTTTCCTTTAGTGTGGTACACGATTATAATCTATCAATCCCTCCTTTCTTTGGACAACTATTTGACCTAGTCTCCTCACAGCATTTGTTGACTTCTTGTCACATTTCTTTCTGCCCTATCATGTGGACAAGCTATTTTATCTTTGACTTTAGCACAGAATAGCTTCACTGCAGGTGGGACACTCCAATATCTGCTCAGCCCCCATTCCAGCGACCAACAAAATCTATGTACTGATCATTCATACTGTTTCGTTGAACACGTGTTCTGTGAAAATGGTGTGCCTTGATGCACACAAAACTAATATTGAACTTGCTGTACAAGTGGCGAACAACTCAAAACAGACACATCTGGGTTGCTGTAACATGCATCACAGGCGGCATATCTCCATGTTCTCACGCCAAATCCATGAACCTAGATCAGTGAGCATGCCACAACAATAATCGCTGTCCCAACAAATGAAGTAGGGAGCTGCGGGAGCTCAGTGGTTAGTGAACTGGACTACAAAGGACAAGAGGTCAGTTTTGATCCTGACCGACGGCCTCTGGAAAGTAAAGCAGCACGGGCATAATACCGACCACATTACCCCAAAATAATGGCTGTAAAAATTATGGTCACTAACACCATATTCCCTATACATCACTTGGCGTGACAGGGCTCTTGACTTTTTTACTTTAAAACAAATGAAGTCAGGCCTCCACTGCAGTGAACACTCAATCCGACCGCAGTCCAGCTAGCTGCAAATTTGCAGTTGAAAACAGACAGTTTATACATCCTGTCCCCGGTCAAGATTGAGGCCGTTCCACTAAACTCAGCCAGTCGCCCTGCAGCACTATCCGTACCGGCACCAATGCCATGTTGATTTAGTGGTCAGGTGAAAACGACCAGGCTAGGGCTGTCTCCACAAATGAAAATCCAAACCTGAAAGAATCACATTGCAACAAAAATGCCACCAGTCCTGGCCTGATTTGACTAAGTGGCCTTCCTGACCTGCCACACCAACCAGGAGAATATTTTCTCTGTTACCCCTTTCTGTACTCAAAATTTTTCATCACTACAGCATATATTACAAGCAGAGTTGTCTTCTCTCTTCAGTTTGGCTTGGTCAGAGTGAACTGCCAGTTTTTGAGAACTGCAGGTGGAGTAACATCTTGACCTAAGGTCATCAGTCAGTGAAGGCCATCCTGGTCCACTCACAAAATGTATGGCTGGAGCAGACTCCCAGCAACTGTACAGTTTGCCATCCATATGCCTTAGAACAGGCCCCATTATATGTCTACACCTCTCATAGATCAGACAGTTCTAGAGAACATATTCTAATGTCTCTCTTGCCTCCTCTTGTGGGCATGTTTAACTAAGCAGACTGCAACCATTTTGTACAGAGTGGTTCAAGTATAGCAAGACATGTGTTGTGTTATAACTGGCAATCACAAACTACACAAAACAAACAAGGAGTGTGCAGACATGTTTGTGTGGTGATACAACGGTGCAGACATTTGTGTTGTTGCATCATTCATTCACATAATATAATTGAATTATCTTTGTTGGATTCAACAATATATTATTATACAATAAAAAATGAGGTGTCCAAAATGTTGTAGATAGTACTACCATCTCAGTACTTGGACGGTGTCTGTAAGTACCGCAATCACTTGTCATGTTACATAGGGTGGTCTCATTCGTGTGAACATAAACTAGTGAAGACACTAGATTAACACAGTGTGGTGGTAATGAATTGAACACCACAAACATAGAACTCAACATAATAATGACAAGTGCAACAATGAAATGTGGTTATAACAAAGAACATAACTTAAACAAGGCTCACTTCAAGGCTGCACTCTCTTTAATCTTTGTAGTCCAGCACTGTAATCATTTAATGATGTAACAGTAAGGAACAAGATATCAACATGAAACTGTAACATCTTTACTGGGTGAGGATAGAACAAAATAACTCACTTTGGCCACAGGCCATTAGTAGAACAGGACAACAAATGTAGTACAGATAAGACTGTCCATTCTCCTAGCCACTTACAGCCATTGATCACTCCTGCCCTTTGTACCATAGGATGATCTCCCCACAGGGATCTATCCATTATCAACTAAGTCTAATAGTGTAGTTGTCTTGTATGTGCTTGTTCTGTTCACTGATCAAGGTTTGTGACCAAAATGTTGAGTTATTTTGTATCTTCACTCTCTGCAACTGTTACATAGAATTTCATGTTGATATTTTTACCTTACACCAAGCAGCCTCACACGATATAGTGCTTATTTTCAACAATATAACAGCACCAGAAATAAAGAGCCATTCTTTCTAGTCCTGTTTATGTCAAGTGCCCGTACTCACTAGCATTGCTGTCACACTTGTAGGAAAGGTCCATCACCTGGCATCAAATATAATATCTAGCATGCCGAAGTGTTCAAATAGTTCCTTGGTCAAAAGTTAAGATGACAATCATTGATAAGTCAAATGGTTCTCTTGTGGGGCAAGAATAAAATCTGTGCAAGTCTGATTATACTATACATATCTACATTCACCTGTCTGTGTTTCCTCAAGCTTCTGTTTTTATAGGCCCAGTGACCCGTCATCTGATGCCCAATTATTCTCATCTGCCCTCCAGTGGCCACAACATTTGTGATTGTCTCTAGATCCTTCTTTCTAATAGTTCTAGCATTTGCTTCTTGAGATTGTCTTCACAGGCTCTTCATGTTTGCACCTGTGGAGCACGTGTTCACCAGGTACAATGCAGGTTGACTTCTTGAACATTATCATTTACCTTTATTTATTTGTGTACGATCTTTTAAAAAGATTCGTCTCCCTACAGGATTTGTTTTGTTACTTTGAGAGGACACCTCTTCTTATAATCTCTTACTCTATTTCAATATTTGACAGTACAGATCAAAATGATAAGGGTTTAAAAGAAAATGTTTTTCATGAGAATTCAAGTTCCCCAAACTAAAAACAATACGATTTGAGTTAATCTAGTGATCTTAGTTTGGGGTGTCATTATTTCGTTCAGGCCAAGAGTTCAGTGCATTATTTCACTCAGTACTAAACAAAGAAAAAGACATCACCTCAGTGCACAATAAAGACAAGTTGAACAATATTAAAAAAGGTAAATGAATTTAAATATTTGGGAACTTTGCTAACCTCATACGGAAGATGTACAATAGACGTGAGATGCAGAATGGCTCAGGCAAAAGTAGCTTTCCAAAAAATGAGGACGATACTATGCAATTCATTTTTTACAATAGAAACAAAAAAAAAAAAAAAAGAGTTCTTAAATGTTATGTAGAGCCAGCCTTAACATATGGATGTGAATCTAGGACAACAGTTAAGAAAATCACCGAGGTCTATAGAAATGTGGTTTTACCAGAAGAATGTTGAGAACACCAAGGACAGCAGAGAAGAGTAATGAAAACGTTCTGAAAGAGGCCAAAGTAAAAAGAGAGCTAATTTTCAATATTAGGAAGAAACAATCATCGTTGTTTGGCCACGTAATGTGAAGGGAACAACTGGAATATATTGTAACAACTGGGAAAATTGAGGGACGAAGAGATACCAGACAGCTTCAGAGAATAGCTTGGCAGAAGCTACATAAATGATAAATAAATGTCGTGATCGAAAGTTGTGGAGAGACATGATCACCTACGCCAGCAGGCCCTGTACTAGATGATGATGACAACAAAACAACAGGTGATAACATTGCATAACATATTAACAGTGTTCTCCCCTTGTCATCATTATGGTGTGTGTACAAATTATACTGTAGCTTGGTTAATTCTCAGTTGATTTTGACAGAATTCTTCTTTCTCCTGTTTTTGATTGCAGACTTCAATAGCAGTCAGATTCATTGGTACATTCACTTGTACATTCACTGTATTGTGTTCACCATTTCTTTAAAGATTCTCTCCCTCAGAGATGCTGCTTAAAAAATTATCTACCTCAGAGGTGTTTGACAAATGATCTTCTACCTCAGAGGTGTTTGACAAATGATCTTCTACCTCAGAGGTGTTTGACAAATGATCTTCTACCTCAGAGGTGTTTGACAAATGATCTTCTACCTCAGAGGTGTTTGACAAATGATCTTCTACCTCATAGATGCTGTTTGACAAATGATCTTCTACCTCAGAGGTGTTTGACAAATGATCTTCTACCTCATAGATGCTGTTGACAAATGATCTTCTACCTCAGAGATGCTGTTTGACAAATGATCTTCTACCTCATAGATGCTGTTTGACAAATGATCTTCTACCTCATAGATGCTGTTTGACAAATGATCTTCTACCTCAGAGAAGCTGTTTGACAAATGATCTTCTACCTCAGAGAAGCTGTTTGACAAATGATCTTCTACCTCAGAGAAGCTGTTTGACAAATGATCTTCTACCTCAGAGAAGCTGTTTGACAAATGATCTACCTCAGAGATGCTGTTTGACAAATGACCTTCTACCTCAGAGATGGTGTTTGACAAATGATCTTCTACCTCAGAGATGGTGTTTGACAAATGATCTACCTCAGAGATGGTGTTTGACAAATGATCTACCTCAGAGATGGTGTTTGACAAATGATCTACCTCAGAGATGGTGTTTGACAAATGATCTACCTCAGAGATGGTGTTTGACAAATGATCTACCTCAGAGATAGTGTTTGACAAATGATCTACCTCAGAGAAGGTGTTTGACAAATGATCTACCTCAGAGAAGGTGTTTGACAAATGATCTACCTCAGAGAAGGTGTTTGACAAATGATCTACCTCAGAGATGGTGTTTGACAAATGATCTACCTCAGAGATGATGTTTAACAGGTGACCTGCTACCTCAGAAATGGTGTTTAACAAATGATCTTCTACCTCAGAGAAGGTGTTTGACAAATGATCTACCTCAGAGATGGTGTTTGACAAATGATCTACCTCAGAGATGATGTTTAACAAGTGACCTGCTACCTCAGAAATGGTGTTTAACAAATGATCTTCTACCTGAGAGATACTGTTTGATAAATGATCTTGAAAAATTAGTGTGCTTGTTCAAGTTGACAAAAATTCAGATAAGGATAATTCAAATTAAAACCTTAGAGTGATAATAAAACTGTAAGAAATGTAACATTATCAAATTATCTAAATAATGTCCCACACATGGCAGCAGAGTGAGACAAGCAAAACACTCTCACATTTGTAGAGTAAAGATGTCCATCTGATTTGTGACATGCACTAGAGGAGCAATATTCTATCATCTGTGAGATGAGAAGTGAAGTAGTGAAACCTAGTGCAGTTTGTTGTATTACGGTAATGCATGTCTGTCATCACAACAATTAAGTCTCAATAGTTGTGACTACAACATCCTCCACCAAACAACAACTTTCCTGACTTCCATGCTGCAACAGACTCTGGTATTCAGAGCTTGTTATAAATTCCTACCCCATGTATTCAACCCAGTTCAGCAGTTATCTTATTTTACTTGTGTGATGTTGCTTGCCTGCACTGTGCTGTCCCCTGTAGGGTAGTCTTCATGTCACCGGTAACAATTCCATCAACTTAAATGACAAAGAAATTTCAAATCTGCATCACCATTTGAGAGTTCTCACTACATTTACCCACGAACATGGCTGCATGATGTCACAGTATATGGCCCTTTTCGTCTTGTCAGACAGTCTAGTGAAGGCTATTGTGTAACTTCTTTAGGTTTTGTTTTTGTCGAACAGCTTCTCTCGTGGCTTATTCTACCAATGTTTGACAAACACACACGGCCACAGAATGAACAAGTCAGGCCTACTGATCCACAGGGTTTTTCATCCTTTTTCATGAGTCTTTTTTTCTCTTCTAAGTTTTGTCTTAGCACAGTCTCAAATGATGTTATACCATTCCTTATACATGCTCTCCATGATGTGTGAACACTTGCCAGATGTTCCCAGTCATTTTCACAGATGGAGAAGTCATTCAGAGATGATTTACAGATATCTCTATATCGTAGTTTAGGTATGCTGATTTGTCTTTTTCCGTGTGTTAGTTCACCATATAGTATTTGCTTGGGGATGCGTTTTTCTTCCATTTGCTGGACGTGCCCCAGCCATCTTAATCTTCTACATCTGAGCATCGACATGATTGTCACAATGAAATTATGTAAAGTCTGTATTGCAAAAACTTTGTTTCCATTTGGCTATAACCAGAAAATGTATTTTCGTACAGAGAGATAAAATTGTTGGCCAACTGAAGACACATTTATCTGTAGGTCATGACGCCTATGTGCTGGTATCTCTAGATCTATTTGATAAACCCCTACTGGATTAGAAATTAATCAAATTAGAATCAGAAGGGATATGATGAGTGTGCAAGTCTATTCTGTAGTAAAGTCTCTTTGAGAAAACCCTAGAGCATGCCCTTAAATGTGTAGACTAAACAATCTAAAATTTATGAGGCGATATCTACATTTTAAATGGATTATTAACTATTACTGTACATTTCGTCGTACTGTACACCATGCCGATTTCGGTCACATACGATCGCTACATAGTGCGTCACTCTCAATTTTATTAGTGTGAACCGTCATCAAACCATATTCTTTTTTTATGTATTGTATCATCTTGGTATTGGTGAAATCTAATACCTTGTTCAATTATCTAAACATTCATATATAATATGTTGTATGTTTGTTAAATATAAATATGTAGATTGATTCTTAAAACCATGAAAAATTGTTTCTGAAATCACTTCCGTTGCATCGATAAAAAGCTTCCATATGGAAAGAGTTAAACACATGTTGGGAATGAATCTCATTATACATGGTTATGTCAGATTATTTTGTATGTAAATTAGTTTAGAACAATTCTGTTGAATGGCCGTGTACAATAGAGACCATTCAATATCACAAAGATTGTAATTAATATTTTAAAACACTGAAAGTTATAATCACCCAAAGACCAGAGTGACAAACTATTTGACAAATTGGGTGCAATTTTAATAGTCACAATTAGACATTCTACAACCATTGTGCAAAAAGGAGCATAACTACATGATTTGTGGTTGGACCCATAGCTGATCAAGTTCTCTGCTCCCCAGATGGGCTTCATGTTAAAATCTGGATTAAAACAGATTAATGAGGTGTGTACATCACTGTAGTGCCACAGTGGTGAGGGTCTGTGTTGAGATAGAAGACCTAGTATTACAGTACCTCTAGGATGGTTGTAGTATCCACAGTGATGAAGGTCTGTATCAATATGTCTGCTACAAGGTGCTCTTATTAGTGTGTATCATATATTAGAAATAACTATAACATTACTCCAAGGTGCTCTTATTAGTGTGTATCGTATATTAGAAATAACTATAACATTACTCCAAGGGGCTCTTATTAGTGTGTATCATATATTAGAAATAATTATAACATTACTCCAAGGGGCTCTTATTAGTGTATCGTATATTAGAAATAACTATAACTCATGGAGAAGTGGCATCCAGACAACTATGTACAATGTGCATGCTCTGTAATTGAAAGTATGTCATTGTCTTCTGTTTTTATCTCAGAAAAGCTGATTCTCAACAAATCTTCTAACAATGCAATCAGTTAGTTTTTTTTAAAAGAGAGTCCTTCCTGAGTTGATGAAGATGACCTCAATTTAGGCAGATCATCCTGCTACAACACTGAAGGGATGTGTGCAAGAAGACATTACACGTGTCACGAAAATAGCCCTCTGCATCCAGAGAGTGGATTTGATCACTTGTCAGCTCACATGAAACTTTCATGAGTCAAACCCAAAACAATTCCTAATATAATCTCTGTTGACAAAATGTTGGAGTGGATATGACACAGAGACTAGCAATAGTCATCCACAAAGTGGCATATTTTCTCAACCGGAGAAACCAAGACAGAATAAATCTGAAGCTCATGTTGATTGTGTTCATCAACAATGGTAGGTTGCTTCATCATGGGTACGTCCTCAGATTACAGAGTGTGGATACTGAATTCTACAAACAGTCAATGGGTCTACAAAACAATCGATAGGACAACGAAACAGTTGATAGGTCTACAAAACAATCGATAGGACAACGAAACAGTTGATAGGTCTACAAAACAATCTATAGGACAAAGAAACAGTCGATAGGTCTACAAAGCAGTCGATAGGACAACGAAACAGTCGATAGGTCTATAAAACAATTGATAGGACAACGAAACAGTCGATAGGTCTACAAAACAATCGATAGGACAACGAAACAGTTGATAGGTCTACAAAGCAGTCAGTAGGACAACAAAACAGTCGATAGGTCTACAAAGCAGTCGATAGGACAACGAAACAGTTGATAGGTCTACAAAACAATCGATAGGACAACGAAACAGTTGATAGGTCTACAAAACAATCGATAGGACAACGAAACAGTTGATAGGTCTACAAAACAATCGATAGGACAACGAAACAGTTGATAGGTCTACAAAACAATCGATAGGACAACGAAACAGTTGATAGGTCTACAAAACAATCGATAGGACAACGAAACAGTTGATAGGTCTACAAAACAATCGATAGGACAACGAAACAGTTGATAGGTCTACAAAACAATCGATAGGACAACGAAACAGTTGATAGGTCTACAAAGCAGTCGATAGGACAACGAAACAGTCGATAGGTCTACAAAGCAGTCGATAGGACAACGAAACAGTCGATAGGTCTACAAAACAATCGATAGGACAACGAAACAGTCGATAGGTCTACAAAACAATCGATAGGACAACGAAACAGTCGATAGGTCTACAAAGCAGTCGATAGGACAACAAAACAGTCGATAGGTCTACAAAGCAGTCGATAGGACAACAAAACAGTCGATAGGTCTACAAAGCAGTCGATGAAAATGGCACCACTATCTGGAATGTCCACTCCCAATTTTACAAAGTCCATGACGGTGGATGAAGCGGAAGAATCAGAAATTATCAATGGCTCAGAAAGTGAAAACAGCAACGTGTGTGGTACACAAAAGGCGTTCTGGACACGAAAGGCAAATATAGGTGACCATCAAGGAAGAGATAGGAGCCTCACTTTGTATCACTACAAAGCCATGCCTGGAAAGTGACATATTACTCCATCTAAAGGTCTTCTTGGAAGGAAAGGTACAAGGTAGACGAGGCAGACCAAGACTAAAGTGGACTTATAACATCAAAAAGTGGACAAGTGAACCTATGACAATGTGCACCATCAAGACAAAAGTGGACTTATAACATCAAAAAGTGGACAAGTGAACCTATGACAATGTGCACCATCAAGACAAAAGTATAATGGCATGGTAGGTAAATTTCAATGTGGAGACAGCATCCAATGAATGGATGACAAAACAATCCTGAATGTTGAATGCAGCTCTCACCCTGAGAAGTATATAGCCTTTGGCATCTTGACAGACGGTTGGTAGCAAGCAATCATGATATGTCAATAGTTCGGTACAGCATTAGTGTATCATACTGGGTGCTGCTTTACTGAACAGCTTCTCTCGTGGCTGACTTTGCCAACCCTGGACAGAAAGAACGAGCAAGGTGTATTTGCGGTACCTGGCCTTGTCTCTTTTCTCTTGTGCCTTTTGTCTTCTGAATTTGATACAAGCACTGTCTCGAAAGTTGCTGTGCTATTTTTTATTTTTGCTCTCCATGTGCTACGATCCACAGCAACAATTTCCCAGTTTCTTTCACTGATAGAAAATGCCCTCAAGGAAGCCCTGCAAACATCCTTATATACTTTATTATACACTGAGAAGAAGCACACTAGCAATTGGATTCTTCATCAAGACAAAGCTCCTGCTTAAAGGATTATGTCTCTACTCACAGCTTTATGCCCTCACTCACAGCTTTATGCCTCCACTCACAGCTTTATGCCCTCACTCACAGCTTTATGCTTCTACCCATAACTTTATGTCTCTACTCACAGCTTTATGTATCTACTCACAAATGAATGTTTGGTAAAACACTAAATTTCTTGGCTTTCACACCCTTTGCACTTCCTTGACTTCTTTTGAGCTACATCTTCCCACATCAGTGGTAAGCAAAGAAAAGTTGATGACTCAACGAAGGAGTTCACACAAGACAAACTCTTGGCTTTGACAAAAATGGGTCCAATCATTATTCATTTAACCCAAGATTACGATGTCAATATGTGACTTACTTGTTTACGATACCATAGTAAAAATTACTACCACTAAATGTAACATTAGCACCTCTAAAAATAGTATTTTCTTTGAAACTTTTTGTTGACACCAGGACAGACAGGGGGGAACTCAGATTTCCTATCCCAGGTTGATTTATGACCTCAGGGGTCAGACGTGTTACAGTGTCTATCGATATGCATGCTTTAAATCCACCAGTATGTTCAGCTACCTTGTTGCATTTCCCCGAGTCACAAAAGTTGTTTGATGTCAGTCTATGACCGAGTCACAAAGAGTTGTTTGATGTCAGTCTATGACTAAGCAAATTTCCCTGGTTACAGAAAGAAAAAAAAAAGGAAAATTGACAAATTTCTTGAAATTTGGTGAATTTTTTTTTTTGCATTATATAAGATATCTCACGAAATCAGGGAGGAAAAAAATCCAACAGAAACAAATCAAACACTAAGGGGTTACCGGAAAAGGTAATTAGAAAGGTATAGGGAGGAAGAGAAAACGTTTCAACATGACAAAACGTCAAATTTGGAAGAATTTGTGTTTTGATGCAGTAATTTTACTATGGTATTGTAATGTAGGATTTAACAATGATAGGGATGCTGGAATAAGTAAGTACATGTGCAAGGGCACCAGCTAGTACCTCATCTCTCAGTTCAGCTCACATTTATCATTTTGAGGTCTAACAATTCCAAATTACTGACCTCTCAATTAAATTTATGTTTATCATTCTCAGATCAAATAATTCCAACTTTTACTTGAAAACTTAGGCTAGACTTACTTGAAAACTTATCTAGACTTACTTGAAAACTTAGGCTAGACTTACTTGAAAACTTAGTCTAGACTTACTTGAAAACTTAGGCTAGACTTACTTGAAAACTTAGGCTAGACTTACTTGAAAACTTAGGCTAGACTTACTTGAAAACTTAGGCTAGACTTACTTGAAAACTTAGGCTAGACTTACTTGAAAACTTAGGCTAGACTTACTTGAAAACTTAGGCTAGACTTACAAGGAAATCATTGTGTAGTGGGGACTTCTGTAATTAAAAATTTTTTTCAGTTACATTAACTTCATTTTCTTTGTAACAAATGTGAAGAATTTACGGCATGACATTCCTGATATGATGATAGCAAGTTATTATTGTGGAACACTGAAAGTATCAAACATGCAGAAGCTGTAAACATGATTGCCTCAACTCTGATGTGTGAGTCAACATTGGCAGAAAATCAAGAATTTGTAACAGATGTAGAATGAAACTAGGCCACAATATAATGTAGATAATACAGAAACACAAAAAAGAAGATATAAACACCTCGCAACAAAACACGTACTTGCTTAACCCCAAATTACGGCATCATTGTCAAAATTATCACTTCAAAGTACACATTCTTGAAATTTGACAGTTTGCTGTGAGCAAACATCTCCCCCTCTCCTGTCCTTTCTAATTACTACTTTCGGTGACCCCTTAATGTTGGATTTATTTTCTTTGATGTAGGATCAGACACAAATGATCAGACACTGTTAAAAAGTGCTACACTATTGTGCAAAAGAGGCTGTTATTTTTAAATTTATCTATCTATCTTTCGCTGACCTGAAGTATTGTCTACACCTGCATTCTTGTTTCCTGTAAAAATGTTACCGTCTTTTGTAATTCTTGCAGTGGCCCATATAGTTTTGTCTGATGTGTTGTATTTATGGGCCAATGGGTTTTCCCCTGTCTACTATATTCACTACAGACTTGAAGTATGTGTTCAGCAGTGTGGGATGCATGTCTACATGTAACTGTAGCCGAGGTGCCAATTTTAAAATTGAGCTAATTTTCTGGAAATTCTTTTTTTTTCCCCCTTTCTTTATCTTTTTGTATGAGGGGAAATCTCATCAGCTGTCAGCACAGATCAAACTGTCTTACTCTGTGCACAGTCTCTAGTTTTGATTCCTTCTTGTATGGTGTATATGGGGCAATGGAATCACTAAAACTGACAGTTGACTTCATAAGAGAGTCTGGAGTCTTACTCTGATTGAGACTTGATCGCAGAGAGAGAGAGAGTATGGTGTAGAATTTCAAGTCAATATGTCATGTACTCATTTTTAACTGTTCTGTAGTACATGTCTTCAGATTAAAGATATTAATTATAGCTACCTATTGTACCTATCCCTTTCCAGATGTCTTATTTAAAATATTGAAACAATGGTTATCCCATGACATGTATTATGACATTATATCAATAATACACAAACAATGAACTGCAACATAAGATAGGCATTTTAATAATTGTAATACTATAAAGAACACAAATTCTTGACACCAACACAAACTGTATCAACACAATAAAATAAATGAAGACAAAATGTATCAAGAACTCTGTATCTGTGTGTGTCTATCTACTCAATAGCTTGACAAATGGCATCAAAGCAGACAAAAGTCAAACTCATAGTAGCTAAATTACAGCCATTTGTTGTCATGCCTTATCTTAAAACCTGCATACAGACTAAACTGAGTGAGATATCAGTAATGATGCGTACAGCCATTTGTTACCAGGAAATTTGCAATACCTTGTTTGTGTACAGACTAAACTGAGTGAGATATCAGTAATGATGTGTACAGCCATATGTTACCAAGAAACTTGCAATACCTTGTTTGTGTACAGACTAAACTGAGAGATATCAGTGAAAATGTGTACAGCCATTTGTTATATAAGAAACTTGCAATACCTTTGCGTACAGACTAAACTGAGAGATATCAGTCTAAATGTGTACAGTCATTTGTTATATAAGAAACTTGCAATACCTTTGCGTACAGACTAAACTGAGTGAGATATCAGTCTAAATGTGTACAGCCATTTGTAACCAAGAAACTTGCAATATCTCGTCTGTGTGCAGACCAGGCCGAGTGACATATCAATGAAGATGTACATCTGTCTGAATGCCTTCTGCAGAAGTATCTCCAGCCACAAGCTGGTCCAGAGTCCCTGACAATAAAGCCTGAACAGTCTCCAAAGAGAGTCCCTGGGCCCCCTGCAGCTGATATGTGTTTCCATTAGCTTTCTGAATAATAAGGGTTCCATCCTCCGTCTGGTAGATGCTGGTGCCATCTGATAACAAAAGTTGACCTGCCTCCTCCTCCTCTGCTCCCATGAGTGAATCTGAGATAGCCACCTCTCCTAGGTCCACATGTTGACTATCTGCCTCTTGAGCTTCTGAACAAGATAATGGTTCTGAAAGAATGTTGATTGTGTTCTCTGTGAGTTCATCGGTTGAGAGAATAGGTGAGATACTCCTGATGTGTCCAGTCACAGCATCCACAATGTGGGTGTTGCCATGGTCAGTGAATGGTAAGGTTGACATCTCTGCCATCATGATCGATGAGTTCATGATGTTATCAGCCTTGAGATCATGGCTAGAAAGAGACCCATTGGTAGCCATGTGGTAGGTTGCTGGGGAAACAATGCTGGAAGAATCGTGAGAGATGGAGGGAATCAGCTTACAGTGTTTGGAGGAGATATGAATGAAGTCGGATGTGTCTGATAAAGTCAATGAAGATGATAACCGTGGTGATGATAAGGAGGAAGCATGACTAGTGCCATCCTTGGTTCTCATGTATGACTGGGAATTGCCATTCACAATGGTTATGTCATGTGAGCCATTAAGACTGCTTTTGGTATCAGTGTCATATCCCTGTGTGTCTGCCTGAACCATGTCCACAAGGCTGGTCGTGACATCTGTATTGTGTGAGACATTGGAGGTAGCTGTCATTCCTGCCATTATCGAATCTGTCAGATGAGAACACCCAGAGAGAGATCCATTCAAACTGTCAGAGGATGTATTCAAAGGTCCCACTAACTCATCTCCAGATAGTTCCAAAGTGGGAAGAACAGATATATCCACTACAGCAGCTATCTGGGAACCCAAAGTTGCCTTGTTTGGGCTGGCAGCAAACTGCTGGCCTGAGGGTGGGGTCACTAGTGTTTTGTTATTTCCAGACTTGAAACACAGATGTTGGTCACTGCTGACGACACCACCACTAATGGTGGTTGTGACTGCTACATGGGTGTTGGATGAAACCAAAGATGGTGTAGAACTGAACTGTTGTAGCACAGGGGACAAGTCCAAAGAAGCCACTCCAGTTTTTGTGGGACCATGTCCATTGGTGAGAGCTGCAGATGGCATGGATGGACAGGTGGTCTCATGGAACAGTTGCCTGGAAACTCGAACCTCTGTTGGTTTTATGATCCCAAAGAGAGACCGTGAATTTGTAGAAAGTGTTGGTGCCTGTACAGTGGTCACAGAATCAGTGGGAAAAAACGAATGTATGGACAAGTTTCCATTGTGAATCTTTGAAGGTGGAGACTGATTTGTGAGAAGAATATGGGCAGGTCCTGTTGGTGCAGGCTGCTTTACTATTACTCTGTGGCCTGAAATAACAGATCCTGAGGTGAAGAGGACAGTAGGATTGCTAGTCTGTTGGCTGGCTGAGGTAACAAAGACCACGGGAAGAGAAGTTGATTGGAGACTCCTATTTCCTGGAACTGAGACAATCACTTTTTGTTGCTGACCTGTGCTGCCCATTACAAAAGGTAATACCTGTGATGACTTAGCTCCAGCTACAGGCTGAGAGATGATTACAGGAACTGGCTGATTCTGACCTTTGTTGATCCTGCTTGAGACTGGACTCAGCTTTTTGGGGGCTGTTTGTGTGTAAGGAGCAGGCTGCTGTTTGGTTGTTGGACATGAAATGTGAATATATGGTGAACGAACATTTGTTGAGGTAGAGTTACATTTGGATACCAGAACAACATTTTGTGATGTTGATGATGATACCGATGAGGTAACTGCCAATAACTGTCCACGAAGCTGTGCTGACTGAGATGATGTGGTTAATGACGATGACAGTGATGACGATTCAGACCTGGCACAAATGGCTTTATTCTCCACAGATAACGGTAGACTTGCAGTTACTGTGCATGTGTTAGGAGTCACAAGCAAGGCTGAAGACGCCTGCTGCTGGCTCAACGATGAGGGCATAATGGATATTTTGGCTCTTTTAGTGGAAAATCCCTCAAAGTCATCAGAGTTTGTTGGTCTTTTTAAGTTGACATTTGAGATGAACTCAGAGTTTCCTCCCTTTGTCACAGATGTGTGCTTTGATATAGAAGATGTGAGGGTATCTTGGGACGGAATGATTGCCACTGATGACAGTCTATTGTACAGGGAAGAGAAAGAGTTGTTGTTTCCTGGAGGCATGGCCTTCACCTGGTAGGTCACAGGTTCCAGGTTCAGACACACAGCCATATTCTTATCTGCCACCTGTAATAGAAGTAAAGGCAAAGACATAAAAATTTTAGTCCGTTCCAAAACTCATGCCCCTTTTCAAAATGCTATAACTTAATAACTATTTGGTTTTAATTTTGTTGACATTTTGTATTTAAACTATTTATTGCCTTGACTATATATATTATATATAAACAAATGCACATAATGACACTAGTCAAATAGAATATTTAGTTTCTACTGGTCAACACTACATGTCAAATTTAAAAAAAAATTAATTCATATGCATTTCTCATACTGAGAAGAACTGAGAAAAAAGCTAGGAATAATTGCCGCCTTAGAGAATATAAAGAAACAACAGATAAAATTGTTTGACCATGTGATAAGGTAGAAAGATCAAAATACAACACAATAAGCCTTTCATAAAAGTTGTGAGAACACCAGACCCAAAGGCCGGCAACGAAAAAGATGGATTGATGAAATATTAGCAACATTAAGCAACATAACAGCAGGAAAGGCCATCAGAAGAGCGCAAATTGTATCTTCCCTCGATGCTGAAAGGCAAATGAGGAAGGAAAGAAAAAGACATCTCAGAAAGCAGCTCTAAATTGTGAAAGTTCAAGAAAAAATTGGGAAGATCTTAAGAGTGGCCCAATGACCACCCAGGTTGTGATGATAATTATGATTCTACAATAAGATGAGGTGAGGGGTAGTAGAGTTCAGGAGAAGGTATTCAAAAGTAGAGAAAAATGTGCAACCATTAATGTCAATGGAGATAAAGGTTATTTCCAACATTAGAAGGAAACATGAACTTTGTGGCTGCAATGTTAATATGGGAACAACAGGAATATATCCTGACAGCAGAAAAACTCAAGGAAAAAGGGGATGGAAGCAAATAATAAAGATACAAGAGAGTTTATGACAGTGGTTTTGCGGGAGGTCAACAATAGAACTGATAACAAATGTAGAGATAGAAAGCTGTGGAGAGACATGATCAACTATGCCAGCAGGCACTTGATGATTATTCTTTACTGAACATAAACACTTTGACTTAAAATATAAGGAAATAACCATTACAGCATTACCCCATTCTGTGGTTGGCTGGGTATTTGGAAACAAAAACTGCATTCCCAGTGCTGTCACCAAGTAATGTACAGGTTAAGTTTCAATTTTTAAGTTTTTTTTTCTTAAAACCCCTTGACTCTACTAGGAATGAAATCTGCTTTCACTTGACTTGAAAATGACTAGTCCAGCGGTCACATGCTCTCCCTCTCACTAACATTTCGATAGCTGGCTATATTTCTGCTATAGGATGCATCTGACAAAAAAGTGAGAACAATTCTGAACAAATATAAAATAGAAAAATAATTAAATAAAACAACTAGCAGTAGGAAAAACAGCGAACAGGACATTGTCAAGATCTATACAGCTTGCTGCATGCCTTAAGGTCACTAACAGCATGCCACAGCCCTCAAGGTCTATGACAGCCTGCCTCAGCTCTCAAGATCTATAACAGCCTGCCACATGCCTTAAGGTCTATTAGTCTGCCACAGCCCTTAAGGTCTATAACAGTCTGCCACTTACCTCAAGGTCTATAACAGCCTGCCACATGCCTTAAGGTCTATAACAGTCTGTCACAGCCCTCAAGGTCTATAACAGCCTGCCACATGCCTCAAGGTCTATAACAGCCTGCCACTTACCTCAAGGTCAATAACAGCCTGCCACAGCCCTCAATGTCTATAACAGCCTGCTACAGCCCTCAATATCTATAATAGCCTGCTACAGCTCTCAATGTCTATAACATCCTGCCACAGCTCTCAATGTCTATAACATCCTGCCACAGACCTCAAAGTCTATAACAGCCTGCCACAGTCCTCAAGGTCTATAACAGCCTGCAACAGCCCTCAAAGTTTATAACAGCCTGCCACAGCCCTCAATGTCTATAACAGCCTGCCACAGCCCTCAATGTCTATAACAGCCTGCCACAGCCCTCAATGTCTATAACAGCCTGCCACAGCCCTCAAGGTCTATAACAACCTGCCACAGCCCTCAAGGTCTTTAACAGCCTGCCACAGCCCTCAATGTCTATAACAGCCTGCCACAGCCCTCAATGTCTATAACAGTCTGCCATAGCCCTCAAGGTCTATAACAGCCTACCACAGCCCTCAAGGTCTATAACAGCCTGCCACAGCCTTCAAGGTCTATAACAGCCTGCAACAGCCCTCAATGTCGATAACAGCCTGCCACAGCCTTCAAGGTCTATAACAGCCTGCAACAGCCCTCAATGTCTATAACAGTCTGCCACAACCCTCAAGGTCTAAAACAGCCTGTCACATCCGTCAATGTCTATAACAGCCTACCACAGCCCTCAAGGTCTATAACAGCCTGCCACAGCCTTCAAGGTCTATAACAGCCTGCAACAGCCCTCAATGTCTATAACAGTCTGCCACAACCCTCAAGGTCTAAAACAGCCTGTCACAGACCTCAAAGTCTACAACAGCCTACCACCCGCCTTAAGGTCTATAACAGCCTGCCTGGCATATGATATAACCTACTTTGTCTAATTGGAAGTGCAATGCTGGCAAAGGTATGTGGGCTGATCATCTTACCTTGATCATCTTACACTGCAGGTTGTCGTCCTCGAGTTCCTCAGCAGTAAGAGGTTGCATGTAGTCAGCACAAGCTTGCCTAACATGTCTGCTCAGTGCTTCAAACTCATGGTAGATGACATCAACCTGGCAGAGAATTGAAGTCAACAACTGATGGCCTTAAGTCCACTAACTACCTAAAGGATGTCTCATTATATTTAATGTCACTTGGTCACAAGGAGTGAAGTGCTAAAGTTCAATGCATTAGGTCACAGCATTTGGGTGTGAATGGACCAGTGTTCTTTCCCGCTGTCTTTACCTTCCCAAACTCAACCAGGTATTCATTCTTTCCTCACCTGAGAGAGCATGAGACTTCAATCAAACTCATGTACATTATTTCATCACCAACCCAGTTGTCACTAATGACACCAATAAGCTACACAGACATCAGCATGACAGGCTCAGATACTTGTAAACACTTCCATAGATAGATGTCCATCACATTTCTCAGATACTTGTAAATGCTTCAAATATGAATATCAGTTCACCCAGCCTCTAAATGTGAATATCAGTTCACCCAGCCTCTAAATGTGAATATCAGTTCACCCAGCCTCTAAATGTGAATACCAGTTCACCCAGCCTCTAGATGTGAATATCAGTTTGCCCAGCCTCTAAATGTGAATATCAGTTCACCAAGCCTCTAGGTGTGAATATCAGTTCACCCATCCTCTAAATGTGAATATCAGTTCACCCAGCCTCTAAATGTGAATATCAGTTCACCCAGCTTCTAGATGTGAATATCAGTTCACCCAGCCTCTAAATGTGAATATCAGTTCACCCAGCCTCTAAATGTGAATATCAGTTCACCCAGCCTCTAAATGTGAATATCAGTTCACCCATCCTCTAAATGTGAATATCAGTTCACCCAGCCTCTAAATGTGAATATCAGTTCACCCAGCCTCTAAGTGTGAATACCAGTTCACCCAGCCTCTAAATGTGAATATCAATTCACCCAGCCTCTAAATGTGAATATCAGTTCACCCATCCTCTAAATGTGAATATCAGTTCACCCAGCCTCTAAATGTGAATATCAGTTCACCCAGCCTCTAAATGTGAATACCAGTTCACCCAGCCTCTAAATGTGAATATCAGTTCACCCAAATACCATATGTATTTGAGTATCATAGATTTTGTTAAGAAAAGGTAGGCAGTCTAGTGAGATACTGATCATCCACATTTGAGCTGATGGTAACATAACAGATCTGCGTACAAGCACTACATCACTGCTGCTACAAGCTCTGAATGATACCCTAACTTTTGTTCACACACACATATCAATATTCTTCCTCTTCTTCTTTCCTTCCTCATCTGCCTTTCAGCATTGAGGGGAGATATAATTTGCGGTCTTGTGCTCTTCTGTTCGCCTCTGCTACTGTTATGTTTCCTAGTGCTTCTAATATTCCATCGATCCATCTTTTTCGTGGTTGACCCTTGGGTCTGGTGTTCTTACAACGTTTGTTGAAGGCTCTTTGTGTTGTGTTTTGGTCTTTCTGCCTTGTCATGTGGCCAAACCATTTTATCTGTTGTTTCCTTATATATTCTATGGCGGGGACTATTCCTAGCTTTTTTCTCAGTTCTTCATTTCTGATCTTATCTCTCAGACTGTTTCCTGTCATTCGTCTAACACATTTAATCTCTGTAGAGGTTATATTTTCTTATTGTTCTTGCATCTAGGGTACAGGTCTGGCATTGGTAGCACAAAGTTGGGATGAAGATTGTATTCATATCAATATTAACATAAACAAATTATCAACAGTGCCAACTACAAACACTTATCAATAGTGTCAACCACAAACACTTAACAACAGTGTCAACCACACTTATCATAGTATCAAGCACAAACATCCATAGAGTCAGCCACAAACACTTATCAACAGTGTCAAACACAAACACTTATCAACAGTGTCAACTACAAACACTTATCATAGAGTCAACAGCAAACATCCATAGTGTCAACCACAAACATCCATACAGTCAACCACAATCAACCAATGTCAACACAAACACTTATCATAGAGTCAACCGCAAACATCCATAGTGTCAACCACAAACACTTATCATAGAGTCAACCACAAACATCCATAGTGTCAACCACAATCAACCAGTGTCAACACAAACACTTATCAACAGTGTCAACCACAAACACTTATCAACAGTGTCAACACAAACATGTATCGTAGAGTCAACCACAAACATTCATAGTGTCAACCACAAACACTTATCATAGAGTCAACCACAAACATCCATAGTGTCAACCACAATCAACCAGTGTCAACACAAACACTTATCAACAGTGTCAACCACAACCACTTATAATAGTCAACCACAAACATCCATAGTGTCAACACAAACACTTATCAACAGTGTCAACCACAAACACTTATAGAGTCAACCACAAACATCCATAGTGTCAACCACAATCAACCAGTGTCAACACAAACACTTGTCATAGGCTGACTTGTTCATCTTTTGATGTTTCTCGTCCATTTTAGTCTTGGTCTGCCTCTTTTACCTTGTATTATCCCTTCCCAGATTACTTTTAGTAGGGTGCTGTCTTTTAACACGCCTCAAAAATAAAAATGGGCTCATCATCATCGAGTGCCGTCTCTGCATTGAAGGTTGGCTACCATGGAGTGCCATTCCACCGTCTCTTGCTTTGATGGTGCAGATTGTCATAGGCTGATTTGTCCATCTTTTCATGCTACTCGTCCATGTTAGTCTTGGTCTGCCTCTGTCTCTTTTACCTGTATTTTCCCTTCCAATATTAATTTGCTTGCTTGCTTGCGTTCACCCGATGACTAAAGTATTCTAGAGTATTCGTAGACTGTAGAATTCCTCTTCGTCATCCGCCCTTAAAAGGACATTAAGTGGACGTGTCTGCGTTGAGTTGTGGTTTGCAGTATAACTGTTGTATTTGCGCCTTTCGGCCCAACACATCCGACTTCAGCACAACATTTTTGAGTACCGGGTTGTCTTCCCTCTTCGATCCCTGCTCGCTTGGCCAGACTAGGCAGGTTAGTCTGTTAATGGAGGCACCACGGAGAGGTGGAGCAAGGTCTGGATGGTTTTGGTTCACCAATCCTGGCACAAGCCATCAGCTGTGGGTCGTTGACAGCTTCCAGCTCTGGTGCTATAATAAACAATATTAATTTAGTGGGCTTTTAAGCCTTTTAACATGCCCCAAAAATTTCATTTGTCTTGTTCTAATTGTGTTTAGTAGTTCTCTTTTCATTTTTAGTTGTTTTAAAACTTCATCATTTGTTTTCTTTTTTTTTCGATCCAATTCTACCTATTCTTCTATAAATCCACATTTCAAAGGCTTCAATCTTCTGTTCTGTTTTCTTGTCTAATGTCCATGTTTCTGCACCATAAAGGAATATTGAAAAGATGTAACATTTTGAAATTCTTAGTTATAGCACTAGGGTTATTTGTTTTGATGTTAGTATACTTTTCATGTCATTAAAATTACTTTTTGCCATTCATATTCTTTTGTTTATTTCAGTTTTACATTTTCCATCACTGGTTATAGTTTGTCCCAGGTAGTTGTAGCTCTGAACTGTCTCCAGGTGTATTCCTTCAACTTTGATACTTATTTGTAGGTCTTGAGAATTTTCTTTCCTTATCATAGTTTTAGTCTTTTTGATAGTCATATCTAATCCATAATTTTTGCTTGTCATGTTTATTTAATTAAGTAATTGCTGTAGATCGCTAGGATTTTCTGCTAGTAATACAACATCTATTGTCCAACAAGGAAATTACTCTGGAGGCAAAATAAGCACTATACAATACAATCTTCATCCCAACATTGTGCTATCAATGCCAGACCTGGACCCTAGAAGCAAGAACAATAAGAAATATAACCTCTACTGAGATGAAATGTGTTAGACGATGAACAGGAAACGGTCTGAGAGATAAGATCAGGAATGAAGAACTGAGAAAAAAGCTAGGAATAGCCCCCACCATAGAATATATAAGGAAACAGATAAAATGGTTTGGCTACGTGACAAGGCAGAAAGATCAAAACACAACACAACAAGCCTTCAGCAAACGTTGTGAGAACACTAGACCCAAGGGTCGACAACGAAAAAGATGGATCGTTGGAATATTAGAAGCACCAGGAAACATCACAGCAGCAGAGGCGAAAAGAAGAGCAAAAGACCGCAAATTATATCTCCCCTCGATGCTGAAAGGCAGAGGAGGAAGGACAGAAAAAGAAGAATACAGCATCATCAGCATACCTTAGTTTATTGATTATCTTTCCATTAATGTTTAGGCCTGGCATCTCTATGATGTTTTTAAAGATTTGCTCAGTGTATAGATTGAACAAGCTTGGTGATAGGATGCATCCTTGTCTTACTCCTCTTTTTATATCAATGGGTGTAGAGTTCTCTTTGAAAGAAAAAAAGGCTACCTGAGCTAACTAAAAGTTTCTCTGGGTGTCTTATTAACTTGTGACATGGCCACCAATTATGGAGCCCATAAGGAGAAGAGTGGGAGTCAGACACGATAACTGCTTTATTGAATGGGTCCTCAGAAAGTCTGAGCTGAATGGGACCTCAGAAAGTCTGAGCTGAATGGGACCTCAGAAAGTCTGAGCTGAATGGGACCTCAGAAAGTCTGAGCTGAATGGGACCTCAGAAAGTCTGAGCTGAATGGGACCTCAGAAAGTCTGAGCTGAATGGGACCTCAGAAAGTCTGAGCTGAATGGGTGCTGATGGCTTGCACCAGGATCGGTGAACCAGAACCATCCAGACCCTGCTCCACCTCTCCGTGGTGCCTCCAGTAACAGACTAACCTGTCTAGTCTGGCCAAGCGAGCAGTGATCAAAGAGAGAAGACAACCCGGTACTCAAAACTGTTGTGCTGAAGTCAGATGTGTTGGGCCAAAAGGCACAAATATCACAGTTATACAGCAAACCACAACACAACGCAGACACGCCCACTTAATGTCCTTATTAAGGGCAGATGATGAAGAGGAATATTCTAGTCTACCAGAATACTCTAGAATATTTTAGTCATCGGGCGAACGCAAGCATGCTGTTGTAGTTAAAAATATCATCATCATGTGCCATAGGGGTTGATGTAGTTGATCATTTCCTTCCACAAATTTCATCTCTGTATAAATTCTGTTGTTGACTGTTTTCCATGTCATGTCACCAAGCTATCTAGTATCTTATCTCTTTGTCATCTGCGATCTCTCTTTCCCTGTATTTTGCCAGTTGTAACCAAGTTGTATTCCAATTCTCCTCATCTCATGATGTACCAGAAAAATGTTGATTATTTCTGTTTGATATTTTTTAGGATCTCCCTTTTTTTTGTGTTGGCCTCTTTGAGAATTTCCTCGTTGGTCTTTTTAGCTGTCCAGGGAATTCTCAAAATTCATCTGAGAAATCCCATCTCTGAAGCCTCTAAGAATATGTTCGTTTGTTTGTTCTAATGTCCATGATTTGCTTCCATAGGTCAGAATTGACTATATAGCACAGATGAACACTCTCATTTCTATTGACATAGACTTTTCTGTTGCACAAAATATTTTTCATTTTATGAAACGCTATTTTGGCTTGAGCTATTCTACTTTTTATTTAGTTAATATATAAGCTACGCTTTCTCCGACATCTCTCTAGCTGGAAATGCTCAACCATGCCCTCACAGACATCACTACAAACATTACCAGGTGGTCGACATCACGTTCTCTATTATATGCATCTTACAACTAACATTTCCTGCTTGGGCTGCACTCCATAAACAACATCAGCAAATGTTGCATCACATCACCAAAGTTGGTCTGCAGCTGCCAACAGTGTCAGGAAAAGTGCTGTTCATTTAAAGATGGGATACAACTGGGAAAGTCACTGAGAGACAGTTGATACAACTGGGAAAGTCACTGAGAGACAGTTGATGTAACTGGGAAAGTCACTCAGAGACAGTTGATACAACTGGGAAAGTCACTCAGAGACAGTTGATACAACTGGGAAAGTCACTCAGAGACAGTTGATACAACTGGGAAAGTCACTGAGAGACAGTTGATACAACTGGGAAAGTCACTGAGAGACAGTTGATACAACTGGGAAAGTCACTCAGAGACAGTTGATACAACTGGGAAAGTCACTGAGAGACAGCTGATACAGCTGGGAAAGTTATTCAGAGACAGCTGATACCATTGGGAGTGTTATTCAGAGACAGCTGATACAGCTGGGAAAGTCACTGAGAGACAGCTGATACCACTGGGAAAGTTATTCAGAGACAGCTGATACAGCTGGAAAAGTCACTGAGAGACAGCTGATACAATTGAGAAAGTCACTGAGAGACAGCTGATACAGCTGGGAAAGTCACTGAGAGACAGCTGATACAGCTGGGAAAGTTATTCAGAGACAGCTGATACCACTGGGAAAGTTATTCAGAGACAGCTGATACCATTGGGAAAGTTATTCAGAGACAGCTGATACAGCTGGGAAAGTCACTGAGAGACAGCTGATACAGATGGGAAAGTTATTCAGAGACAGCTGATACCATTGGCAAAGTTATTCAGAGACAGCTGATACAGCTGGGAAAGTCACTGAGAGACAGCTGATACAATTGGGAAAGTTATTCAGAGACAGCTGATACAGCTGGGAAAGTCACTGAGAGACAGCTGATACAATTGGGAAAGTCACTGAGAGACAGCTGATACAGCTGGGAAAGTCACTGAGAGACAGCTGATACAGCTGGGAAAGTCACTGAGAGACAGCTGATACAATTGGGAAAGTCACTGAGAGACAGCTGATACAATTGGGAAAGTCACTCAGAGACAGCTGATACAATTGGGAAAGTCACTGAGAGACAGCTGATACAATTGGGAAAGTCACTCAGAGACAGCTGATACAATTGGGAAAGTCACTGAGAGACAGCTGATACAATTGGGAAAGTCACTCAGAGACAGCTGATACAATTGGGAAAGTCACTGAGAGACAGCTGATACAATTGGGAAAGTCACTCAGAGACAGCTGATACAATTGGGAAAGTCACTGAGAGACAGCTGATACAATTGGGAAAGTCACTGAGAGACAGCTGATACAGCTGGGAAAGTCACTGAGAGACAGCTGATACCATTGGGAAAGTTATTCAGAGACAGCTGATACAGCTGGGAAAGTTATTCAGAGACAGCTGATATCATTGGGAAAGTTATTCAGAGACAGCTGATACAGCTGGGAAAATCACTGAGAGACAGCTGATACAATTGGGAAAGTCACTGAGAGACAGCTGATACAGCTGGGAAAGTCACTGAGAGACAGCTGATACAATTGGGAAAGTCACTGAGAGACAGCTGATACAATTAGGAAAGTCACTCAGAGACAGCTGATACAATTGGGAAAGTCACTCAGAGACAGCTGATACAGCTGGGAAAGTCACTCAGAGACAGCTGATACAATTAGGAAAGTCACTCAGAGACAGCTGATACAGCTGGGAAAGTCACTGAGAGACAGCTGATACAATTGGGAAAGTCACTCGGAGACAGCTGATACAGCTGGGAAAGCTCACTCAGTCACTCAGAGACAGCTGATACAGCTGGGAAAGTCATTGAGAGACAGCTGATACAATTGGGAAAGTCACTCAGAGACAGCTGATACAATTGGGAAAGTCACTCAGAGACAGCTGATACAATTGGGAAAGTCACTCAGAGATACGTGATACAATTGGGAAAGTCTCTCAGAGACAGCTGATACAATTGGGAAAGTCACTCAGAGATAGGTGATACAATTGGGAAAGTCACTCAGAGATAGGTGATACAATTGGGAAAGTCACTCAGAGATAGGTGATACAATTGGGAAAGTCACTCAGAGATAGGTGATACAATTGGGAAAGTCACTCAGAGACAGCTGATACAATTGGGAAAGTCACTCAGAGACAGCTGATACAATTGAGAAAGTCACTCAGAGACAGTTGATGCAACTGGGAAAGTCACTCAGAGACAGCTGATACAATTGGGAAAGTCACTCAGAGATAGGTGATACAATTGGGAAAGTCACTCAGAGACAGCTGATACAATTGGGAAAGTCACTCAGAGATGGGTGATACAATTGGGAAAGTCACTCAGGGATAGGTGATACAATTGGGAAAGTCACTCAGTGACAGCTGATACAATTGAGAAAGTCACTCAGAGATAGGTGATACAATTGGGAAAGTCACTCAGAGATAGGTGATACAATTGGGAAAGTCACTCAGAGATAGGTGATACAATTGGGAAAGTCACTCAGAGATAGGTGATACAATTGGGAAAGTCACTCAGAGACAGGTGATACAACTGGGAAAGTCACTCAGAGACAGTTGATACAACTGGGAAAGTCACTCAGAGACAGCTGATACAATTGGGAAAGTCACTCAGAGATAGGTGATACAATTGGGAAAGTCACTCAGAGATAGGTGATACAATTGGGAAAGTCACTCAGAGACAGGTGATACAATTGGGAAAGTCACTCAGAGACAGCTGATACAATTGGGAAAGTCACTCAGAGACAGCTGATACAATTGGGAAAGTCACTCAGAGATAGGTGATACAATTGGGAAAGTCACTCAGAGATAGGTGATACAATTGGGAAAGTCACTCAGAGACAGCTGATACAATTAGGAAAGTCACTCAGAGACAGCTGATACAGCTGGGAAAGTCACTGAGAGACAGCTGATACAATTAGGAAAGTCACTCAGAGACAGCTGATACAATTGGGAAAGTCACTCAGAGACAGCTGATACAATTGAGAAAGTCACTCAGAGACAGTTGATGCAACTGGGAAAGTCACTCAGAGACAGCTGATACAATTGGGAAAGTCACTCAGAGATACGTGATACAATTGGGAAAGTCTCTCAGAGACAGCTGATACAATTGGGAAAGTCACTCAGAGATAGGTGATACAATTGGGAAAGTCACTCAGAGATAGGTGATACAATTGGGAAAGTCACTCAGAGATAGGTGATACAATTGGGAAAGTCACTCAGAGATAGGTGATACAATTGGGAAAGTCACTCAGAGACAGCTGATACAATTGGGAAAGTCACTCAGAGACAGCTGATACAATTGAGAAAGTCACTCAGAGACAGTTGATGCAACTGGGAAAGTCACTCAGAGACAGCTGATACAATTGGGAAAGTCACTCAGAGATAGGTGATACAATTGGGAAAGTCACTCAGAGACAGCTGATACAATTGGGAAAGTCACTCAGAGATAGGTGATACAATTGGGAAAGTCACTCAGGGATAGGTGATACAATTGGGAAAGTCACTCAGTGACAGCTGATACAATTGAGAAAGTCACTCAGAGATAGGTGATACAATTGGGAAAGTCACTCAGAGATAGGTGATACAATTGGGAAAGTCACTCAGAGATAGGTGATACAATTGGGAAAGTCACTCAGAGATAGGTGATACAATTGGGAAAGTCACTCAGAGACAGGTGATACAACTGGGAAAGTCACTCAGAGACAGCTGATACAACTGGGAAAGTCACTCAGAGACAGCTGATACAATTGGGAAAGTCACTCAGAGATAGGTGATACAATTGGGAAAGTCACTCAGAGATAGGTGATACAATTGGGAAAGTCACTCAGAGATAGGTCACTCAGAGACAGCTGATACAATTAGGAAAGTCACTCAGAGATAGGTGATACAATTGGGAAAGTCACTCAGAGACAGGTGATACAACTGGGAAAGTCACTCAGAGACAGCTGATACAATTGGGAAAGTCACTCAGAGACAGCTGATACAATTGGGAAAGTCACTCAGAGATAGGTGATACAATTGGGAAAGTCACTCAGAGATAGGTGATACAATTGGGAAAGTCACTCAGAGATAGGTGATACAATTGGGAAAGTCACTCAGAGACAGGTGATACAATTGGGAAAGTCACTCAGAGACAGCTGATACAATTGGGAAAGTCACTCAGAGACAGCTGATACAATTGGGAAAGTCACTTAGAGACAGCTGATACAATTGGGAAAGTCACTCAGAGATAGGTGATACTATTGGGAAAGTCACTCAGAGATAGGTGATACTATTGGGAAAGTCACTCAGAGATAGGTGATACTATTGGGAAAGTCACTCAGAGATAGGTGATACTATTGGGAAAGTCACTCAGAGACAGTAGATAAGATAGAAGAACAACAACAAAATCTATGAAAGTTGCTAACAAAAAGATACCTGAGGCCTGGAGCCACCCTTCTCTGACTTCATCATGAGGTACTCCCACAGAGACACACTGCTGACCAAGCGTGGTAGGACGACTTCCATGAGCTCTTCATCTGTGCACTGTTTGATCAACTGTCAATAAAGCATGCACATTCGTCATGCCCAAAGGCCAAACATATAGTTAGCACACATGATTAAATACAACTAAATTATCATCAAGTACTATGACAGCTGGTATAGGCGACCATGTCTCCCCATAACTTTCCGCTGATGACTGAACTCTCTATCATGCTATTCTCTTCAGCTGTTTCATACATTTTATCTCTGTTTCTCTGTATCTCTTCTTCTCTTAATGTGTCCAGTTGGCATAGACTATTCCAGCTCTCTCATGCCATCCCTGAAGCATTACCCAGGAACCATACCTTCTATTTCTATTATTGCTCATTCCAGCTCACTGTGTCTTTTGACGTGGCCATAATATTTTAATTTCGTCTGTAGAACGGTATTTTTAAGATCATTCATTTTAATGTTTAAATATTTTAACTCTTTCTGCATGCTTCGGCACACTGTGCACCATGCCAAATTTGGCCGCCTACATTTCACCACATAGTGCACCACTCTCAATTTGATTAGTGTGAGCGTCATCAAACCATATTCTTTTTACATGTCTTGTATCATCTTGGTATTGGTGAAATCTACAATATACATATTTATATTTATCTAACATATAACATATTATATATGAATTTTTAGATAATTGAACAAAGTATTAATTATCTAAAAATTCATATATAATATGTTATATGTTAGATAAATATAAATCATCATCATCATCATCAAGTACCGGGCCTACTGGTGTAGGAGATCATGTCTCTCCACAACTTTCAATCTCGGCAGCTATTTATCATTTCTATTGTTGACCTTCTGCCAAGACATTCTCTTAAGCTGTCTGTTATTTTTTCTCTTTGCTTCCCTCTATCGCTTCGTCCCTCAATTTTTTCCAGTTGTTACAGTATATTCCAGTTGTTCTCTTCTCATTACATGGCCAAAAAATGATGATTGTTTCTTCTTAATATTGGAAATTAGCTCTCTTTTTGCTTTGACCTCTCTCAGAACATCTTCATTACTCTTCTTAGCTGTCCATGGTACTCTCAACATTCTTCTGTAAAACCACATTTCTACAGACTCCAGTAATTTTCTTGTCTGTTGTCCTATTGTCCATGATTCGCATCCATATGTTAAGACTGGCTCTACATAACATTTCAGAACTCTTTTTCTTGTTTCTATTGTCTAAAATGGATTGCATAGTATCTTCCTCATTTTTTGGAAAGCTGCTTTTGCCTGAGCCATTTTTTCTCTTTTTTTCATCTCACCTCTTTTGTACATCTTCCATCTGAGGTTAACAAAGTTCCCAAATATTTAAATTCATTTGTCTGTTTTAATATTGTTCCACTTGTCTTTATTTTACACTGAGGTGATGTCTTTTTCTTTGTTGTTACCATTACCTCTGTCTTTTTGCTATTAAGGCTGAGTCCTTTATTTTTGCTTTCTTTCACTATAATGTCCAACATTTCTTGTAACTCATTTTCACTATTAGCAATTAAGACTGTATCATCAGCATACCTTAGATTATTTATATTATGACCTCCAATTGTTATTCCAGGCATGTCCCTTATGGATCTTAAAATAATCTCACTATAAATATTAAACAAATCTGGTGACAGCACACAACCTTGTCTAACACCCTGTTTTATTTGTTGAAACATTCCCAATTGGTTTTTAGTTTTTATGGCCGTTGTTTGTTGCCAGTACATGTTTTTTATTATTCTTAGATCTTTGCTGTCTACGTTTATGCTTTCTAAAATTTTTATTATTTCTTGGTACTTTACTTTGTCAAATGCCTTGGTGTAATCTATGAAACATAGGTATAGATCTGTTTTCACCTATATGGCTCTTTCTACTAAAGATCTTATGATATAAATGGCATTGCTTGTTCCTTTATCTCTAACAAAACCACACTGTTCATCGCTAATTTCTGGACTGATTTTGTTTCGCACTCTTCGCATGATGTTTCTTAGTAATATCTTAGTCATATGACTCATAAGGCTTATTGTGCGATGATCATCGCATTCAATCGCACCCGATTTCTTTGG
The DNA here is from genome assembly GCA_032433765.1 of Megaustenia siamemsis. Classification (NCBI taxonomy): domain Eukaryota; kingdom Metazoa; phylum Mollusca; class Gastropoda; order Stylommatophora; family Ariophantidae; genus Megaustenia; species Megaustenia siamemsis. The sequence continues at coordinate 8,410,311 of JAVIAB010000124.1, forward strand.
TAAGGCTATGAATATTGATTTGAGCATGTCATCTGGTATATATCCGCTGTTGTAGATATCATTCAATATTTTTGTTATTATTTCTATTCCAAAATCACCCATGGCTTCAATCTCTTCTTTAGTTATATTATCTGGTCCTGGAGCTTTGCCTGCTTTCGTATTGTGCAAGGCATCTTCCACTTCTTCTCTGAGTATTTCTGGTCCTTCTCCATTATCCTTAATATTTACTTCCGTTCGTTCATCATTATAAAGATCTTTAATGTATTCTGTCCATCGTTCCCTTATATTTTTTTGATCAAACAACAGTTCTCCTTCCTTTGATCTTAGACGTCCATTTTTTGTTTGCGTTTTTCGTCCTGTTAATTCCTCAATTTGTTTGTATATAGCTTTAGCATCTCCTTTTTGTTGCATTTCAATCTCTTTGCATCTCTCTTTTAGCAATGCTTCCTTTGCTTCATTGATTTTACTACAATTTCTTTATTTAATCTCTTATACTAATTTTTATTTTCTTTATTTCTTCTTCTTGTATCCATTAGCTGCAAAATGTCGTCTGTCATCCATTTCTTTCTTGAATTTGTCCTCACTGGTGGTATGAACTCTTTTGATGTTTGTTGTATTGATTCTTTTAGCATTTCCCACTGTTCATCAATGCTTCGCATCTTCTCTATTGCATTGTACCGGTTCTGAATTGTGATTTTATATTTGTCTTGCAGCTTCTTGTCTGATTCTAGTAAATCTAAATTTAACTTGATGTTAACTGAGGCTTGTTTTGTTGTTTTTAATTTTACTCTAAGCTTTCCCACAACTGGTACATGATCACTATTGCAATCTGCCCCTGGTCTAGTTTTCACACACACTAGACTGTTTCTAAATCTATTGCCTATCATTATATAATCAATTTGATTACGTGCGTTGTCCCCTGGGCTTTTCCATGTCCACAGACGTCTTGGATGTTGCTTAAACCAGGTGTTTCCTATCATCATGTTGTGTGTTCTTGCCCAGTCAATAAGTTTCTCACCTCTTTCATTCCTCTCGCCTAAGCCATAATGACAAACTACTTCTTCAACTCTTTCCTTTCCTACTTTTGCGTTAAAATCCCCTAGAACTATGGTGTTTTCATGTGGTTTGCATTTATGAAGTGCCTCATTTCACTCGTAAAATTTATCAATTATTTCCTCTAGACTGTCTGCTGTTGGTGCATAAACTTGTATAAGATTTATGTCTATTGGCTTTCCATTCAATTTCACTAAAAGGACTCTGTCAGATATTGGGTAAGAGTCTTTCACTGTTCTTGCTCTTTCTGCATCCAAGATGGTACCTACACCTCTTTGGTGTTCAGTACCTCCAGAATAGATTATTTTATGTTCATCAGAATACATCTCTCCTGATCCAGTGTATCTCATTTCGCAAAGTCCCAGTAATTGTAAACCCATTCTTTTCATTTCTTCTATGATGTTTTCTAGTTTACCCTTCTGCATGAGTGTTCTCACATTCCAAGTACCTACCTTTAGAGTTTGTTTTATCTTTATTTTGCTTACAGTAGCTTGATGACAATCGGGTATCACCTGTAGCACATGATGCCCCCTACCAAACGAGGGTTTTCCATTGGAATCCCCCTTAACGTTGTTGTCGTTATTTCTATTGTTGTGGCGATTCATGATTGTACAAAGAAATTATGACGGTGGTTTTCTGTTGCCTTCCTTCGGTTTGTTTACAGTTGACTCCGCTAGCCTTTGACTAAAAAGTCTCACCCACAAGGCAGTGGTGTTGTTTTACTTCGGGGTACCCTCCCTTAGCCTTTTACTCTCCTGAGCTTACCTACCTGCAAGGCAGCAGGGCAGCCACAGGTTGTACTGTTTACTGCATACAGTAGCAGGTAAAATTACCTGACCTGACATATTAAATATAAATATGTAGACTGATTCTTAAAACCATGAAAATTTGTGTCTGAAATCTCTACAGTTGCATTGATAGAAAGCTTCCATACAGAAAGATCTCATCGTCTTCATTGCTCTTTTTCTCTATCCAAAATATCTTAAGGAATTTTCTGTAGCATTTTGTTCTAAATGAATTGATCTTCTTCCTTGCTGTTTGTGAGATTGTCCATGATTCACAACCATATGTTGCTATTTTGAAGATGTATACCCTTAGTAATTTTAATTTTACTGCCTTGCTGGTATTCTGCCATATATTTTCATGGCATTTAATTTATCTCACTCTATGGACAAAATCTAATGAGGAAATTAGAGAAATCGCCAATCAACCACTAATATCTTCAGTAATAAAGGAAAGACGATGGTCATATGTTGGACATGTGATGAGAAGAGATAATAACCGAATAGCAAAGCAAGCCCTCATGTGGGAAACAACAGGTAAGAGGAAAAGAGGAAGACCCAGAGAGATACTGAGAAGAACATTGATGAGAGAGGCAATAGGAGCAGGAATCGGCTCCCTCAATGAGATAGAGCTGCTTGCACAGAACAGAGACAAATGGCGAGATTTGATAAAATATCTTTAAAAGAAGTGAAAACTGCTAGAACAAAAATTCAGATAAGAGAGGGAGTATCTTGGTCTACTCCCTATGAGCCGGCTACGGCTCGAAAGGTCAATAGATTATTAGATATGGACAAAATCGCTTGTGCGCCGCCAGGGACCGAAAGGGGAGTAAAGAATAGTGGCGCTGTTCCCTACCATGCATGTACGTAAGAGGCGAGTAAGGAGGGTAAGGAATGGGACTGTGGTATTAAAAAAAAAAAGCCGAAAAAACTTCACAAAAAAGACAAGTCAAAGAAAAGAATAAAAGTAATTCCGCCATCCAGTAAAGAAAAAGGCTCTCTGTCTAAGAGATGTATGACGCAATCCGGAGAAAGCTGTAAGGAGTCCGAGTTGCCGACTCACCTTTTGTCTACCAGGAAATCCTCCAGAGTTGGCACCTGGAATGTATGTACCTTAAATAAACAAGGAAAAGCCGCAAAGGTAGCAGCAGAAATGAGAAATTACAAAATAGATATTCTGGGAATGTGCAAAACAAGATGGCTAGGAACAGAAAGGATAAAACTAAATACAGGAGAGATGATTTTATCATCAGGACACCAGGAACCTGGAGCACAACATACTGAAGGGGTAGCTATAATGTTATCAAGGAATCCACAGAAGACACTGATAGAATGGGAAGCAGTAGGGCCAAGACTAATGAGAGCAACATTTAAAACAACCAAAAACAATATAAAAATACACATTATCCAATGCTACGCACCAACCAACCAACCAATGATAAGGATGATTTAGGTAAAGATGAGTTCTATAAACAGTTACAATGTCAGATGGATGAAAGACAAGCCAAGGATATTATAATCTTGATGGGAGATCTAAATGCTAAAGTAGGATCAGACAACAGAGGCTTCAAAAAGATTATGGGAAAACATGGACTTGGAAATATAAATGAGAATGGGGAGATGTTCATGAGCTTCTGTGCTCTTAATCAAATGAGCCAAGGAGGAACAATATTCCAACATAAAAGAATACATAAAGCTACATGGGTGTCACCAGATCATAGAACAGGGAATCAAATCGACCACATATGTATTAATAATAAGTTTAAGTCATCCTTACAGGATGTAAAAGTATATAGAGGAGCAGATGTAGCTTCAGATCATCATCTTCTGATAGCTTAGCTTAAGCAGTTAAACTTAAACTAAAAAGATATACTACAACGAATAAGGGTAGAAAGTATTTCAATGTAGGGTTTCTTCAAGAACAAGGAATTAATGAAAAATTTGCAGTCAAAATATCAAACAAATACCAAGTCCTGCATCAACTAGAAAATACAATAAATATTGAAGATCATTGGAAACAGATAAAGGATATACGGAAAGAGATATGGAAAGAAACGCTGGGGAAAAGAGAACACCAGAATATGGCATAGATGATAGCTGAGACCCTGGATAAAATTAAGGCAAGAAAGAATAAGAAAGCAGACATAAATAAAAGCAAAACGAGAAGTAATAAAGCCAAGACACAGGAAGCTTACACAGAGGTGAACAAAGAAGTGAGAAGATGCATTAATAGGGATAAGAAGAAATATATAGATGAACTAGCGAAAGAGGCAGAGGGAAGCAGCAAATAAAGGGAATATGAAAGAACTGTACAACAGCACAAATAAATTAAGTGATAAATACAAACAGATCAATGCCTTTACTAAAGATAAGAAAGAAAATCTACTTAGTAATATAAGGGAACAAATGGAGAGATGGAAAGAGCACTTTGAAGAACTTTTGAACAGACCCAGCTCAAATAATCCTCCAGATATACTACCAGCAGAAGAGTTACACGTTAATTGTAGAAAACCAAACAAGGAAGAAATAATGAAAGCCATCAAACTCCAAAAAATTGTAAAGCCACACGTCCAGATGAAATTCCTTCAGAAGCCATCAAAGCAGATATTAACACCTCTACCAAGATGCTACATAATCTATTAGATAAAATTTGGGAGAGGGAAGAAATACCTAAAGACTTGAAAGAAGGTTATATGATCAAACTACCAATGAAAGGAAGTTTACAGGAGTGCACAAATTATAGGGGAATTATGCTACTATCAGTGCCAGGAAAAATATTAAGCAGAATCATTCTGGAGAGACTAAAGGGGGCTATAGAGAAACACTTGAGAGATGAACAAGCAGGTTTTAGGAAGAACAGATCATGTGCTGATCAAATAACTACCCTAAGCATAATAGTTGAACAAAGTTTAGAACTACAGTCCTCACTTTATATTGGATTCATAGATTATGAAAAGGCATTTGATAGTTTAGACAAAGGAATGCTTTGGAAGTTGCTGAGTCATTACGGAATCCCCATAAAGTTTATTAAACTGATAAAAACAATGTATGAAGGAACAAAATGTAGTGTGGTGCATGAAGGACAGCTTACAGAAGCATTTGAAATAAGAACAGGAATAATGCAGGGATGCCTTCTGTCTCCATTTCTCTTTCTACTGGCCATAGATTCTTCTTCTTCTTCTTCTTCTATCCTTCCTCTGTTGCCGTTGGCGTCGAGGGGAGAAACAATCTGCGATTCTTTGCTCTTCTGTTGGCATCTTCTGATGTTATTCCTCCTAGTGACTCTAGTATTCCATTTATCCATCTCTTTCTCGGTCTTCCTCTTAATCTGACGTTTTCGTAGCGTTTGTTTATGGCTCTTTGATTCATTGTTAGTTCTTTCTGTCTTGTTATGTGGCCGAACCAATTTATCTGTTGTTTCTTTATGTATTCGATGGCTGGTTCAATTTCGAGTTTCTTCCTCAGGTCAGTGTTTCTTACTCTGTCCCTTAAGCTGTTTCCTGTCATTCTTCTGACACATTTCATTTCTGTGGTCGTTATCTTTCTTATTGTTCTAGAGTCCAGCGTCCAATTCTGGCACTGATAGCACAGAGTTGGTAGAAAAATTTATTTGTATATTGCCCTTTTTGCTTCCGTAGTTATTGCTTTGTTTTTCAATAGTGTTGATACTTGGCCTATAACTTGGCATGCTTTGTTACACCTTATATCTATCTCTGTTTCTTGGTTATTGTCTTGTGTTAGCGTGCTACCCAGATATTTAAAATTGTCAACTTGCTTCAAAGATGTATTATCTATTATGATGTTTAGTTTTTCTTCCTTTCTCGCTATTGCCATTACTTCGGTTTTGCTTATGTTGATCTTCATGTTGTATTGTTTACAAGTGTTGTTTAGCCTGTTGATATGTTCTTGTAGGTCCTCAGTTGTTTCATGTATCAGAACTTGGTCGTCTGCAAATAGTATTTCATTTATTTCTTCCTCTCTTCTGTTGTTTTCTGGTACGTATATTTCGTTCTCTTCTGTGTTATCGTTTGTTGTCATCCGTGTTGGTATGTTTCCTTTGATTGGGCATGCTAATTTGCTTATATTGTCCATATATGTGATGAAAAGTAAGGGGGAAAGCACGCAGCCTTGTCTTACTCCGGAGTTAATGGTGAAGTGTTTAGAGTAGCCTGCTGAAGATCTTACTGTAGTGCGACTACTTTCATAGAGGCTCTTGCATATCTCTACTAGGTGGTGACTCACTCCGTACAAGGGCAATACGGACCATAGTTGTTCCCTGTCCACCCTATCAAACGCCTTTTCTTGGTCAATAAAAGCTGTATACAGTGTTTTATTATGCTCTATTGTTTTCTCCTACTGCTAGAACAAAAATTCATATAGGAGAAGGTGTATCTTGGTCTACGCCCTATGGGCCGGTTACGGCTCGAAAGGTCAATAGATAGATAGATTGTTTTCTCCGCTAGTTGTTTTATGATAAACAGGGCATCTGTGCAACCTCTGTTCCTCCTGAAGCCTATCTGAGCATCGCTTAGTTGTGGGTCTATAATTGGTCTCAATCTTTTTTCAACTATCTTGGCATATAACTTCCCTGTGTGGCTTAATAGCGATATTCCTCTATATTGGTTGCAGTCTCTTCTGCTGCCCTTCTTTTTCCATATTGGTTTATGGCCATAGATTGGATTATGAAAATAACTCAAAACAACAGAAACGGAATCCAGTGGTCACTGACCAAACAACTTGATGATTTAGACTTTGCTGATGACATAGCTCTCCTATCACACAGCTAATAACAGATGCAGGATAAAATTAGCATACTTGATGAGAGATCACAACAGAAAAATAAATAGGACTGAAAATAAATAGAGATAAGACCATAATTATGAGAATTAATGCAGTTAGCAATAATCAAATAAAACTAGGAGAAATACCTCTATTAGATGTACAATCTTACATATATCTGGGCAGTAATATAGACAAAGAGGGAGGAACAGAAAATGATACCAAAATAAGGATATCAAAAGCAAGAGGTGCATTTGTTGCACTGGGAAACATATGAAAGTCCAAAAAAATTAGGTTAAATACTAAAATAAAAATGTTCAACTCCAATGTTAAGTCTCTCTGCGATCAGGACCCAATCAGAGTAGGATTCCAGCTCCTCACATGAACTCAGCTGTCAGGTTAGGTGTGTTACAAACAGAACATCACAATTAGAGTCTGCCAGATCCACTCTGATTGAACACCCGTTAAAAACGTTGCACTGTGTTCTGCGCCAGTGGCCCAGTGCATCCGATTTCAGCCAGCATTTTATTCAGGTTTGCTTTCCCTAGCCTTTGATTGTCCCCAATCTTCCTGCAAGGCAGCAGGTGATCTTTTCTGTAGGGAGATTCTGCCCTTAGATGGTCGGCCCTCCCAGGTTTACGAGCACCATCTGCCCGAGTCACTAGAGGTGACTAACACAGACATGCACACACAAAGATATGAGATGTGACAAACACAGACATGCTCATAGCGATACGAGGCATGACTAACACTGACATACATCAAGATATATGACACATGACTAACATAAAAATGCACATAAAGATATGAGATATGACTGACATAGACATGCACCCACAAAGAAATTACACATGTCTAACATGGACATGCACACAAAGATATGAGATATGACCAACATAGATAGGCACACACAATGATATGAGATGTGCCATACACAGACATGCACACACAAAGACATGAGATATGACTAACATAAACATGCACACAAAGATAAAGATATGACTGACATAGACATGCACCCACAAAGATATGAGATATGACCAACATAGATAGGCACACACAATGATATGAGATGTGACATACACAGACATGCACACACAAAGATATGAGATATGACTAACATAAACATACACACATAGATATGAGATATCACTAGCCCAAACATGCCCACACAAAGATATGACACATGACTAACACAGATACACACTAAGATATGAGATATGACTAAACACATACACACTTAAAGATATGAGACATGATTAACACGGACACTCCGAGATATGACTAACATGACACACACCAAGATATGAGCCATGGCCAGCACACACACACACACACAAGCCAAGATATGAGCCTTGGCTAGCAATGAAACACACCAAGAAATGAACCATGTCCAGCACAGAAAGAAAATAGCGACAATGGCACACAGTAAGTTTGAGTTCTCACCGACCTTTTCACAGGACGAGAGTGCACTGACGGTGTGTGAGGTACAAACATTTACAGACACCTATTGTCTGGACGGGCATTCTTGGTCGTTTTGTACAGTTTGTGGTGGGAGTAGCAAAGGCTGCACCGTCATCATCGGTACGTGTCACTTCAATTGTTCACATGAGATCTATGGACACGATTGCTCCGGATCTTGTCTTAGTGTCAGTTCTTTATGTGAGGAAAATCCGGAAAATGCCAACATTGCAAACATCCTGGCTATACCTGTGATGACACTTGTCCTGATGGTAATTTTGGACTACAGTGCGAGCAGATGTGTTCTGATGGCTGTGACATCATATGTGACACAGAAAGAGCAGACTGTACGCGCAAGGAAGCGTACTACGGGCCAGACTGCACTCTCAAATGTCCTGACCACTGTTTCAACGACACATGTGAACAGTCAACCGGGATCTGTTCATGCAAGGGAACGTTCTACGGGTCAGACTGCACTCTCAAATGTCCTGACCACTGTTTCAACGACACCTGTGAACAGTCAACCGGGGTCTGTTCATGCAAGGGAACGTTCTACGGGTCAGACTGCACTCTCAAATCTCCGTACAACTGTTTGGACGATATCTGTTAACAGTTCATGGGGGCCGGCGTCTCGTATGTCGATGATTCCCACGTTAAGAAGAGTCTGCCGACTACAACAAACCCAAGCATATGGATACCTTAATGTGTACTGGATATTTTCTTTATGGAGAACAACTAAAATGATAATCATGAAGATACAGACTTTCATTAATGGATGCTTACGCAGAATAAAAGGATGGAAATGGCAGGACAAAATCACTAACATAGAAATGTGGAAATGTACCAGTCAAATACCAATGGATAAAGAGATACAGCGAAGACAATGGCGCTGGATAGGACACACACTGCGGAAGCCAACTGAGAGTATTACACAACAGGCCCTTTTTTGAAATCCCCAGGGAAAAAGACAAAGAGAAGACCAAGGAATTCTTGGAGAAGACAGATAGAAGCAGAGATGAAGGTGATGGGGAAGACATGGAATGATCTTACAAGAATGACAAGAAACAGAACGGCTTGGAAAGTGTTTGTTGAAGACCTATTCTCCACAGGGAGCTGAAAGGTAGAAGACGAAGAAGAAGGATAAAATAAATCTGGTGGCAGTGTAGAACCCTAACTGACACTTTTCTTTATCAGCTACAACATTCCATGGACTAAAACCTGTCACTTGTGGATGGCAAAAGAAAACAAAGAAGAACAAAAGAAACTCTATGTAGAATAATAAACAGAGAGGGCTTAACTATAGCTTAAGAACAAAACAAGACAAGCAATTTATCGTCAGACATAGGGAGTTATTATTCTTCTTATTAGCATTTACCATTTTAAGTGGGCATGATAGCGTTGTGTCATTGATTTATAGCATGCTACAATATCTGCAACTTTCAGCCCAAAACATCCATCTACAGCACGCAGAGATTTCTTATTTCACAATTTTCAAACAAAACCATGGCTAAATTTTTCTTACTTTTTTTTTTAACTTTTACTTTCAAGAGTTCTTTAACATGTGCAAAGTGCACACAGAACCTCCAGTTATTCATTGTTATCAAAGAGAGGAGAACATCAGATATTACTCACCAAGAGAGCAACAGAGAGTCAAGCCACAAATATACCACAGATTTGAAAAGACAAAGTTACACTACCTGTGGCAGGATTTGAATCCAGAACCTTCTGTACAGAGGGCCAACATCTGAACACTAGACCACCCATTGAGAGTTATGGTCTCTGTTCTACATGTCATCTTCAACCCAAGAGGAAATAACTAACTAGTCAATGTCCAAGTCGTGGTAGGATCACTGGTTTTGTTTCTATCTTGTGTAAAGTAACAACTCTGACATGTAGAACCACACCTCAAAGACACATTTTCAGCAGATACAAAAATTGGATAAATGCTGCAATGATAGCTTTAATTATATAATTTGTTCATTCATAATGGTTAACAAAGTTATGGCATGGCGAGGTGCACCCACTGAACATGTTCTTGTAATGTAATAAAAAGAATTTCAATTATTGTCCCAGCTGATAAATGACATTTTTGTCGATTGCAAATTGTGAACTTTCTACACAGTATTAAAAATTGATTACTAAAATCAGGTTAGTGAATATTCTGTTGCAAGATATGACTTTCTTCTCCAATACTAAAATCCTAAACGTAAATAGCTGACAAGCTCCTCTTAATGGATTCTTTTGTCCATTAAAATCCCATACATCAATATATCTATTGTCCTTTCAAGTTGAAGCCGGCACATTGGACGGAAGATCTACACTCTCCAAGTCTAACGATCTTTGCTATCAAGTGTCAAACCTGTCAAAGGATCTGCATTGTATTTCACCGCATGTTCCTGTTTAGGGTGACTCTCTCAACGTTGGCACGGGAGCTGATGCCAAGTATTGTTGCTTCTCACCTCAGTGTTCTTGTTAGTGTTTTTCTGCCAGCTTTCTACCCCTTATTCGTTTGCCCTCAGTTTCCCATTTAAGGACTTGCTTTGAGATTCTCTAGTAAAATCCCACATAAACAGTTGACATATATCACACAAAAATGGTTGGCATAAACTCCACACACAAACCTCTTTTAATTTATTCTTTCTTCTCATCTGGGCATTGTGTTTCAAATGTGCCCAGCGACCTCTGAACCCTCCTCTGCCTCTGCCACGTCGAACTACAGGTGAAGTGGCCCCAGTAGAATTGAGAGAATCCTGAGTGTTGGAGTCTTCAGAGATGTTCTCAATACTGCTGGTGTTGCAGTTTGTTTTAACAAGATCAACCACACTGTCAGACATTCGAGATGAGCTGCCATCAGGGAGGAGACATGCATCTGGGAATTGAGTATGATCACATCTGGTCATGATGAAAATGCAAATACTAGAAAAAAATAAAAACACATATGACAAATTAAAGAAAATATATGTGCACAAAATATCAAGGAAGTGTTTCAAACTGAATATGGTATGAAATGTTACTTTTTCAAAATGTTATCAAATAGTTTCTTTTTTAATGGTGTATTTTTTTTTATTTACCTCTGGTGAATCTCCTAGAGACTGGGAACTGAATTTTGCATGTTAATCCATTTTTCTCTGGCAGCCGTTTGCACAGGGGTCCCTTTCCGCACAGGCAGCTAGATTCATTTTCGGAGGTACTCATATTTATTTCCGTTAATGAGTAATTGACAACTCAAGCCAAGCCCCACTGCTGAGGCCAGGGGTGGTTGCCACAGAGAAAAATCACAAATAAAAATTCAAGCTGTTGCAGTCAGGATTTCAACTCACAAACACTCTATCTCAAGACTGGCGTCTTGCCTCGAGATCAACCAGTCCCAGGCATATGTTATATTATTCTATATGCAATGATGACAAAGTGTGATGTTATCAAGCTATTTTTATATATAATTCTCTACAACTGGTTTTAGGTTCTAGAGGCAGCCAGAAGAGAAAATACTGGGACTTTGTATCTCTCACACCTGAAAAAGTAAACAGAGAAAGTAGAGAAGAAGAAGCAGTTTTCCAAACATTATTTTTGTTGCAACTTTTTTACTCTACAAAGAATATATACTATTACATGAAATATTACATGATATATTAAATGTCATAAACTCTATATGCCATGATGCGAAACTGTCAAATGAAATGTACTCTCTGTGTAGTTGGTACATATTAATTTGTTTAAAGTAACATACATACTGGATTTTTTAAAAATTGGAAACATTCTTTAATATTAATGTTATGTTAGAAACAGGAAATATAAAAGTTACTGTAAAACAACAAACACAAGAACATTGCAAATGGTATTTGTACAAGCAACACTGCAAATACAACATACATAAAACTGCAAATACAACATACATAAAACTGCAAATACAACATACATAAAACTGCAAATACAACATACATAAAACTGCAAATACAACATACATAAAACTGCAAATACAACATATATAAAACTGCAAATACAACATACATAAAACTGCAAATACAACATACATAAAACTACAAATACAACATACATAAAACTGCAAATACAACATATATAAAACTACAAATACAACATACATAAAACTGCAAATACAACACACAGTACTACACAAAATATGCACAAGAATTTTAAAAAAAAACATTTTTGCTATATACAATATCAGAAACAGTATAGAACTCAACAGGAGAAATGACAAGAAAAAAAATAGAACAAAATGGTTAAAGCTTTACGTAACTGATGGGCGACATGAATTAGAACAATGTTTCGGCTCAATAGGCATTCAGCAGGAACAAATATACAACACACACACACACACACACACACACAGATATGTATTTAACACAAAAAGGACAAGAAATAATAAAAAAATAATAATAATTTTGAACTAGAATGCTTTTTTTTCTTATTATTTACAGTTTTTTTTTTGTTTCAAATACATATGTGTGTGTGTTGTATGTTTGTTCCTGCTGAAGGCCTATTGAGCCGAAATATTGTTCCAATTTGAGTCGTCCACTTATTATACAAAGCTTCAACTATACCATTTTGTTCTATTTTTCTCTTCTCATTTCTCCTTAAGATATGATTCCCAGAGAGATCCACTAGCAGTTAATGAATCATTTCAGGGGAGAGCTATGTTTACAGCACTCAGAAAAACAATCACAAACAATCAACAACAGCAAAAAAAATAATAGATGGTCCGAAGCAGGATGTAACCCGCACTCTTCAGTACAGTGCCTAGCCACCAGAAACCAAACACTGAGTTGGTCGTGTGCTCTCGTGTTTGGTTTCTTGTGGCAAGGTGCTGTACCAAGGAGCACGGATTTGATCCTGCTTCAAACCATCTATTATTCTTCATTTTTTTCCTATTGTTGATTCTTTGTGATTTTTTTTCCCAGTGCTGCAAACATAGCTCTTCCCTGAAATGATTCGCTGATCTATCGCCTCAGTTTCCCTCCAGACAAATATTCTTTATTATTATTTTTATCTGGAGGCAAAGCTGAGTCTTGATTGGCCCTGAGTAGAAAAAACTCTGTGACCTGACTGTATTAACCCGCATAGCGTTTGTGGTGGAGACCACCTGGTTAATACAGTCACTTGTGCTCACCAGTTGTGAGAAGAAGCAACATTTTGTTAATAAAGATGACAAGACCGTCTGAGAGAGTGTCTCTAATAGTTGAGGGGAATGTCCCATTGCACAATTGAAGACATCTGGATTCCTGCTGGGAAAACCTGATTGTGACGCTCACAGTGTTGCTCAACATTCTCATGGCATAAATATGTAACAAAAAACATCAAAGCTTGACAGACACTGACATCAGTATTCACAAATAGACAGATATTGAAGACATTAACCACGAATAGACATATATTGAAGACATTAACCACAAATAGACATATATTGAAGACATTAACCACGAATAGACATATATTGAAGACATTAAACACAAATAGACCTTGAAGACAGTAATCACAAACATACAGACATTGAAGACAGTAATACACAAATAGACAGACATTGAAGACAGTAATACACAAATAGATAGATATTGAATACAAGACAGTTATACACAAAAAGACAGACATTGAAGACAGAAATATACAAATAGACAGACATTGAAGACAGTAATACACAAATAGACAGACATTGAAGACAAGACAGTAATACACAAATAGACAGACATTGAAGACAAGACAGTAATACACAAATAGACAAACATTAAAGACAGAAATATACAAATAAACAGACATTGAAGACAGTAATACACAAACAGACAGACATTGAAGACAATAATACAGAAAAAGACCAATATTGAAGACAGAAGTACACAAAATATCTCAGTTACTTCTCAAAGGTGTCAGGGGACTTATGTGGGACTGGAGGATAAAGGTGGTGTACACCACGGGTGTGTAGTCCAGAGTCTTTAGTTCAACTCAAATATAACAAATATAAAGGTGCACATGTTTGTGGATATACACTAAACAGGCTCAAAGCTTTCACTCCACTAAGTGCTTCAATCCACCAAGGCCATGTGTCACTCCACCAACTCAACACTAGCTGTAAACACATTGAGGATACTGGCTACTGTTACATGGCCAACAAAAGTTGGTAAACATGTTATTCATTACTGACACAGTACATAAAACACAGGGCAGCAAACAATAGGACCATCCCAAGTGTTACAGAGTGTGTACATTGTACTGCGGTTGTCCTGTGTAGTCCGACAAGAGAATGGAATGATAATGGGCACTGACCAAGTAGAATAATGGGCACTGGTCTAGTACAGCAATAATGAGCACTGGTAAAGTACAACAATAATGGGCACTGCAAACACTTTTAGCACACAGTACACTGCAAACACTTTTAGCACAGGTACACTACAAACACTTGTACCAAACAGTAAACAACAAACACTACTGGTACACAGTACAATGCAAACACTTTTAGCACACAGTACACTACAAACAGATGCACACAGTACACAACAAACACTAAAGGCACACAGTAAGTAACAAACACTAGTTGCACACAAAGCTAAATGAAAGCTAACAATACACACAAGAAAGAACACAACATAAAAATACACTCAAGAAAGAACACAACATAACAATACACACAAGAAAGAACACAACATAACAATACACACAAGAAAGAACACAACATAACAATACACTCAAGAAAGAACACAACATAACAATACACTCAAGAAAGAACACAACATAAAAATACACTCAAGAAAGAACACAACATAACAATACACACAAGAAAGAACACAACATAACAATACACTCAAGAAAGAACACAACAAAAATACAGTTCTACCTTTACTATCATCCTCATCAATGGAGCCATTGTGTAAGGATGAGATGCTGCCATTCTCAGCGCAGGGGTTGATACAGTGGTCGGGGTTCAACCGGTAGTGACGGGCCAGTCCTGCTTGGCCTATGTAAGATTTGTCACAGGTTTGGCACTTGTGGTTCTTGGGTCTGCCAGCCCCCAAAGCTGTGGAAGAACATGGCACAATAATTTGGCATAAGCATTTTCATGTTCTCACAATGCTCATTATTGACTTGCCTTGTGTAAAGGAGGGCCTACAGTGACTGCCCGGTCAGTTCTAAAAAAAAAAAAAAAACAATGTCTTTGGTTGTACAGTTGAAGTCAGGTCACAATAAATCAGTGCTGAAAGATTGCTAGAGGCCCAGGTTGCAGTATGATGTAGGGATCACTATGGTGAGGCCCAGGTTGCAGCATGATGTAGGGATCACTGTGGTGAGGTCCATGTTGCAGCATCATGTAGGGATCACTATGGTGAGGCCCAGGTTGCAGCATGATGTAGGGATCACTATGGTGAGGCCAAGTTTGCATCATGATGTAGGGATCACTATGGTGAGGTCCATGTTGCAGCATGATGTAGGGATCACTATGGTGAGGCCCAGGTTGCAGCATGATGTAGGGATCACTATGGTGAGGTCCAGGTTGCAGCATGATGTAGGGATCACTATGGTGAGGCCCAAGTTGCAGCATGATGTAGGTATCACTATGGTGAGGCCCAGGTTGCAGCATGATGTAGGGATCACTATGGTGTTTACAGAACTCATTCAGCAATCAGCTACTGTTATACATATAAACGTTTAGATCTCCAGGCTCACAAACAAGACGGTGTGTTTGAGATCTCCACCGGTTCCCCATAGCTTGTCATGCAGGATTGTTTCTGTGGCCCATATGTGTGTTCTTTGGGTGTTGCAGTCCTGTAGGATATGCTTTGTGTCTGGATGCTTGCAGTCCCTAGTTGCAATGACATGGAGTCCTAACTTACGTTTGTGCACTCGGAGGCCACAGTGACTTGCTCAGAGAGTATGAATATCTTGGTCTACTCATGTCTAATAAGTTTGTTTAAGCTGACGCGTTGTGGCTCATAATTTCCATGTAACTTCTTCCATCTTGTTTTCCTGGCTTGTTTCATGATTGAAATAACTTCTTTGAGGCTTTGGGGTTGTTTTGACTGTTGAAGGCTCCCATCCGCTTACGCAAGTTCATCTGCTTTCTCATTTTCAAAGATGCCACTGTGTACTGTATCTGGTGCAGGACTAATTAATGTCTTTTCTGACAGTGCACCTATGCTATGCCTTACTTCCTGAATGAGTCTGTCCGGTTTCGGGCACATTTAGAGAGCACTGTAAGTGCTGTCTGGGATAGGAGCAAGCCTTTCAACAAATAATCATGAAAGCTGAGCCCTGGACTAGCAATGCTGTCCCGCTCAGTAAATACTACAAAAAGTACAGCAGAAGTTATAAAGTCCTCTATTGAAGGCATGTAAATGTTTGGAAGTCATTTTATTGAAGGCCTGTAAATGTTTGGAAGTCATTTTATTGAAGGCCTGTAAATGTTTGGAAGTCCTCTATTGAAGCCCTGTAAATGTTTGGAAGTCCTCTATTGAAGGCCTGTAAATGTTTGGAAGTCCTCTATTGAAGGCCTGTAAATGTTTGGAAGTCCTCTACTGAAGGCCTGTAAATGTTTGGAAGTCCTCTATTGAAGGCCTGTAAATGTTTGGAAGTCCTCTATTGAAGGCCTGTAAATGTTTGGAAGTCCTCTATTGAAGGCATGTAAATGTTTGGAAGCCATTTCATTGAAGGCCTGTAAATGTTTGGAAGGCATTTTATTGAAGGCCTGTAAATGTTTGGAAGTCCTCTATTGAAGCCTTGTAAATGTTTGGAAGTCCTCTATTGAAGGCCTGTAAATGTTTGGAAGTCCTCTATTGAAGGCCTGTAAATGTTTGGAAGTCCTCTATTGAAGCCCTGTAAATGTTTGGAAGTCCTCTATTGAAGGCATGTAAATGTTTGGAAGTCCTTTATTGAAGGCGTGTAAATGTTTGGAAGTCCTCTATTGAAGGCCTGTAAATGTTTGGAAGTCCTCTATTGAAGCCCTTTAAATGTTTGGAAGTCCTCTATTGAAGGCCTGTAAATGTTTGGAAGTCCTCTATTGAAGCCCTGTAAATGTTTGGAAGTCCTCTATTGAAGGCCTGTAAATGTTTGGAAGTCCTCTATTGAAGGCCTGTATATGTTTGGAAGTCCTCTACTGAAGGCCTGTAAATGTTGGAATTCCTCTATTGAAGGCCTGTAAATGTTTGGAAGTCCTCTATTGAAGGCCTGTAAATGTTTGGAAGTCCTCTATTGAAGGCATGTAAATGTTTGGAAGTCCTCCATTGAAGGCACATAAATGTTTGGAAGTCCTCTATTGAAGGCCTGTAAATGTTTGGAAGTCCTCTATTGAAGGCCTGTAAATGTTTGGAAGTCCTCTATTGAAGCCCTGTAAATGTCTGAAAATCATTTTATTGAAGGCCTGTGAATGTTTGGAAGTCCTCTATGGAAGGCCTATGAATGTTTGGAAGTCCTGTATGGAAAAACCTATGAATGTTTGAAAGTCATCTTTTGAAGGCCTGCGAATGTTTGGAAGTCCTATGAATGTTTGGAAGTCCTCTATGGAAGGCCTATGAATGTTTGGAAGTCCTCTATTGAAGGCCTGTAAATGTTTGAAAGTCCTCTATGGAAGTGACGAAGGGAAGGGAAGCAGAAGGAACCATTGATGGCAAAAGTCCTCTTCGGATAATAGCTAGAAAAATTGTAACACAAAAGATGGGACCAAAGAGCGAATGTGTCATAAATGTCATTTCTGGTAGGACGGAGGAAACTAAGAGGTGGAAGGACGAGTCAATTTCGTTGTAGTTCCGGTCTCCTTGGCCAGGAAAACAAAATGAGAAATGTCAGGGACACTCAAGTAGGTTTAAATGTCAACAAACTGTGTACAGTCACAAGAATGTCTACGCCCTCTCTCTCTCTCTCTCTCTCTACGTTAACAAGTGCTCTCTGCCTCACGTTAGAAGCGGCAACACTCTGTCCCCCTTCCCTCCCTTAAACACACACACATACACAATTCATCATTGAAACCAAGAGCCGCTACAACTAATGCGACAACAGATCGCGGTGAGAGGGACGTGCAAGCCAAGTTTGACAGACGCCATTGTTCCAGCGATATTTATACATGTTCAATGTGCTGTTCTGTGTGTCAACACGCGCTGTGTGGTCAAGACAGTCTTACCTACCGTGGAGACAAATTGTTACTACACTCAAGGAACTCAAACATCTACAGTAATATGTTTGTCTTATTCGTGGAACTCAAACATGTACCCCAGCCATGAACAAAATACAGAAAAAAGGATTGTCCATTTTACCTGATTATTACTTGTAAAGTCTGTCTTTAACAGTAGACCCTTGTGTACGAGCAGACAGTCACATAGGTATGACTTGATTTTAATATCAAACTTATAATATTCGCGAACTATCATTGAACAAGTCATAACAAAACTACTGAATGACACATATATAACACTGGACACATACACTAAGATCTACTAAAACCTACCTTTGTAGCCATACCGAAGAAGCCAGGCGCCACTGATTGTGACGATCATGGCACTATTAGTCTCATGAGCCGTATGAAGAAAATATTACTAAGAATCGTTATGAGACGTGTAAGGAGCAAAATAAAACCAGACATAAGTGAGGAACAGTGTGGATTTGTGGAAGGCAACGGCACCAGTAATGCAATAGATCCTAAGAACTTTAATGTAAATAGCTATAGAGATAAAGAAAGATCTATGTATGTGCTTTATAGACTACACAAAAGCATTTGACAAAGTAAAGCATGTGGAAATAATCAATTTGCTGGAGATATTAAACACTGATGGCAAGGATATGAGAATCATAAAAAAAACATGTACTGGCAACAAACAGCAGCTATACGAATTAACAACCAACACGGCAATTCCAATTTATAAAACAAGGAGTCAGACATGGTGTGTTCTGTCGCTGGATTTGTTTTCACATTACAGCGAATATATTATGAGATCAATAGTAGATTTTTTAAAAAAAAAGAAAAAAAAGGAATTCATGTCAACGGTCACAACATAAACAATTTGCGATATGCAGATGACAGTCCTAATAGCAGAGACAGAGAAGGAACGACAAGAAATGATAAATATAACAGTGAAAGAAAGCAACAAGAAATGTCCAAGTCTGAATATTAGAAAACAGAAGTAATGGTCACATAGAAGAAACAATCATCACCATCATGCAGCATAAAAATAAACAGGACAAATCTGAAACAAGTGCAACGTGTCAAATACTTGGGCACAATAATAACATCAGATGGCGTGCTGAAGTCGGATGTGTTAGGCCGAAAGGCGCAAATATAACAGTTATACTGCAAACCACAACACAACGCAGACACTTCCACTACGTCCTTGTAAGAGCGGATGATGAAGAGGAATATTCTAGTCTACCACGATACTCTAGAATACTTTAGTCATGGGGCGAACGCAACCAACCAACATCAGATGGAAGATGTAGAACATAAATAAAAAGCAGAATAGCTGAGGCCAAAAACAGCATTTCAGAAAATGAAAATCGTCAATAGAAGTGAGAAAGAGAGTTCATCGGTGTATATAAATCCAATTCTGACCTATGGTATCGAATCATGGACAGTAAACAAACAAATGAAAAGACGATTAGAGGCCACAGAGATGGAATTTCTTAGAAGAATGTTGAAAGTTCCCTGGACAGCTAAAATGACCAGCGAGGAAATTCTCAAAGAGGCCAACACAAAATGGGAGCCCATAAAAACATCAGAAAGAAACAATCAACATTTTTCGAGTACATCCCGAGAAGAGGAAAGTTGGAATACTTGGTTACAACTGGTATAATACATAGATATAAAAGATCGCGAGGACAAAGAGAAAAAATACTGGATAGCTTGGTGTCATGGCACGGAAATCGGTCGACAACAGAATTGATACGATATACGGTAGATAGAAGATTGTGGAAGGACAGGATCGCTACGTGGATTATCACGTGGCTAAACCCTTTTATCTGTTACTTCGTTATGTATTCTATGGTCGGAATTACTCCTGGCATTTTTCTCAGTTATTCATTTCTGATCTTATCTGTCAGGTTGTTTTGTGCCATTCGTCTAACACATTCCATCACTGTAGAGGTTATTTTTTTTCTTATTGTTCTTGCATATAGAGCCCAGGCCATGCATTTGTAGCACAACATTAGGATGAGGATTGCATTGTATAGTGCCCGTTTTGCCTCTAAAGTTATTTCCTTGTTGGACAATAGTGGGAATAGCTGTCTGATGATCTAACAAGCTTTGTGGCATGGATGAAGATATCGATAAAACACATTTATCGACGCCAATGTAAAAGGAAATAGGAGCCGCGATAGGTAAGTGGTTAGTGAACTGGACTGCAAAGGACAAGAGGTGGGGTTCGATTCCAACCGACGGCTTCCAGGGTCACCCTGCCTTTAATGGGTACCGACATTTTTTTTTTCTGGGAAAGTAAAGCGGCACGGGCGAAATACCGACCACATTACCCAAAAATCATGTGCCGAAGGTTTGTGAAATTTATGGTCACTAACATCATATTCCCTATACGCCACTTGGCGTGACGGGGCTCTTTACTTTTGATTTTTTTAATGTAAAGGAAATGACAGTCCAATACAAAACATCGACAAACTAGGTGGCTATCTTCCGTGTACGGGCACTACACTCCAACAGGCTCAGTGAGCCACAAACTGTCGACACTTGACAAGACATAACTGTTGGAATGGCTGGTCGGGAAGAACATCGCAATCAACGTGTTTGTCACATGAGCGTTCTAACCAGACTCATGGGAGGGAGGGAGGGCGGGAGGGAGGGAGGGAGGGAGGAAGGAAGGAAGGAAGGAAGGAAGGAAGGAAGGAATCGTAAACGAATGTGAGGAAAATGAGAAAGCGTGGAATAGAGAGTATGAGAGGCGAAAAAACACTCAGATTATCTGAAATGGGGAAAGAGCGAGGGGAAGACAAAATAAAGTGAGAGATGTGATACTGAAATAATGAGTATGAGGAAGCGTAGAAGAGAGTGGGAGATATAAAGATTGTGGGAGATGAAGAAAGAGTAGGAGAAAGAAAGAGAGAAGATAACGAATTTGAGAACACGATCAGAAATGTTAGAATGACAAAGAAGGTTGGTGAATTGAGTGGAAAAGAGAGAGGTCGGTGGGAGGAAATGATAATTAGGGAGAATAAAATAGAGACAAATACAGAAATAGAGAAAGAGGGGAGAAGACAGAAGCAGGGAGAATGAGGGGAAAAAAGACAGAAACAGGGACAGTGAGGAAAGAAGACAAATAGGGAGAGTGAGGAAAATAGGCAGAAAGAGAGTGTGCGCATGTGAGAGAAAAAGTTGAAGAGTGACAGGTTTGCATGAGGAAGCAACACAAATGTATACTCCATCATACATACAGGACATACACACGCGACACATTATGTTGCTGTTACCAGGCTGGCCATAAATATGGCGATCAATAACAGTGATGGCTGGTATGTATGACATCATTGTTACCTCGGCTGAGTATGGGCTATTGACTGATTAATTAGCTAAACCACCTTCACTTGTACACCAGGCAGTCACAATGGTCTCCGTCTCATTCAACAAATAATAGTGGATTGTCTCTAAAAGCGTCCCTAATACGAAGGTGGTGGCATATGGGCGGCTTATGTTTGTCGTGAGTCCTACTTGAGCGTCATTCAACGGTGAATCAGTATCGGTCGCAGGCCGCTCTCAATGACCCTGCAAAGACGTGTAACTTGATGGCAAAATTAGAACTGCAATGACCACATCCGGGAAAGGGCGGGCCTTGATTTTTACCAGCTCACAGAAAGCTTCCATCGTTTAACAGGGAAAGGTGGACGAAAATAGCCACATCCGTTGATGACATCACGACTCACCAGATTGTGTGACTGGGCGAGGCAAACTGCAACACAACAGCTTAGAAGTGATCTAGTACCTGGCAATGTGTACAACCTCTTTTACTTCAACAAACAGATAAGAACGTATCCATCAAGCCGCGACAAACAATATGTGTATTTCTTCAACATAACAACAACCTACTGCCATCTTTAAAGATACTTTCGCTAGTGCCACTTGTCAGGCTTGCTCATGTGGCGGGCATGTAGCCATCTCCTGTAGAATCTCGCTGAATTCTACTCCTGGTCTTTATTTTCATTCATTCATTGGGTGGCGTCTCCACATCGAAGGTTGGCCACCATGAAGCGCAATCTTACTTGTCTTGATGATGCATTTGTCATGGGTTCACCTGTTTACCTTCCCATGTCATCAGTCCACTTCAGTCTTGGTCTGCCTTGTCCATTCCCTTCCATGTTGACTTTAGAAGGCTATTTTGTCTCTTCACACGTCCAAACAACTTCAGTTGTCTATTTCCAATTGTGTTAGTTTCTTTTTTTTAAATATTTTAATTATTCAGCTGATTCAGAACTGCCTTGTTTGTCTTCTTGTCATTCTACCCAATTCTCTCCATTTTCCTAAAGATTCACAATATTTTAACAGAATAAATAAAATAAAAAAAACAACAAAAAACACACACAGCAAAGAGAAGACGAAAACTCCAACAGCATGTTTGATTTCAGGTGAGTAAATTTACTGGCGTGATTTAAAATGGGTGTGCGCCCAGTGCAGTCACTAAGCAGATTCAAAGTTGAGTTTCAATTGCTTTAGTTCCGCACTGCCCGGGCGTGTGGTGGGGGAATCATTGCTCTGCTCGCCACGTGACTGGAGAAAGGAGAGAGAGACAGCGAAAAAGAGATAGAGAGAGCGAGAGAGAGCGAAAAAGAGATAGAGAGATCGAGAGAGAGGGCGAAAAAGATATAGAGAGAACGAAAAAGAGATAGAGAGAGCGAGAGAGAGAGCGAAAAGAGATAGAGAGAGAGCGAGAGAAAGAGCGAAAAAGAGATAAGAGATAGCGAGAGAGAGAGAGAGAGAGAGAGAGAGAGAGAGAGGCCAGGCAGTTTAACGCGCAAAAGGAAGTCCAGCACAGAATTAATAAACAACTAAAGAGGTATAAAGTTGTGTAGAAACATGATCACCAACGCCTACGGGCACAGCACGTGATGATCATAATAGTTGTCCACGTCATTACATGAAGGTAACTATCCGTTTGTTGTCTAGAGAAGTCGTCCACGTCATCACATGAAGGTTACTATCCGTTTGTTGTCTAGAGAAGTTGTCTACGTCATCACATGAAGGTAACTATCCGTTTGTTGTCTAGAGAAGTTGTCTACGTAATCACACGAAGGTAACTATCCGTTTGTTGTCTAGAGAAGTTGTCTACGTCATCACATGAAGGTAACTATCCGTTTGTTGTCTAGAGAAGTTGTCTACGTCATTACATAAAGGTAAACTATCAGTTTGTTGTCTAGAGAAGTTGTCTACGTCATCACATGAAGGTTACTATCCGTTTGTTGTCTACGTCATCACATGAAGGTAACTATCCATTTGTTGTCTAGAGAAGTTGACTACGTCATCACATGAAGGTAACTATCCGTTTGTTGTCTAGAGAAGTTGTCTACGTCATCACATGAAGGTAACTATCCGTTTGTTGTCTAGAGAAGTTGTCTACGTCATCACATGAAGGTAACTATCCGTTTGTTGTCTAGAGAAGTTGTCTACGTAATCACACGAAGGTAACTATCCGTTTGTTGTCTAGAGAAGTTGTCTACGTCATCACATGAAGGTAACTATCCGTTTGTTGTCTAGAGAAGTTGTCTACGACATTACATAAAGGTAACTATCCATTTGTTGTCTAGAGAAGTTGTCTACGTCATCACATGAAGGTTACTATCCGTTTGTTGTCTACGTCATCACATGAAGGTAACTATCCGTTTGTTGTCTAGAGAAGTTGTCTACGTCATTACATGAAGGTAACTATCCGTTTGTTGTCTAGAGAAGTTGTCTACGTCATCACATGAAGGTAACTATCCGTTTGTTGTCTAGAGAAGTAGCCCACGTCATCACATGAAGGTAACTATCCGTTTGTTGTCTAGAGAAGTAGCCCACGTCATCACATGAAGATAACTATCCGTTTGTTGATCAGAGAAGTCGTCCACGTCATCAAATGAAGGTAACTATCCGTTTGTTGTCTACGTCATCACATGAAGGTAACTATCCGTTTGTTGTCTAGAGAAGTTGTCTACGTCATCACATGAAGGTAACTATCCGTTTGTTGTCTAGAGAAGTCGTCCACGTCATCACATGAAGGTAACTATCCGTTTCTTGTCCAGAGAAGTTGTCTACGTCATCACATAAGGTAACTATCATTTGTTGTCTAGAGAAATTGTCTACGTCATTACATGAAGGTAACTATCCGTTTGTTGTCCAGAGATGTTGTCTACGTCATCACATGAAGGTAACTATCCGTTTGTTGTCTAGAGAAGTCGTCCACGTCAGAAAGGAACACCAAATTACACTGAAGAAGAATGGAAACATCCTAACAGGTAAACATGCAGCAAATCACTTTGCAGACTCCTTTGCAAATGACAATAATATTGAAATTAGCCTAGAGAAACGACAAGAGACCCGTTTAAAACAACAAAATGCAAGACAAGAAGAGACCACACATGAAGTCATGGAAACACCCATTACACAAAGAGAGCTAGAGCTGGCAATATCCAAATTAAAAATGAAAAAGTCACCAGGCAATGATGGAGTGTCCAATGAAATGATTAAGAACTTGGGAACTGCAGCTAAAGCAAAACTACTGCAGATCTACAACATTGCTGGATCACAGGTAGAGTGCCACAGGCATGGAGAGAAGCAATTATGATACCATTACTAAAGCCAGGAAAAGATAGTTCAATGACATCCAGCTATAGACCAATCAGCCTTACAAGCTGTTTGTGTAAAACAATGGAACGTATAATCAATCTCAGACTGCAGTGGTACCTGGAAAGTGAAAATCTCCTTGTCCCACAACAAGCAGGCTTTAGACAGTGTTACTCTACCGAAGATCAAGCAACCTATCTTTCCAGGAATCGAAGATGCGTTTCAAGAGAAACTGGTACTAGCAGCATGGATAGACCTAAAGAAAGCATTTGATAAGGTATGGAAGGAAGGGCTTCTGAAGAAACTGAGAAATTATGGAGTAAATGGCAGGATGTACAAATGGGTCAAAGCATACCTGCATAACAGGAGAGCCAGAGTGCAACTGGATGGTCTTAAGAGTAAGAAGGTCTTATTGCGCCAGGGCGTTCCACAAGGAGGGGTACTATCTCCAACCTTTTTCTGATCTACATCAATGACCTAGTTACTGAACTACCACATGGCATCAAAGTGGCAATGTATGCAGATGACTTGGTAATGTGGTGCACAGAGGAGTATGCAACAGTGGCCTCCAAATGCTACAAAGAGCTATGAATGCACTGAATTCATGGACAAATAGATGGTGTATCAGCATCAATACAGACAAATGCAGTACTACACTTTTCACACTCTCCCCAAAACAAAAAGCAGGAGCCATCTACATAAACAATGAGCCTGTGAAAGAAGATTACAAGCTACATATCTCGGAGTACATTGATAACAAACTATCTTGGAAACAGCAGATAAATAAGGCAACCCAAAAGCAAGGAGAAAATTGGCTATTCTAAGAAAGTTGTGTGGAACCACATGGGGTGCGAGTGGAAAATACTCAGTAAAGTTTACCAACAGAGTATACGCCCACATTTAGAATATGGATCATCCGCATGGTGCTCAGCATCAAACACCACATTGCAAGAACTGGATAAAGTACAAACCAGGCACTTAGGGTCATCACAGGAGCAATGAAATCAACACAATATTGGAGATGGAGAAATTGTGGAGGATACCAGCACTGAGAGAACGGAGGGACACAAAGGTGCTGATACAGGCAGAAAAATGTGTATGCATGCCGAGACATCCAATGAAGGACAGATTCCAAAATCTTGCATTGGGACGACTTAAGAGAAGCAGCTTTATCCACCAAGCCAAGCGTATTAGTAGACAAACACCAGACATGCCAAGAGTTGTTAAACCCCTTCTGCCCATACCAGAACAGACTCCTGGACAGATGAATCAGGATTATCAGTTCAAATACGGACAGAAGTGAAAGGAATAGTTGACAAAGAGGAACAAAATAGTCTACAGCGAAAAACAATAGCTCTCAGTTTCCTGGATGAAGAATACCCACAAGACCTATGGATTCGTGTGTACACAGATGGATCAGCACAGAATGCAGTAAAGAAGGGGGAGCAGGTGCATATATAGAGTACCAAATAACACTAGGGATATGGATAAAATAGCAACAGGGAAATATTGTCACAATATGATGCAGAAATACAAGCAATAAAGTTGGCAATAGAAAAACTGCTGAACAGTAATCTTAGCCCACAGCCTGTAGTTTTGACAGATGCAAGATCAGTACTCCAGGCACTACAATCCAGAAAATTACCCCATCTGCAGACCTTATTGACTGAACTCTGCAAGCACCACAGGTTGCCCTGCAGTGGATCCCGTCTCACTGTGGAATACCAGGAAATGAGAAAGCAGATCAGTTGGCAAAGGAAGGTTCAACAGGCACACAACTAGATACACCAGTTACATACCATCATAAGAAACAGATATCAAATCAATCAGAGGACCACAAGCCCCAAATCAGGATGCCTTTCATAATATGAATAGATATGAACAAGTTATCATTATACGCCTAAGAACAGGACACAATCGACTCCATAGTCACATGTATACAAAATCAAGATCGGCACATCAACTACTTGTACATGTGGACAGGCACCCAGACTGCTGAACACATACTTCAAGACTGCACTGATATAGTAGACTGAGGAAAATCCATTGGCCCATAGATACAACACTACAGACAAAACTATATGGGCCACTGCAAGAATTACAAAAGACAGTAAAATTTATACAGGAAACGACATTGCAGATATAGACAATACTTCAGGCGAACGAAAGATAGATAGATAGATCACATGAAGGTAACTATCCGTTTGTTGTCTAGAGAAGTTGTCTACGTCATCACATGAAGGTAACTATCCGTTTGTTGTCTAGAGAAGTCGTCCACGTCATCACATGAAGGTAACTATCCGTTTGTTGTCTAGAGAAGTTGTCTACGTCATACATGAAGGTAACTATCCGTTTCTTGTCCAGAGAAGTTGTCTACGTCATCACATGAAGTTAACTATCCATTTGTTGTCTAGAGAAATTGTCTACGTCATTACATGAAGGTAACTATCCGTTTGTTGTCTAGAGATGTTGGCTACGTCATCACATGAAGGTAACTATCCGTTTGTTGTCTACGTCATCACATGAAGGTAACTATCCGTTTGTTGTCTAGAGAAGTTGTCTACGTCATCACACGAAGGTAACTATCCGTTTGTTGCCCAGAGAAGTCGTCACACGTCATCACATGAAGGTAGCTATCCATTTGTTGTCTACGTCATCACATGAAGGTAACTATTGGTTTGTTGTCTAGAGAAGTTGTCTACGTCATCACATGAAGGTAACTATCCGTTTGTTGTCTAGAGAAGTTGTCTACGTCATTACATGAAGGTAACTATCCGTTTGTTGTCTAGAGAAGTTGTCTACGTAATCACACGAAGGTAACTATCCGTTTGTTGTCTACGTCATCACATGAAGGTAACTATCCATTTGTTGTCTAGAGAAGTTGTCTACGTCATCACATGAAGGTTACTATCCGTTTGTTGTCTAGAGAAGTTGTCTACGTCATTACATGAAGGTAACTATCCGTTTGTTGTCTAGAGAAGTCGTCCACGTCATCACATGAAGGTAACTATTCGTTTGTTGCCAGAGAAGTAGTCCACGTCATCACATGAAGGTAACTATCCATTTGTTGTCTATGTCATCACATGAAGGAAACTATTGGTTTGTTGTCTAGAGAAGTTGTCTACGTCACCACATGAAGGTAACTATCCGTTTGTTGTCTAGAGAAGTTGTCTACGTCATCACATGAAGGTTACTATCCGTTTGTTGTCTACGTCATCACATGAAGGTACATGTAAACTATCTATTGTTGTCTAGAAAAGTTGACTACGTCATCACATGAAGGTAACTATCCGTTTGTTGTCTAGAGAAGTTGTCTACGTCATTACATGAAGGTAACTATCCGTTTGTTGTCTAGAGAAGTTGTCTACGTCATCACATGAAGGTAACTATCCGTTTGTTGTCTAGAGAAGTTGTCTACGTCATCACATGAAGGTAACTACCCGTTTGTTGTCTAGAGAAGTAGCCCACGTCATCACATGAAGGTAACTATCCGTTTGTTGTCTAGAGAAGTTGTCTACGTCATCACATGAAGGTAACTATCCGTTTGTTGATCAGAGAGTCGTCCACGTCATCACATGAAGGTAACTATCCTTTTGTTGTCTACGTCATCACATGAAGGTAACTATCCGTTTGTTGTCTAGAGAAGTAGCCCACGTCATCACATGAAGGTAACTATCCGTTTGTTGTCTAGAGAAGTTGTCTACGTCATCACATGAAGGTAACTATCCGTTTGTTGATCAGAGAAGTCGTCCACGTCATCACATGAAGGTAACTATCCGTTTGTTGTCTACGTCATCACATGAAGGTAACTATCCGTTTGTTGTCTAGAGAAGTTGTCTACGTCATCACATGAAGGTAACTATCCGTTTGTTGTCTAGAGAAGTCGTCCACGTCACCACATGAAGGTAACTATCCGTTTGTTGTCTAGAGAAGTTGTCTACGTAATTACATGAAGGTAACTATCCGTTTGTTGTCTAGAGAAGTCGTCCACGTCATCACATGAAGGTAACTATCCGTTTGTTGTCTACGTCATCACATGAAGGTAACTATCCGTTTGTTGTCTAGAGACGTAGCCACGTCATCACATGAAGGTAACTATCCGTTTGTTGTCTAGAGAAGTTGTCTACGTCATCACATGAAGGTAACTATCCGTTTGTTGCCCAGAGAAGTCGTCCACGTCATCACATGAAGGTAACTATCCATTTGTTGTCTACGTCATCACATGAAGGTAACTATCCATTTGTTGTCTAGAGAAGTTGACTACGTCATCACATGAAGGTAACTATCCGTTTGTTGTCTAGAGAAGTTGTCTACGTCATCACATGAAGGTAACTATCCGTTTGTTGTCTAGAGAAGTTGTCTACGCCATCACATGAAGTAACTATCCGTTTGCTGTCTAGAGAAGTTGTCTACGTAATCACACGAAGGTAACTATCCGTTGTTGTCTAGAGAAGTTGTCTACGTCATCACATGAAGGTAACTATCCGTTTGTTGTCTAGAGAAGTTGTCTACGTCATTACATAAAGGTAACTATCCATTTGTTGTCTAGAGAAGTTGTCTACGTCATCACATGAAGGTTACTGTCCGTTTGTTGTCTACGTCATCACATGAAGGTAACTATCCGTTTGTTGTCTAGAGAAGTTGTCTACGTCATTACATGAAGGTAACTATCCGTTTGTTGTCTAGAGAAGTTGTCTACGTCATCACATGAAGGTAACTATCCGTTTGTTGTCTAGAGAAGTCGTCCACGTCATCACATGAAGGTAACTATCCGTTGTTGTCTAGAGAAGTTGTCTACGTCATCACATGAAGGTAACTATCCGTTTGTTGTCTAGAGAAGTAGCCCACGTCATCACATGAAGGTAACTATCCGTTTGTTGTCTAGAGAAGTCTACGTCATCACATGAAGATAACTATCCGTTTGTTGATCAGAGAAGTCGTCCACGTCATCACATGAAGGTAACTATCCGTTTGTTGTCTACGTCATCACATGAAGGTAACAATCCGTTTGTTGTCTAGAGAAGTCGTCCACGTCATCACATGAAGGTAACTATCCGTTTGTTGTCTAGAGAAGTTGTCTGCGTCATTACATGAAGGTACTATCCGTTTCTTGTCCAGAGAAGTTGTCTACGTCATCACATGAAGTTAACTATCCATTTGTTGTCTAGAGAAATTGTCTACGTCATTACATGAAGGTAACTATCCGTTTGTTGTCTAGAGATGTTGGCTACGTCATCACATGAAGGTAATATCCGTTTGTTGTCTACGTCATCACATGAAGGTAACTATCCGTTTGTTGTCTAGAGAAGTTGTCTACGTCATCACATGAAGGTAACTATCCGTTTGTTGCCCAGAGAAGTCGTCCACGTCATCACATGAAGGTAGCTATCCATTTGTTGTCTACGTCATCACATGACGGTAACTATTGGTTTGTTGTCTAGAGAAGTTGTCTACGTCATCACATGAAGGTAACTATCCGTTTGTTGTCTAGAGAAGTTGTCTACGTCATTACATGAAGGTAACTATCCGTTTGTTGTCTAGAGAGTTGTCTACGTAATCACACGAAGGTAACTATCCGTTTGTTGTCTACGTCATCACATGAAGGTAACTATCCATTTGTTGTCTAGAGAAGTTGTCTACGTCATCACATGAAGGTTACTATCCGTTTGTTGTCTAGAGAAGTTGTCTACGTCATTACATGAAGGTAACTATCCGTTTGTTGTCTACGTCATCACATGAAGGTAACTATCCATTTGTTGTCTAGAGAAGTTGACTACGTCATCACATGAAGGTAACTATCCGTTTGTTGTCTAGAGAAGTTGTCTACGTCATCACATGAAGGTAACTATCCGTTTGTTGTCTAGAGAAGTTGTCTACGCATCACATGAAGGTAACTATCCGTTTGTTGTCTAGAGAAGTTGTCTACGTAATCACACGAAGGTAACTATCCGTTTGTTGTCTAGAGAAGTTGTCTACGTCATCACATGAAGGTAACTATCCGTTTGTTGTCTAGAGAAGTTGTCTACGTCATTACATAAAGGTAACTATCCATTTTGTTGTCTAGAGAAGTTGTCTACGTCATCACATGAAGGTTACTGTCCGTTTGTTGTCTACGTCATCACATGAAGGTAACTATCCGTTTGTTGTCTAGAGAAGTTGTCTACGTCATTACATGAAGGTAACTATCCGTTTGTTGTCTAGAGAAGTTGTCTACGTTCATCACATGAAGGTAACTATCCGTGTTGTCTAGAGAAGTTGTCTACGTCATCACATGAAGGTAACTATCCGTTTGTTGTCTAGAGAAGTCGTCCACGTCATCACATGAAGGTAACTATCCGTTTGTTGTCTAGAGAAGTTGTCTACGTCATCACATGAAGGTAACTATCCGTTTGTTGTCTAGAGAAGTAGCCAAGTCATCACATGAAGGTAACTATCCGTTTGTTGTCTAGAGAAGTCTACGTCATCACATGAAGATAACTATCCGTTTGTTGATCAGAGAAGTCGTCCACGTCATCACATGAAGGTAACTATCCGTTTGTTGTCTACGTCATCACATGAAGTAACAATCCGTTTGTTGTCTAGAGAAGTCGTCCACGTCATCACATGAAGGTAACTATCCGTTTGTTGTCTAGAGAAGTTGTCTGCGTCATTACATGAAGGTAACTATCCGTTTCTTGTCCAGAGAAGTTGTCTACGTCATCACATGAAGTTAACTATCCATTTGTTGTCTAGAGAAATTGTCTACGTCATTACATGAAGGTAACTATCCGTTTGTTGTCTAGAGATGTTGGCTACGTCATCACATGAAGGTAACTATCCGTTTGTTGTCTACGTCATCACATGAAGGTAACTATCCGTTTGTTGTCTAGAGAAGTTGTCTACGTCATCACATGAAGGTAACTATCCGTTTGTTGCCCAGAGAAGTCGTCCGTCATCACATGAAGGTAGCTATCCATTTGTTGTCTACGTCATCACATGACGGTAACTATTGGTTTGTTGTCTAGAGAAGTTGTCTACGTCATCACATGAAGGTAACTATCCGTTTGTTGTCTAGAGAAGTTGTCTACGTCATTACATGAAGGTAACTATCCGTTTGTTGTCTAGAGAAGTTGTCTACGTAATCACACGAAGGTAACTATCCGTTTGTTGTCTACGTCATCACATGAAGGTAACTATCCATTTGTTGTCTAGAGAAGTTGTCTACGTCATCACATGAAGGTTACTATCCGTTTGTTGTCTAGAGAAGTTGTCTACGTCATTACATGAAGGTAACTATCCGTTTGTTGTCTAGAGAAGTCGTCCACGTCATCACATGAAGGTAACTATCCGTTTGTTGTCTATAGAAGTTGTCTACGTCATCACATGAAGGTAACTATTCGTTTGTTGTCTAGAGAAGTTGTCTACGTAATCACATGAAGGTAACTATCCGTTTGTTGTCCAGAGAAGTTGTCTACGTCATTACATGAAGGTAACTATCCGTTTGTTGTCTAGAGAAGTAGTCTACGTCATCACATGAAGGTAACTATTCGTTTGTTGCCAGAGAAGTCGTCCACGTCATCACATGAAGGTAACTATCCATTTGTTGTCTATGTCATCACATGAAGGTAACTATTGGTTTGTTGTCTAGAGAAGTTTGTCTACGTCACCACATGAAGGTAACTATCCGTTTGTTGTCTAGAGAAGTTGTCTACGTCATTACATGAAGGTAACTATCCGTTTCTTGTCCAGAGAAGTTGTCTACGTCATCACATAAAGGTAACTATCCATTTGTTGTCTAGAGAAATTGTCTACGTCATTACATGAAGGTAACTATCCGTTTGTTGTCCAGAGATGTTGTCTACGTCATCACATGAAGGTAACTATCCGTTTGTTGTCTAGAGAAGTCGTCCACGTCATCACATGAAGGTAACTATCCGTTTGTTGTCTACGTCATCACATGAAGGTAACTATCCGTTTGTTGTCTAGAGACGTAGCCCACGTCATCACATGAAGGTAACTATCCGTTTGTTGTCTAGAGAAGTTGTCTACGTCATCACATGAAGGTAACTATCCGTTCCGTTTGTTGTCTAGAGAAGTTGTCTACGTCATCACAAGAAGGTAACTATCCGTTTGTTGTCTAGAGAAGTTGTCTACGTCATCACATGAAGGTAACTATCCGTTTGTTGTCTAGAGAAGTTGTCTACGTCATCACATGAAGTTAACTATCCGTTGTTGTCTAGTGGCAGCAACACTACGCCCGTCCAGTCCTACACTAAGCATGTCGAGCAGTCCTACACTAAGCATGTCGTCCAGTCCTACACTAAGCATGTCGAGCAGTCCTACACTAAGCATGTCGTCCAGTCCTACACTAAGCATGTCGACCAGTCCTACGCTAAGCATGTCGTCCAGTCCTACACTAAGCATGTCGAGCAGTCCTACACTAAGCATGTCGTCCAGTCCTACACTAAGCATGACGACCAGTCCTACACTAAGAATGTCGACCAAGTCCAACACTAAGCATTACGACCAGTCCTACACTAAGCATGTTGACCAGTCCTACACTAAGCATGACGACCAGTCCTACACTAAGCATGTCGTCCAGTCCTACACTAAGCATTACGACCAGTCCTACACTAAGCATTTACGACCAGTCCTACACTAAGCATGTCGTCCAGTCCTACACTAAACATGACGACCAGTCCTACACTAAGCATGTCGTCCAGTCCTACACTAAGCATGTCGTCCAGTCCTACACTAAACATGACGACCAGTCCTACACTAAGCATGTCGTCCAGTCCTACACTAAGCATGTCGTCCAGTCCTACACTAAGCATGTCGTCCAGTCCTACACTAAGCATGTCGACCAGTCCTACACTAAGCATGTCGTCCAGTCCTACACTAAGCATGACGACCAGTCCTACACTAAGCATGTCGTCCAGTCCTACACTAAGCATGACGACCAGTCCTACACTAAGCATGTCGTCCAGTCCTACACTAAGCATGACGACCAGTCCTACACTAAGCATGTCGTCCAGTCCTACACTAAGCATGTCGACCAGTCCTACACTAAGCATGTCGTCCAGTCCTACACTAAGCATGTCGTCCAGTCCTACACTAAGCATGTCGTCCAGTCCTACACTAAGCATGTCGTTCCAGTCCTACACTAAGCATGACGACCAGTTCTACACTAAGCATGTCGTCCAGTCCTACATTAAGCACGTGTGTACAATCCCTGCACATTCCCCGCTCTAGACTGTGGATATGTTTGAACCAATTGTTCAATTGTGTGCCAATGTGTAAGAGCTCATATGTTAACAGTTGGTTCACATGACATGAGTCAGGTCATCGTTTAATAGTTCAGATGATATGAGTCACGTCATCGTTTAATATTTCACATGACATGAGTCACGTCATCGTTTAATAGTTCACATGACATGAATCAGTACATAGTTTAGAGATTTGTTCACACGACATGAGTCAACTCAAAGTTTAACAATCGGTTCACGTGACGAGTCAGTTCATCGTTTAACAATCGGTTCACATGACATGAGTCAGTTCATCGTTTAACAGTCGGTTCACATGACATGCGTCAGTATATAGTTCAACGATTGACTCATACGACATGAGTCAGCTCAAAGTTTAAAAATCGGTTCACATGACAGGAGTCAGCGCACAGTTTAACAATTGGTTCACATGACAGGAGATAAAAGTAGTAAAGTACCCTATAGTCACGCCAAGTGGCGTATATGGAATATCGTGTTAGTGACCATAAATTTTACAGACCTTCGGCACATGATTTTTGGGGTAATGCGGTCGGTATTACGTCCGTGCCGCTTCACTTTCCCAGAAAAAAAATCCGGTACCCATTAAAGGCTGGGTGAACCCGAAAGCCGTCGGTTAGGATCGAACCCTACCTCTTGTCCTTTGTAGTTCAGTTCACTAACCACTGAGCTATCGCGGCTCCCTACATGACAGGAGATGGACAAGTCAAATGTCTGACTCCACATAAAGAACAATGAGCACGGCGACCAATGATTAGATCAATGTTACCTCGGCGCTAAAAGGGAACAGAGGACAAAGATTAAGAAAACATGACCGATTTTTTATCAATGGCTTCTAAGAGATGTGATCTATCTATCTATCTTTCGTTCGCCTGAAGTATTGTATATACCTGCAATGTCGTTTCCTGTATAAATGTTCCTGTCTTTTGTAATTCTTGCAGTGGCCCATATAGTTTTGTTTGTAGTGTTGTATCTGTGGGCCAATGGATTTTCCTCAGTCTACTATATTCAGTGCAGTCTTGAAGTATGTGTTCAGCAGTCTGGGGCACCTGTCCACGTGTACATGTAGTTGAGGTGCCGATCTTGAATTGTGTATACATATGACTATGGAGTCGATTGTGTCCTGTTCTGAGGCGTATAATGATAACTTGTTCATATCTATTCATATTATGAAAGGCATCCTGATTTGGGGCTTGTGGTCCTCTGATTGATTTGATTATCTGTTTCTTATGATGGTATGTAACTGGTGTATCTAGTTGTGTGCCTGTTGAACCTTCCTTTGCCAACTGATCTGCTTTCTCATTTCCTGGTATTCCACTGTGAAATGGGACCCACTGCAGGGTAACCCTGTGGTGCTTGCAGAGTTCAGTCAATAAGGTCTGTAGATGTGGTAATTTTCGGGATTGTAGTGCCTGGAGTACTGATCTTGCATCTTCAAAAACACTACAGGCTGTGGGCTAAGATTACTGTTCAGCAGTTTTTCTATTGCCAACTTTATTGCTTGTATTTCTGTATCATAATTGTGACAATATTTCCCTGTTGCTATTTTATTCATATCCCTAGTGTTATTTGGGTACTCTATATATGCACCTGCTCCCCATTCTTTACTGCATTCTGTGCTGATCCATCTGTGTACACACGGATCCATAGGTCTTGTGGGTATTCTTCATACAGGAAACTGAGAGTTATTGTTTTTCGCTGTAGACTATTCTGTTCCTCTTTGTCAACTATTCCTTTCACTTCTGTCCGTTCTTGTATTGATAATCCTGATTCCTCTGTCCAGGGAGTCTGTTCTGGTATGGACAGTAGGGGGTTAACAGCTCTTGGCATGTCTGGTGTTTGTCTACTAATACGCTTGGCTTGGTGGATAAAACTGCTTCTCTTAAGTCGTCCCAATGCAAGATTTTGGAATCGGTCCTTCATTAGATGCCTCGGCATGCAAGCAAATTTTTCTGCCTGTAACAGCACCTTTGTGTCCCTCCGTTCTCTCAGTGCTGGTAATCCTCCACAATTTCTCCCCATCTCCAATATTGGTGTTGATTTCATTGCTCCTGTGATGACCCTAAGTGCCTGGTTTTGTACATTGTCCAGCTCTTGCAGTGTGGTGTTTGATGCTGAGCACCATGCGGATGATCCATATTCTAAATGCGGGCGTATACTCTGTTGGTAAACTTTACTGAGTATTTTCCCACTCGCACCCAACGTGGTTCCACACAGCTTTCTTAGAATAGCTAACTTTCTCCTTGCTTTTTAGGTTGCCTTATTTATCTGCTGTTTCCAAGATAGTTTGTTATCAAATGTAACTCCGAGATACGTAGCTTGTATGTCTTCTTTCACAGGCTCATTGTTTATGTAGATGGCTCCTGCTTTTTGTTTTGGGGAGAGAGTGAAAAGTGAAGTACTGCATTTGTCTGTATTGATGCTGATACACCATCTATTTGTCCGTGAATTCAGTGCATTCATAGCTCTTTGTAACAATTTGGAGGCCACTGTTGCATACTCCTCTGTGCACCACATTACCAAGTCATCTGCATACATTGCCACTTTGATGCCATGTGGTAGTTCAGTAACTAGGTCATTGATGTAGATCAGAAAAAGTGTTGGAGATAGTAATCCCTCTCTGTGAAACGCATTTGTACATCCTGCCATTTACTCCATAATTTCTCAGTTTCTTCAAAAGCCCTTCCTTCCATACCTTTATCAAATGTTTTCTTTGGGTCTATCCATGCTGCTAATACCAGTTTCTTTTCTTGAAACGCATCCTCAATTTCCTGGGAAAGATAGGTTGCCTGATCTTCGGTAGAGTAACACTGTCTAAAGCCTGCTTGTTGTGGGACAAGGAGATTTTCACTTTCCAGGTACCACTGCAGTCTGAGATTGATTATTCGTTCCATTGTTTTACACAAACAGCTTGTAAGGCTGATTGGTCTATAGCTGGATGTCGTTGAACCATCTTTTCCTGGCTTTAGTAATGGTATCATAATTGCTTCTCTCCATGCCTGTGGCACTCTACCTGTGATCCAGCAAATGTTGTAGATCTGCAGTAGTTTTGCTTTAGCTGCAGTTCCCAAGTTCTTAATCATTTCATTGGACACTCCATCACTGCCTGGTGACTTTTTCATTTTTAATTTGGATATTGCCAGCTCTAGCTCTCTTTGTGTAATGTGTATTTCCATGACTTCATGTGTGGTCTCTTCTTGTCTTGCATTTTGTTGTTTTAAACGGGTCTCTTGTCGTTTCTCTAGGCTAATTTCAATATTATTGTCATTTGCAAAGGAGTCTGCAAAGTGATTTGCTGCATGTTTACCTGTTAGGATGTTTCCATTCTTCTTCAGTGTAATTTTGGTGTTCCTTTCTGTACCCTCATCATTCAGCTGTTTTACAACCTTCCACACTTTTCTTGTGTCTCATTCAAGATTCAAGGACTCTGTTTTCTCTTGCCAGCTTCTCCGTCTGGCTTGTAGTTTAGCCCGTTGAAATTTGACTTTAGCATGCTGATAGTTATTGTGGTGTTCCTGGCAAGGGTTATTTTCTGCTTGCTTTCGAGATATTTCATGTCATTGTGCAGTTGCTCTAGTTCACTACTCCAGTATGATTGTAGTTTTTCCGTGCCCCTCTAGGTATTGTTTCACTGGCAGCTTGTATTATTAGTCTACTGAATTCATCAACTATTTTGTTGATATCTCTGTCTGCATTTAGATCTTTAGTCAGTACACTGGTGTAATGTTAATACATTTTCCAGTCTGCCATTTTGTAATTCCATCTGGAGAGAGTGCTGCTCTCCCTGACGGCCTCATTTTGCACCACTAAAAAGACTGGTCGGTGGTCACTGCCTCCAAGTTGTTTCCCGACAATACGTGTGATATTCCAATCCAGGTCTGGTGAATGGAAAGCAAGGTCTGGTGTAGATGTGGTATGTCATGATCTGGAGTAGAATGTTTGTGGATCTGTTGTCTGGTTTAATAGTATAAGCCCATTGTCATCCTGCCAATTTTCAAGCTCTTCACCTCTCTTGTCCATATGTTCATCGCCCCAGCTCTGTGAATGGCTGTTAAAGTCTCCACATACAATTATTCTTTCTTTTAATGGAATTGTGTCAAGTGCTAGTGGGCGGTCACTCGGACAGTAGTAGTTAAGTAGGTGGAAGTCTGTATTTTCTGTCCTGAGTTGCAGTATTTGATATTCCGCCTCATCCATATACACTTCAATCTGACATGCATTGATGTTCTTCTTTACAAGTGTCAATATTCCGCCCTTTTGTCTGTTTTTTTTCTGTCAGATCTGTAGCACTGGTATCCCCTAATCTTCAAGGCTATGTCGTTGTTTAGATGGGTTTCCTGCAAACAGCATATGCTTACTTGTTCTTCATGCAGGATATTTTCTAATTTTATCTTTTTACTGTACCCATCTCTTTTGCTGTTGATGCCTTCAGCATTCCAGTGCATTATTTTGAGTGGTCTTATTTGGATTGGCCAGTAGCTCTATTCTCTCGCCCCCTGACTCCACAGAGTGGTTGAGAAGGACATCCAGTAATAGAGGTTGGGCCCTTACGAGGCTGAGGGCCCGGCGCTGCTACTGCCTGAGTGTCCATCACAGGGCGAGTGCTATATTGATTTGCGGTTATAGACATACTTCCCATTGGCGTGAGTGCGTGGCATCCTGATTGTCGTGCGCCTTCTGCTGGTTGACTCCGACTTCAGCACTTAAACTTGCTAGAGCAGACTGTGGTCTTGCTCGGTTGTAGGAAGGCTGGCCAGTCTTGGTTTTCAGTCCCTGGTGACTGTTAAGCCCCATCCCCACGAGAAGGAGCTGGCCTTGATGAGGAGTGATGTGATGAGTTGTACGCTACTATTTTCACCGCTCTCTCTCTCTCTCTCTCTATCAAACAACTCGCTATTACACCCACCAAAAAAAAAGTTACTTCCACAAATAAATTCTCTCTCTCTTTCTCTCTCTCTATCAAACAACTCGCTATTACACCCACCAAAAAAAAAGTTACTTCCACAAATAAATTATTTCTCTCTCTCTCTCTTTTCCTCTCTTCTATCAACAACTCGCTATTACACCCACCAAAAAAAAAGTTACTTCCACAAATAAATTATTTCTCTCTCTCTCTCTTTCCTCTCTTCTATCAAACAACTCGCTATTACACCCACCAAAAAAAAAAAGTTACTTCCACAAATAAATTAATTCTCTCTCTCTCTCTCTCTCTCTCTCTCTTTCTCTCTTCTATCAAACAACTCGCTATTACCCCACAAAAAAAAAAAAGTTACTTCCACAAATAAATTAATTCTCTCTCTCTCTCTCTCTCTCTCTCTCTTTCTCTCTTCTATCAAACAACTCGCTATTACACCCACCAAAAAAAAAAAAGTTACTTCCACAAATAAATTAATTCTCTCTCTCTCTCTTTCTCTCTTCTATCAAACAACTCGCTATTACACCCACCAAAAAAAAAGTTACTTCCACAAATAAATTCTCTCTCTCTTTCTCTCTCTCTCTCTCTCTCTTTCTCTCTTCTATCAACAACTCGATATTACACCCACCAAAAAAAAGTTACTTCCACAGTTAAATTCTCTCTCCACATCTAAATGTTATATGATGCAATTCTCTAACAAAATTAAAGTATAGGCAGACAGCTGGAGAAGTCTTACACATACCAGCCGTCATATTTGAAAGACGACAACAGCACAAGTTGGTAGTACATATCTAAAATGTGGAGTACAAGTACTGC
Source organism: Megaustenia siamemsis (assembly GCA_032433765.1). Lineage (NCBI taxonomy): Eukaryota > Metazoa > Mollusca > Gastropoda > Stylommatophora > Ariophantidae > Megaustenia > Megaustenia siamemsis. The sequence continues at coordinate 8,450,118 of JAVIAB010000124.1, forward strand.
TCCCGTGACCAGTAGGGTCACTAATTGTATCTCTGACTTGTTGTAATACGCATCCTTCACATTAAGGTTATTCTTTATTCAGCGTGTGCTCTTTCTCATCAGAGCTGTGGAAACGTGAGTCTCCTTACTTGGTTAGTCTGTTTCTTTATTTCGCTCAGAGCTCGAGGCAAGGATCACGACACGAGGCAGTGTTGGTCCTTAGTTCATTCTGTGGGAGATTATAAGATGTTCTAGTGACACTGTGCTAAGATGGGTATCAGCCAATAAGTATCACGTGTATGTGCATGCGTTGAAGGGCCATCACTTGTGTGGTCCTGACAGCTTCCGTCATCACTTGTGTGGTGCTGAGACCTTCCGTCATCACTTGTGTGGTGCTGAGACCTTCCGTCATCATTTGTGTGTGCTGAGACCTTCCGTCATCACTTGTGTGGTGCTGAGACCTTCCGTCATCACTTGTGTGTTGCTGAGATCTTCCGTCATCACGTGTGTGTTGCTAAGATCTTCCGTCATCACGCGTGTGGTGCTGAGACCTTCCGTTATCACGTATGTAGTGCTGAGACCTTCCGTCATCACGTGTGGGGTGCTGAGACCTTCCGTTATCACGTGTGTGGTGCTGAGACCTTCCGTTATCACGTGTGTGGTGCTGAGACCTTCCGTCATCACGTGTGTGGTGCTGAGACCTTCCGTTATCACGTGTGTGGTGCTGAGACCTTCCGTCATCACGTGTGGGGTGCTGAGACCTTCCGTTATCACTTGTGTGGTGATGAGACCTTCCGTCATCACTTGTGTGGTGCTGAGACCTTCCGTTAACACGTGTGTGGTGCTGAGACCTTTCGTCATCACTTGTGTGGTGCTGAGACCTTCCGTCATCACGTGTGTGGTCCTGAGACCTTCCGTCATCACGTATGTGGTCCTGAGACCTACCGTCATCACTTGTGTGGTCCTGAGACCTTCCGTCATCACGTGTGTGGTCCTGAGACCTACCGTCATCACTTGTGTGCTTTTGTGAACTTCCACGTCAGCTCATGAGACTACTTGCCTGAGGTTATGCTTGAGACTACCCCTTCCCTATGTTGAGTCTGAGAATCAGCCTCCTCCACAACTACTACATACATGTGTAGCACAAACTATTAAAGCATAGAATTCCTCTAGGTAATTAACGTCAACGTACACAGAGAACTATAAGTCCTCACTACAGGTCTCCTAACTCTTTGACAGCTACCATCTCTGCATCAATGACCCACCTTTGTTTCCTAACTCTTTGACAGCTACCAGCTCTGCATCAATGACCCACCTTTGTCTCCTAACTCTTTGACAGCTACCAGCTCTGCATCAATGACCCACCTTTGTCTCCTAACTCTTTGACAGCTACCAGCTCTGCATCAATGACCCATCTTGGTCTCCTAACTCTTTGACAGCTACCAGCTCTGCATCAATGACCCACCTTTGTTTCCTAACTCTTTGACAGCTACCAGCTCTGCATCAATGACCCACCTGTCTCCTAACTCTTTGACAGCTACCAGCTCTGCATCAATGACCCACCTTTGTCTCCTAACTCTTTGACAGCTACCAGCTCTGCATCAATGACCCACCTTTGTCTCCTAACTCTTTGACAGCTACCAGCTCTGCATCAATGACCCACCTTTGTCTCCTAACTCTTTGACAGCTACCAGCTCTGCATCAATGACCCACCTTTGTTTCCTAACTCTTTGACAGCTACCAGCTCTGCATCAATGACCCACCTTTGTCTCCTAACTCTTTGACAGCTACCAGCTCTGCATCAATGACCCACCTTGGTCTCCTAACTCTTTGACAGCTACCAGCTCTGCCTCAATGACCCACCTTTGTCTCCTAACTCTTTGACAGCTACCAGCTCTGCATCAATGACCCACCTTGGTCTCCTAACTCTTTGACAGCTACCAGCTCTGCATCAATGACCCACCTTTGTCTCCGAACTCTTTGACAGCTACCAGCTCTGCATCAATGACCCACCTTTGTCTCCTAACTCTTTGACAGCTACCAGCTCTGCATCAATGACCCACCTTTGTCTCCTAACTCTTTGACAGCTACCAGCTCTGCATCAATGACCCACCTTGGTCTCCTAACTCTTTGACAGCTACCAGCTCTGCATCAATGACCCACCTTTGTCTCCTAACTCTTTGACAGCTACCAGCTCTGCATCAATGACCCACCTTTGTCTCCGAACTCTTGGACAGCTACCAGCTCTGCATCAATGACCCACCTTTGTCTCCTAACTCTTTGACAGCTACCAGCTCTGCATCAATGACCCACCTTGGTCTCCTAACTCTTTGACAGCTACCAGCTCTGCATCAATGACCCACCTTGGTCTCCTAACTCTTTGACAGCTACCAGCTCTGCATCAATGACCCACCTTTGTCTCCTAACTCTTTGACAGCTACCAGCTCTGCATCAATGACCCACCTTGGTCTCCTAACTCTTTGACAGCTACCAGCTCTGCATCAATGACCCACCTTTGTCTCCTAACTCTTTGACAGCTACCAGCTCTGCATCAATGACCCACCTTTGTCTCCTAACTCTTTGACAGCTACCAGCTCTGCATCAATGACCCACCTTGGTCTCCTAACTCTTTGACAGCTACCAGCTCTGCATCAATGACCCACCTTTGTCTCCGAACTCTTTGACAACTACCAGCTCTGCATCAGTGTGGCCCCTTTGTCTCCTAACTCTTTGACAGCTACCAGCTCTGCATCAGAGAACCACCTTTGACTCCTAACTCTTTGATATCAAAACGGAAATGTTCTATTTTATCATGTCACTTTCATCACTAATTATTTCTTGCATGTTCGTTTACCAACTCTCTCCCTCTCCGTCTCTCTCTCACTCCCCCTCTCTCCAGTCTGGTGAATTAGACACATCTATAGCCCACATTAAATAACTCCAGTTAACATTCTCGTTCGGAAGTTGTCCTGACTTACTCTGAATCAACTTCTATCAATATTCGATCAACGATCAGATTGCACTTAAGGCCAGTGATGTGTCTTGCCTAGCATCATCATCATCATGTAGCACTACAGCCTCTATACTACCACACAGTAGCACAGCTGGCTAGTATAGAGTCTAGACCTCGGCACGGGAAGGAGCCGGATTCAAAGCCAACCAGAAGCGGTGATTTTTTAATAGGAAAAATTAATCCGTGGTTACTTTATGACGTTACCCTCCCCTGATCTCTTGATTAGTGGGATCTAATGTCTGGCCCTCTCGGATAACGGCTATAGACAGGAGGCCCCTGTATGCACTGGCGCAAGCTTAAGATCCTCTGGCAGTTAAAATCGAAAAGAGTAGGACGCAAATATGGCCGCTGCCCGGGAAAAATTGTCAGCAAAAACCTAACGTAGAGCCGTGCTACGGAGTTCGTGCACCAGGGCCAGTGTTCTCGGCTTTTCTCGAGATTCTCAAGGGGGATATTGGAGCACCTATGGGTTCGTCCGGTATGCAATAGTGATGATGCTAACAACAAACAAACCACCACACAACGCTGTCGACTAGATGTCTAACAATAATGATGATGCTAACAACAAACAAACTACCACACAACACTGTCGACTAGATGTCTAACAATAATGATGATTCTAACAACAAACAAACTACCACACAACACTGTTGACTAGATGTCTAACAATAATGATGATGCTAACAACAAACAAACTACCACACAACACTGTCGACTAGATGTCTAACAATAATGATGATTCTAACAACAAACAAACTACCACACAACACTGTCGACTAGATGTCTAAACATTAATGATGATGCTAACAACAAACAAACTACCACACAACACTGTTGACTAGATGTCTAACAATAATGATGATACTAACAACAAACAAACTACCACACAACACTGTCGACTAGATGTCTAAACATTAATGATGATGCTAACAACAAACAAACTACCACACAACACTGTTGACTAGATGTCTAACAATAATGATGATGCTAACAACAAACAAACTACCACACAACGCTGTTGACTAGATGTCTAACAATAATGATGATGCTAACAACAAACAAACTACCACACAACACTGTCGACTAGATGTCTAACAATAATGATGATGCTAACAACAAACAAACTACCACACAATGCTGTTGACTAGATGTCTAACAATAATGATGATGCTAACAACAAACAAACTACCACACAACACTGTCGACTAGATGTCTAACAATAATGATGATGCTAACAACAAACAAACTACCACACAACACTGTCGACTAGATGTCTAACAATAATGATGATGCTAACACAAACAAACTACCACACAATGCTGTTGACTAGATGTCTAACAATAATGATGATAACAACAAACAAACCACCACACAACGCTGTCGACTAGATGTCTAACAATAATGATGATGCTAACAACAAACAAACTACCACACAACACTGTCGACTAGATATCTAACGCTTGATGAACCTCAGCTGTACTCGCGTGAAGAAACAGCATGCATCGATATGTGACAGATGTTTACAGAGATGATGATGCTACAATATGTTACACACGCGTTCATGTTTACCTGTGTATGTTCACACGTGTGTATTGTGTACATGAAACATGTCACCGAACATGTGCTTGTGTAAACATTTCAGGCAGGAATTGAATAAATTGATGAACAACGGGAGGGTGCAGACTGGCCATATTAATAGCGACATAGGGATAACGTTGAGAGAATGATAAACAGAGAGATAACAAAGAGTTCACAGATATGGATTATCAAATGAACAGGTAAAAGGTAAACAGTGAAGAAAATACGGATAGACATGAACAAGATAGGTAAACAAGTAAATAGGTAGACAGACAAAAAGAGAGATAAACAGACATTTAGAGAAAAAGACAAGTATACAGACAGATAGATCAGTCAAATAGATTAGTCAGAGAGACAGATAAGGAGTAGTCACATGAGTGAGAAAGAAGTAGAAGTGTCTACATCAAAGAAAGTGAGATATGATTACAGTAAGAAAAGTGATCACATTAATATAAGCAAGACAAGTGATCACGTTATTTCTTGGATTTTCTTTTGCCATATATATATATATATATATATATATATATATATATATATATATATATATATATATATATATATATATATATCTATCTCTCTCATCTCTCTCTCTCTCTCTCTCTCTCTCTCTCTCTCTCTCTCTCTCTCTCTCTCTCTCTCTCTCTCTCTCTCTCTCTCTCTCTCTCTCTCTCTCTCTCTCTCTCTCTCTCTCTCTCTCTCTCTCTCTCTCTCTCTCTCTCTCTCTCTCTCTCTCTCTCTCTCTCTCTCTCTCTCTCTCTCTCTCTCTCTCTCTCTCTCTCTCTCTCTCTCTCTCTCTCTCTCTCTCTCTCTCTCTCTCTCTCTCTCTCTCTCTCTCTCTCTCTCTCTCTCTCTCTCTCTCTCTCTCTCTCTCTCTCTCTCTCTCTCTCTCTCTCTCTCTCTCTCTCTCTCTCTCTCTCTCTCTCTCTCTCTCTCTCTCTCTCTCTCTCTCTCTCTCTCTCTCTCTCTCTCTCTCTCTCTCTCTCTCTCTCTCTCTCTCTCTCTCTCTCTCTCTCTCTCTCTCTCTCTCTCTCTCTCTCTCTCTCTCTCTCTCTCTCTCTCTCTCTCTCTCTCTCTCTCTCTCTCTCTCTCTCTCTCTCTCTCTCTCTCTCTCTCTCTCTCTCTCTCTCTCTCTCTCTCTCTCTCTCTCTCTCTCTCTCTCTCTCTCTCTCTCTCTCTCTCTCTCTCTCTCTCTCTCTCTCTCTCTCTCTCTCTCTCTCTCTCTCTCTCTCTCTCTCTCTCTCTCTCTCTCTCTCTCTCTCTCTCTCTCTCTCTCTCTCTCTCTCTCTCTCTCTCTCTCTCTCTCTCTCTCTCTCTCTCTCTCTCTCTCTCTCTCTCTCTCTCTATGTCTCCTGTAGCAGAAGTTGGTAACAGAAGTAATTAGTAATAGAAAGTGGTCACGTTGGTGACTAACATAGGTTGTCACGTTAGTAAGTAACAAATGTGGTCACGTTAGTAAGTAACAAAAGCAGTCTCATTAGTAAAAACTTGTATATACACGAAAGTGCTGCGTGTGTATCAGGCACAGCAGTTAACCTCAAAACATTTCACCAGGCACAATTTACATAACAAAACAATTGTGTACGCTGATACAACACCTAGCAACACACGGTTTGTGCACAGCCAACTACAGATTTACTAAGGCCCATCCAGCAGACGTTTTCAGCTGTAAGACCAATAGACGGTTGACGTCACTACCCACAACCACCGACTGCTCGTACAGCTAACAACGTCACGCTAGTTGCAGGTTTTCTGGGAATTCCCTCTCAGCCCGCAGGCCTAAGTAAATATATAGTTGGCTGTGTTTTGTGACAACTTAGCTTTACGATGTATATTTCAATTAAAAAAATATAAATAAATATTACAATAACGATGCTGTTCATCAGCTTAGACTTCCACTAACAAATGGTCATTATTACTATGGAGTATCAGTGGCTGAGTAGTTAGTGCGCTCATTACTGATCAAGAGGGCCTGGGTTCAGTTCCCAGAATTTACTTTCTTTTTTTCTTTTTTTAAATGAGACATTTTCTAGGAGAAAGTAAGGTCGGACCAGAGTGATGCTGTTTATGTCATGCAAAAATGATGTTTGTCAGTGAAAAATACTTGAAATCTTGCCTTGACAACGGCGTGGAAACTTCACTTACTGTATTATATCGGCGCTCGTTATTTCTAAACATCTCATTAGAGACCGTGTCAAACGTAACAAGAACACATTTGAAGAAAAATACCAGGAATGGAGCAAAAAATACCAGGAATGGAGCAAAAATACTATAAAAAGTAAAGTACCCCCGTCACGCCAAGTGGCGTATAGGGAAATATAGTGTTAGTGACCCTATATTTTACAGACCTTTAGCACATGATTTTTGGGGTAATGTGGTCAGTATTATGCCCGTGCTGCTTTACTTTCCCAGAAAAAAATCCTGTACCCATTTAAGGCTGGGTGAACCCGGAAGCCGTCGGTTGGGATCGAACCCTACCCCTTGTCTGTGGGAGTCCAGTTCACTAACCACTGAGCTATCGCGGCTTTCGAGCCGAAGACGGCACATAGAGCAGAACCACAATCTCAAAAACAGAAAACTTGCGTGCCAAAGTGGCACATATTGCAGAGATCACTGCTCTAAAATATATGGCGCTGTTTCCATAACAATACTTTTTACAATGACAGCTTGTCAAGTCATCGATCAACCTCCTTAGTCGCCTCTTACGACATGCCTGGAAGGTCACAGTGTCACTATTATTTACTTCCCTCATAATGAGGCTCCGGTAACACACAGGAAAAAAAATACTTTAGTAGTGGGGTCAAATTTCAATTTTGAGGCACAGTGGAGTTATTGTATGGACGCTATATTTCCTTCCTTCATATAAATCCAATGTTGGCAGATGATGGTCAGTATTTATTTTTTTTTAAAGACTTGGAAAAACCGCAAGCAAATAACAGAAAACACAGAGAACAATGGGCAGATTAAACTAGAATTTTATTTAAAAGCTGGCAGCGCGCAGGTCGAGCAATGGTTCATGTGTTCATCGCTCCTTCAACCGGTACCAGCAATAGAAAAAGCAGATTAGACTGACTTCCGGTTCAAGGATGTTGAAATAGAGCCTGTTCAAAGATGGCGGAATAGAGTTAGTGTTCCACCGACCACTGCAGCATTTGCGTTTTGAAACCTGGTTAATTTCACATGTATGATGTAATACACTCCGTGACAGTCAACCGCGTGTTCCACTTGACGGGTTCTACGTGTGCTACGGAGTTCATGTACTTGGAAGCGGTCTTTATTGATGAAGAGGATAGGACCTTCCTCCGTCGTGACATCGACATCCGTATTACGTCATTACACTGAGAGCTGTTCAATAACCATAGATAGATTTTTTCGGCGCCGATTACTTTCAGCTCCTTCATATAGATCGTTGTACCAAGTCAACCGAAGGTTCCACTTTAAGGATTCTACGGTGTTCGCGCGTCTGGGTGAGCTCTTTGGAGTGAATCAAGCGTGTGGATGCATTCTACTGACAATGTTGTGCGTTATTCGTCATAATGATGGGCGATCGTATATCCCTAATCATATCCTCGAAAAGAGCGAGATGATAAAGATTTCGATGCTCTTCATCTACAGCCTTGGTGACACTCCCAGATCTTCATGTTAGTCAAGATAGATGTTGCCTAAATTCAGGAGAGCTGTGAGGATAACTCAGAAGGATTTGTGAACTAGTGTATCGTTTCACACGGCGAAATCTGCTGGGAAGGAGATCTGATCAGTCGTGAACAGTTGTACGATAAGGATCATCTGACGACTAGCTAGATCAACCTGTGCCCCATTCTAGCCAAAACTAGAGACTGCTCCTTTATCATCAAATCTTCACCAGTTTAAATTCAAATGTCTAGTGGTGTCTTAACTGCTCCTTTATCATCAAATCTTCACCAGTTTAAATTCAAATGTCTAGTGGTGTCTTAACTGCTCCTTTATCATCAAATCTTCACCAGTTTAAATTCAAATGTCTAGTGGTGTCTTAACTGCTCCTTTATCATCAAATCTTCACCAGTTTAAATTCAAATGTCTAGTGGTGTCTTAACTGCTCCTTTATCATCAAATCTTCACCAGTTTAAATTCAAATGTCTAGTGGTGTCTTAACTGCTCCTTTATCATCAAATCTTCACCAGTTTAAATTCAAATGTCTAGTGGTGTCTTAACTGCTCCTTTATCATCAAATCTTCACCAGTTTAAATTCAAATGTCTAGTGGTGTCTTAACTGCTCCTTGTCATCAGTTTCTTCTTACTTATCTTATCGCACCGTCTCAGAACACTACACACAAGCACTGACTTAGTGTTTCATTCATAATTTATCCCCCACCCCACCCCAATACTCTACAGTTTCCAAAGATGCATTAACTTTTTTCCGCACGTTTCGCCGCACTATGCGTCACGCCGATTTCGTCAGCGCACGTTTCATCGCATAGTGCGTCACTCAATTTGATTAGTGTGAACTGCCAGCAAACCATATTCTTTTTACAGGTCTTGTATCTTGGTATTGATGAAATCCAATACCGTGTTCAATTATCTAAACATTCCAACATAATATTGTATCTGTTAGATGAATATAAATATGTAGATTGATTCTTAAAACCATCAAAAAGTGTGTCTCTTTGCATCGATAAAAAGCTGCCGTACGGAAAGAGTTAACAATGAATGCACGTTTATGTTTTAAAATCGCAACACAGCGACTACGTAAATATGGTCATGCATGCATATGTGCAGCAATCACAACTTACTTGCAACTGTGTGCTCCATGTTTGACGGGACTGCTGAGAAAGACGAAGTTTTGTAACGGTGACTCTGTCGCGATTATCCATATGGCAGTATTGTTAGTACTCAAGCAGCGGGGAGAGTAAGGTTGTATGTACAGGCAACCACAGTTTGGTATCGATACAACAACAGCCGTTGTCGACTTGGTCGAGCCAACCCGGCACAGACACCGGCAATTGGGGGGGGGGGGGGGGGGGACACCAACAACAGGTCGTACAGATTCACTTTTGGTCGCATTTTGGCCGTCGGGGCTCTACAGATAACACACCAGCACAGACGGGCAGATATAGGCCAGGAATCTATGCCAGATGGAAGACTTGCACGCTCTCTTATATTTCTTTCCCTTGAACAATTAATTTAGGATCAACGGTTTGAAAAAAAAAAAACACGCACGCCCGGACGCATGCACACACACACACGAAATGACATTGCAGATATAGACAATACTTCAGGCGAACGAAAGATAGATAGATATATTCTTCCGAAATGAAATAGTTCATTTCGTTCAACAATCAATTTAGTATCAACAGCTGGAATAGTCGCGGTGTTGTGCTGTATTATCTTCCTTCATGTTTAGTTTGCTATCAACAGTAGATTAATCACTGGCAAGGGTTGACTATAAGGGGATACTACTTATAGTAGTAAGTGTACACATATTACCTTTCAATACCGATAGCTACACGGATGTTGTAGGAGCGTAACTTTTAAGTACTAGCAATGGTTTTACACACACATAGGTGACCCAGGATATAGTAACTGATATAGATTCACAAACCAACAATGGTTAGTAGACTCATGACTCACGGACCATCAATGGTTTGTAAACTCATATAACTTGAGTTGGGAACGAGAGGGAAGACGTGATTTGGGAACGAAAGGAAAGACGTGAGTTGGGAACAAGAGGGAAGACGTGAGTTGGGAACAAGAGGGAAGACTTGAGTTGGGAACAAGAGGGATGACGTGATTTGGGAACGAAAGGGATGACGTGATTTGGGAACGAAAGGAAAGACGTGAGTTGGGAACGAAAAGGAAGATGTGAATTTGGAACAAGAGGGAAGACTTGAGTTGGGAACAGGAGGGAATACTTGAGTTGGGAACAAGAGGGAAGACCTGAGTTGGGACGAAAGGGAAGACGTGAGTTGGGAACATGAGGGAAGACGTGAGCTGGGAACAAGAGGGATGATGTGAGTTGGGAATAAAAGGGAAGATGTGAGTTGGGAACGAAAGGGAAAACATGTGTTGGGAACAACAGGGAAGACTTGAGTTGGGAACGAAAGGCAAAATGTAAGTAGGGAACAAGAGGGAAGACTTGAGTTGGGAACAAGAGGGAAGACGTGAGTTAGGAACGAGAGGGAAGACGTGAGTTGGGAACGAAAGGGAAAATGTAAGTAGGGAACAAGAGGGAAGACGTAAGTTGGGAACGAGAGGGAAGACGTAATTTGGGAACGAGAGGGAAGACGTAAGATGGGAACGAGAGGAAGACGTGAGTTGGGAACGAAAGAGAAGATGTAAGTTGGGAACAAGAGGGAAGACGAGAGTTGGAACGATGTGAACTGTAGTAACATATGTGAACAATACACATTCGCACAGTGGAGAGGTGAAGGAAGTTTCCTCGAACATGTTAAGCTACAGCAGACAATGCATGAAGAGCGATCACGTGGATAATGTTCCTCAACAAATACTTCTTATATTTCTAATGCTACAATCGTATACTCCCACCGAATTTCAATATTGGTACTTCGCGATGTGTTCTGGTTCGTCTTTTGGGTGGAATACGTCACACACATATCCACATATAAGTGACTTCACACACAAGTCTCTTGTAACATAAGAATAGAATGCTTTATTTACACACTCCGGTGAACATATGTTTTCAATACAAAATTCAGGTGGCATGGATGTTCACTCAGGTATCAAAGTAGTGCCAAGGAGGTTTCTACCACCTCCTACTAATGTTAACCAATCTCATAACTCTGTCGCACATAAGGTATCAATCACCTGTGTCCACTTCTCTGAACATGTTACACACAAGGTATCAATCACCTCTGTCCACTTCTCTGAACATGTTACACACAAAGTATCAATCACCTGTGTCCACTTCTCTGAACATGTTACACACAAGGTATCAATCACCTGTGTCCACTTCTCTGAACATGTTACACACAAGGTATCAATCACCTCTGTCCACTTCTCTGAACATGTTACACACAAGGTATCAATCACCTGTGTCCACTTCTCTGAACATGTTACACACAAGGTATCAATCACCTGTGTCCACTTCTCTGAACATGTTACACACAAGGTATCAATCACCTGTGTCCACTTCTCTGAACATGTTACACACAAAGTATCAATCACCTGTGTCCACTTCTCTGAACATGTTAAACACAAGGTATCAATCACTTCTGTCCACTTCTCTGAACATGTTAAACACAAGGTATCAATCACCTCTGTCCACTTCTCTGAACATGTTACACACAAGGTATCAATCACCTCTGTCCACTTCTCTGAACATGTTAAACACAAGGTATCAATCACCTCTGTCCACTTCTCTGAACATGTTACACACAAGGTATCAATCACCTGTGTCCACTTCTCTGAACATGTTACACACAAGGTATCAATCACCTGTGTCCACTTCTCTGAATATGTTACACACAAGGTATCAATCACCTCTGTCCACTTCTCTGAACATGTTACACACAAGGTATCAATCACATGTGTCCACTTCTCTGAATATGTTACACACAAGGTATCAATCTCCTCTGTCCACTTCTCTGAACATGTTACACACAAGGTATGAATCACCTCTGTCCACTTCTCTGAACCTGATACACACAAGGTATCAATCACCTCTGTCCACTTCTCTGAACATGTTACACACAAAGTACCAATCACCTGTGTTCACTTCTCTGAACCTGTTACACACAAAGTATCAATCACCTGTGTCCACTTCTCTGAACTGTTACACACAAGGTATCAATCACCTGTGTCCACTTCTCTGAACATGTTACACACAAAGTATCAATCACCTGTGTCCACTTCTCTGAACATGTTACACACAAAGTATCAATCACCTGTGTCCACTTCTCTGAACATGTTACACACAAGGTATCAATCACCTGTGTCCACTTCTCTGAACATGTTACACACAAGGTATCAATCACCTGTGTCCACTTCTCTGAACATGTTACACACAAGTATCAATCACCTGTGTCCACTTCTCTGAACATGTTACACACAAAGTATCAATCACCTGTGTCCACTTCTCTGAACATGTTACACACAAGGTATCAATCACCTGTGTCCACTTCTCTGAACATGTTACACACAAGGTATCAATCACTTCTGTCCACTTTTCTGAACATGTTACACACAAGGTATCAATCACTTCTGTCCACTTCTCTGAACATGTTACACACAAGGTATCAATCACTTCTGTCCACTTCTCTGAACATGTTACACACAAGGTATCAATCACTTCTGTCCACTTCTCTGAACATGTTACACACAAGGTATCAATCACCTGTGTCCACTTCTCTGAACATGTTACACACAAGGTATCAATCACCTCTGTCCACTTCTCTGAACATGTTACACACAAGGTATCAATCACCTCTGTCCACTTCTCTGAACATGTTACACACAAGGTATCAATCACTTCTGTCCACTTCTCTGAACATGTTACACACAAGGTATCAATCACTTCTGTCCACTTCTCTGAACATGTTACACACAAGGTATCAATCACTTCTGTCCACTTCTCTGAACATGTTACACACAAGGTATCAATCACTGCTGTCCACTTCTCTGGACATGTTACACACTCAGTAAACATCCTAATGTCCACATCAGAATGTTTATCATGAATCCATCACAACTGCCCCTCACTCACTAGTCTACCTCCTATCACTAACTGATAGTACTCACGAACCTCTTACTTCCTCCCTAGGAATCTCGTATCACTAACTCCTGGAAAACCTATTTACTTTCTCCTTGAAGGAAATTTACATCGTCTAGTATTTTAGCAGCCCAATAATTACTACAGCTTCCGCCTTGCTGCTACTAAAGGTATCCAATTTAATGAAGAAGTCATCTAACACTTACTTTCTATTGTGCTTCTAGGAGTCTCCCCAAATCTCGCAGCTCCTTCTCTTTACTATCCTAATCACTAATACTAAAAAGGTCCACACACACTGTAATGTCACAATACAGCATGCAATACAACACTCCCACAAGTCAAACAACAAAGCAAATTTTAAAGTAACACGCCCACAAGTCAAACAATAAAGCAGATATATTAAAGCCCCAAATCCTGCTATAGTGTCCCCACGTAAAGTTCTCCCTTATCAACCAGAAGAAAGCCCACTTCAGCTTAGCCACTGGATGGCGCTCATGCTGTATTGAGCAGCCAAGACTTACCCACACCTAAACCCCGCACCCAGTGAGAATATTGTTGAATACAAACAACAAATAGATCAATAAATGTCTGAGAGAAATTTGTTTGGATTTTATCATAGCGTTATCATCACCTAACTCTAAATGACGTGCCCATTACAGCTGTAAGGGGTGTGTTGGCAGGCAGACTCCCTCAATGAATCGGACCATGACGCAAACACTCTATGTGTTCTAGGGCCGGCCTGTTTGTGTTCTGGGGCCGGGCTGTTTCTGTTCAAGGGCCGGCCTGTTTGTGTTCTGGGGCCGGGCTGTTACTGTTCAAGGGCCGGCCTGTTTGTGTTCTGGGGCCGGGCTGTTACTGTTCAAGGGCCGGCCTGTTTGTGTTCTGGGGCCGGGCTGTTACTGTTCAAGGGCCGGCCTGTTTGTGTTCTGGGGCCGGGCTGTTACTGTTCAAGGGCCGGCCTGTTTGTGTTCTGGGGCCGGGCTGTTACTGTTCAAGGGCCGGCCTGTTTGTGTTCTGGAGCCAGCTAGTTTGTGTTTAGGGCCGGCCTGTTTGTGTTTTCTAGGTCCGGGCTGTTTGTGTTTTGGGCCGTACTGTTTGTGCTCTAGGGTCGGCCTGTTTGTGTTCTGGAGCCAGCTAGTTTGTGTTTAGGGCCGGCCTGTTACTGTTCTAGGGCCGGCCTGTTTGTGTTTTCTAGGTCCGGGCTGTTGTGTTTTGGGGCCGTACTGTTTGTGCTCTAGGGTCGGCCTGTTTGTGTTCTAGGACTGGGCTGTTTGTGTTCCAGGGCCGGGTGTTTGTGTTTTGGGGCCGTACTGTTTGTGCTCTAGGGTCGGCCTGTTTGTGTTCTAGGACTGGGCTGTTACTGTTCTAGGTCCGGGCTGTTTGTGTTTTCTAGGTCCGGGCTGTTTGTGTTTTGGGGCCGTACTGTTTGTGCTCTAGGGCCGGCCTGTTTGTGTTCTAGGACTGGGCTGTTTGTGTTCCAGGGTGGGCTGTTTGTGTTCCAGGGCCGGGTTGTTTGTGTTCTGTGACTGGGCTGTTTGTGTTCTGTGACCGGGCTGTTTGTGTTCTGGGGCCGGGCTGTTTGTGTTCTGTGACCGGGCTGTTTGTGTTCTGGGGCCGGGCTGTTTGTGTTCTGGGCCGGGCTGTTTGTGTTCTGTGACCGGGCTGTTTGTGTTCTAGGACCGGCCTCCTAGATTGTAGCTAAGAATTAGAGTATTATTGACAATCTTCTGACCGTGATTAAGGCGATGCAATTTTGCAACAATTTAAATTATAGTACAGCCGTTTGTTGGCGATCTTACCATCTATTATCGATCATATCCGAAATATTAAAAGTGATGTCTCAATAATGATCTTAAGCGATGATTTTTACCTCTTATGTTGTTCATACATGTCATCTCTTAATGATACAACCCTCGTGGTAGCGCTCGACCTCTTGCTCTTTGATCTTCTACCTTTCTATTCCGGATGAGTTACCGTACTTGTCTAACCTTGACCTTTTTTAATCTTTCACCATCTCATTAGCAGTGATTCTACAGCTTTATTTGGAGAGAGAGAGAGAGAGAGACACGCACACACGCACACAATGATCAATGCTTATGATAGTTTTACGTGGGGAAATACAGCTACAGGATTAAACACAGAATAGCCCGAGCAAATGCAGCATTCCAGCGGGTTATCTGTACAACGTAATGTGTGAGAGAGAGAAAGAGAGAATGTAAATTGTGTGGACGTGTCACGACAAGATAATGTTTGTGTGTGTGAGAGAGAGAGAGAGGGGATGATGGAGGGAGAGAGAGAGAGGAAGAAGAGGGGGTGGAGGAGGAGAAGAAGATGGATAAGAAGAATTAGAAAAAGAAGAGGTAACAACGAAGAAATAGTCGAGTCTGGCATGAAAAGAGATCAACTATAAGTGATAAGCACAGTTGAACAAAAAGACAGCACGAGGCTGCTACGTCCTAACGGAACCTGATATCAAGACATTAAACAAAAGAGGGAACAATACATGACTGTAGCAATTATAAGCGAAGTAATATATGAGAAGCAATCAGCACCAATCTTCTATAGGAAGTCAGTCATGAACTATTGTAACACTGTAAGTGTTACAATCAGCAAATATCAGTGATAAGATATAACGCTAACAGAGAGTCACTATCTCTGACTCGCTGATCTTGTGTGCCATTGGAAGTCCGCTACCTCCCCCTTCCCCTCATCAACCTCAGTCAATCTTTAATGCTGAGATGGCACTTCATGATAATGATGACGAACGATGGTATACAAATCAGCCGCAAATGGGTACCACGATTGAGAACAAGCTGTATTGGAAACATAGGACTTGACCCTGTCGTTGTTTCTCTTTTCTCTAGAATCTGGAGTCTCCTAGTGACAGGTTGGGAACCACCGAACAAAGTCCAATGTTTACTCAAGGGGACAATACTCTAGCGAACTGAAATAATTTATCGGACTAAACTTGACCTTTACCATCGAGAGAATCAAAAAGCACAATAAGAGACATTGTCATGACCAGAAAGGAAAGTGCTAGTCAAATTTCACGCACTCGTTGAATAAGTGCAGCGGCGAGTCAATCCTGTAGAGTAAACAAACAGTGGTATTATCATCGCACACCAAATACAAGAAATCGAATCACTATATCACGATGAGCACGCAGCTATCAGGGGCGAGGCAGGAATACATCCTCTCTCCATAACTGTGCAACATCTATCTTTGATAAAAACATCATGAGATGTCAAAAACGGTGACAGATTTGTGAAGTTCCTTTCATAATTAATCGTAATATAATTCCAGAACACAGATACGCTGAGGACACAGTTCTCTTAACTAACAGTGCAGAAGGTTTAAAAGAGACAACTGCGTGTGTTAAAGAAAAACACAGTGAAAAGCAAAACCTCTAAGCAGAGAAAACTAAGATAATGTCATTGACAAAACAAAAAGCCAACCCAAATTCATCACCAACAGTGAAGAACTTGTAATTATAACCACTATGAATATCTGAGATCTGTAGTAACTAACAATGGAGACTGTCAGGAAGAGATCACAAGAAGATTAGCAATAGCAACACACAAAATTAAACGCCTTGAAGAATAATACAAGCACAATATCAGCAAAGCAGTAAAATTAAAAATACTGAGGACATATATCTTACCTATGGTAACATATATTTATGAATCATGGACAATCTCATAAACAGCAAGGAAGAAAATCGATTCATTCAAAACAAAATGCTACAGAAAAATCCTAAAGATACCTTGGATAATGGGGGAAAAAAACAATGAAAACATATTAAAAGATTTAAACATTAAAAAGAACTGTCTTATAGCACAATTCTACAAAAGAAATTACAATATTAAGGCCACGTCAAAGACACAGTGAGCTGGAAAGAACAATAATGGAAGGCAGACGCATCAGGGCAGACCAAGAAGGAGGTGGCTTCAAGACATCAAGGAGACCTTGAACATGACAACAGAAGAAGTTGGAGATCTGGCTACATACATAGATGCTTTCAGACGAGCTATGGTGAATGCGACGTTCTGTGGGAGATCTGGCTACATACATAGATGCTTTCAGACGAGCTATGGTGAATGCGACGTTCTGTGGGAGATCTGGCTACATACATAGATGCTTTCAGACGAGCTATGGTGAATGCGACGTTCTGTGGGAGATCTGGCTACATACATAGATGCTTTCAGACGAGCTATGGTGAATGCGACGTTCTGTGGGAGATCTGGTTGAGACTGAGATTTTTTTCGGACTGGCTGTGGTGGATGTAACGTTCTGCAAAGGACATGCGACCTGATGATGATATTACCATACAAAACAAAACAACAAAAAATACTTTCTACTTTCCAGCAAAATAAAATTTCAAATTAGTATAGGAAAATATAAACATTAATGAATCCGGTTTCCTGTTGCCCTAGATGGCGTCTTGTTTTAATTTCGGAGTGTTTGTTATGTGATAAAAGTGACCGAAAAAGTGTTGCTAATGGACATATATTTGTAAACATTGTGTAGAATCTTCTTTCAAAAGAAAAGAGTACAGCGAAGCTATGCCTAATATCACAGATGACACGGACCATAAAATGGGTATGATTACACTCAGACAGCCAACAATAAAGAGAAGATACGGAAACAAACAAAAGAAGCAATAAGAAGTCCATAAAAATAAAATAATTATAAGATCAAGAATCAAGAAAACCCCTAGAAGAAATAACAAACAGAGGAATTCAAGAAACTCCCTAACGAAGTAAGCACATTAAAAGAAGATGAGTGGAAACAGTTTAAGAAAACAGTGACCAACATCTCAAAAACAGAATCTGGAACGAAACTGATGACAAAACAAGGGGGAAAGAGCACCCCGTGGTGGAACGAAGCAATCAGAGAAGCAATTAAAGACAATAAAAAAAACTGTTTAAAATAGAGGGAATCAAGAAGAATATGACAAATATGCTTCAGTTCGGAAAAAAAGTTACAATCTTAATCAAAGAAGCTATGCAAAATAATTGGACATAATTTTGACAAAACACGAGCAGGGACTTCAAGACAGCCACATGAAATTTCTACAAAACAGCAAAAGCAATAAGAGCGAGAAAAGAAAACCACGATCCCACTGAGCTCATAAATGATAAAGACGAACAGCCAATATCAAATAACCAACATATGCAACAGAGGTGGAAATATTATTTTGAAGACTTATTAAACATGACATCAACTACCAATAAGACAACAAAAACCACGCAAGAAAGCACAAACACTGAACCCAACACCATGATAGAGGAAATCGAAGAAGTAATCAAATATGCAACAAGCAATAGAGTACCGGGGATACATAACATATCAGTAGAAATAATAGCAGCAGCAGGAGAAACAGGAGTTACATGAATGCACAGAATATTCAATGCAGCATGGCACCAACCAAAAAAAACCCCCCCAGAAGACTGGCAATAGGCAATCATCGTACTAATGTGGAAAAATAATGGTAGCAAAAGAGACTACAATCAATACAGAGGTATATAGTTTCTCAGCCATGTAGTAAAGTTATACGCCAAAATTTTAGAAAAAAAAAAAAGGCTGAGACTAATAATAGAACTACAGTTAAGCGATTCTCAAATGGAGCTCCGAAAAAAAAAACACAGATAATGTACTGACGCTCTATTCATCCTAAAACAGATAGCAGAAAAGACGACAGAACACAATCAAAATGTGCACATATCTTTCAATTGCCATGAAATAACATTCGACCGAGTAAACAGAGAACAGGTGTGGGAGTACTAACAACATACGGAGTAAGCCAACATGTAACCAACATAATTAAAAGTATCTACATCAACAGAAGCTGCACAGTCCGAACAGCAGCAGGTTTCACAGATAACATCGAAGTTAGATCAGGTGTAAGACAAAGGTATGTCTATCTCTCCCCCCCAAAAAAAAAAAAAAAAAATGTTTATTATATTCATGGACTATATAAGCAAGTTATCCAACCCATCAGAGACAGAGGAGATCAACGAGCTTCTATTTGCAGACGTCAGGCTCTAATAAATTGAAAAAAAGAAGATCTACAAGAACAAACTCAACAGCACAGGCACAAAATACAATATGAACAAAACAGAAGTCATGAATATCTCAAAAGAGAAACAAAACATCAACATAACTAAAGAAGGGCAGACAACTAAAACAAGTTGAGACATTAATTAACTAGGAAGTCTAATGACACACGTCACTTCACAAACAGCTCAATATATAGACTCAAGACGCAACAAAGCTTGTCAGATCATGTACAGTTATCACCAATATTGTCCAACTAGGAAATAACTCTAGAGGCAAAACGAGCACTATACAATACAATCTTCATCCCAACGTTGAGCTACCAATGCCAGACCTGGACCCTAAATGCAAAAACAATAAGAAAAATAACCTCTACAGAGATGAAATGTGTTAGATGAATGACAGGAAACAGTCTGAGAGATCAGAAAAGAAGAACTGAGAAAAAAAGCTAGGAATAACAGCCGCTATAGAATATATAAAGAAACAACAGATAAAATGCTATGGCCACCTGACAAGGCAGAAAGATCAAAACACAACGAGCCTTCAATAAACATTACGAGAACACCAAACCCAAGGGCCGACCACGAAAAAGATGGATTGAGGGAGTATTAGAAACACTAGGAAACACAGCAGCAGAGGCGAACAGAAGAGCAAAAGACTGCAAATGATATCTCCAATTGACGCTGAAAGGCAAATGAGGAGGGACAGAAGAAGAAGAAGACGAAAGAAGAGAACATCTGTTACTGTTGACTACACAAGTTATTTGACATGAAGCGGGTTATTACCGAGACTACTAACAAGGTTTAAAATAGCTCTAGTTCCAGGCAACTACTGCCTCTTTGTGACGACATCCCTGACCGCTAGGAAATCACACACACACACAGTTGCAGCACATGTGAGCTTTCAGAAGGAGGTGACACTGACCACTTTATTCATGACGCCAAACCAGTCTACTTTGTTATCTAACTCTCTTCGCGGTTTGTTTAGTACAATTACCCACTATTATGTTTATTTATCCACTTGTCCACCACTGTGTTCATTTATCTAATTGTCCACCACTGTGTTCTTTTATCTACTTGTCTATTAGTATGTTCATTTATCTACTTACTTTCGTCTTCTTCTTCTTCTGTCCTTGACTATTAGTATGTTCATGTATCTACTTTATTAGTATGTTCATTTATCTACTTGTCTATTAGTAGTGACACAGTCTTAATAGCAGAGACAGAGAATGAACTACTAGAAATGATAGACATAATAGTAAAAGAAAGCAACAAAAGGTCACAGTCTGAATAATAAGAAAACAGAAGTAATGGTTATATAAAAAAAAAAAAGAAATAATCATCACCATCATGCAGCAAAAAAAAAAATAAATAAACAGGAAAAATATTAAACAAGCGCAACGCGTCAAATATATGGGCACAATAATAGCATCAGATGGAAGGTGCACCACAGAAATAAAAAGCAGAATAGCTCAGGGGAAAATAGCATTTCAGAAAATGAAAAATATTTTATGCAACAAATCTATGTCAACAGAAGTGAGAAAGAGAGTTCAGCGGTGCTATATAGACCTATGAAAGCGAATCATGGACAGTAGACAAACAAATGAAAAGACGATTAAAGGCCACAGAGATGGGATTTCTCAGAAGAATGTTAAATGTTCCCTGGACAGCTAAAGAGGCGAATGAAGAAATTCTCAAAGAGGCCAACACAAAAAGAGAACTCCTAAACAACATCAGAAAGAAACAATCAACATTTTCGGGCGCATCATGAAAAGAGGAAAGTTGGAATACTTGGTTACAACTGGCAGAATAAAAGGAAAGAGAGAACGCGGACGACAAAGAGAGAAAATACTGGATAGCTTGGTGTCATGGCATGGGAAACAACAACAGAACTGATACGATGCACTGTAGATAGAAGATTGTGGGAGGACATGATCGCCTACGCCAACCGGTATGGCACATGATGATGATGATTAGTATGTTCATTTATCTACTTATCCACTATTGTGCTCATGTATATACTTGTCCAGTATTAAGATGACACATTATCTTATATCCTTCGCGATGTCGGACACGATCTATTTCATATCATCGTGGCCACTATATCCATTTGTCAGACTAGATTATTTTATCCTCGGGGCTACTATATCAAGAGGTCAGACTAGATTATTTTATCCTCGGGGCTACTATATCAAGAGGTCAAACTAGATTATTGTATCCTCGGGCTACTATATCAAGAGGTCAAACTAGATTATTTTATCCTCAGAGCTACTATATCAAGAGGTCAAACTAGATTATTTTATCCTCGGGGCTACTATATCAAGAGGTCAAACTATAGTCCGTTCAGAAATTCATAATCACACCTGAATTAGTTTGCGTGATAACCGCTTGTTATTTTGGTTTCACATTTTGCATGGAATCTTAGAATATTGATGACGTTATAGAAATATTTTTTGCTCTGAGAAATTTGATCTAGTTTAAAAGTTTTCTTCTTTATGGTATATTAAATTCACCCTGTTCGAATTTGACAACATTTTAGGATATATACATTAATTTGGTGCGGTCGTTGACGTAAAATAGTTTGGCTATCGCAGAAAGACTAACTTCAGGAAAATCCCGTGCACAAAACTGAATTGTTATTGAACGAAATGACGCACCACGGCTGGCATTAATTACCCAAGGGAATGCGTATCTTTATTAATTTTGTGAAGACTCAGTAGACAATTTGTTGACTTTAAATACCAACATTTATATCTAAATTACAATGAGTTTGAAATGCAAATTTATAACTATGTAAAAGAAGTGTGTTGAACAAGTGTTGCGGGTGGAAGATGAGTACTGGAAACGAGATGGATTACTATTTGTCCAGCCAGTAATGATTATCAACCTCTTGGAATCGTCAGATTCGGAATGATTAAAATTAAGATGAATTCAATTCCAGCTGCAGTTAGGATGTCCTGGGTCTAATGGTGACCGAAGGACAAGACTAATTGTAACCAATTGAATTCATGTTTGCAAATACACATAACGAACAACACCCACAATTAAGCACTATGTAGATACGCCTCTGACAAGAATTTCAGTAAACTGGACAATTTATCACGATTACTGTAAACTCTAAATTTGAATCAACTTGTGTGATATCGTCATAAAAGATCAAAGGAATTCGCTGATGTGCAAAATCTGTTTTGTTTGTGAATAAAAAAATACCAAAATCTTTGCGTCATCAATATTCTAAGATTGCATGCAAAATGTGAAGCCAAAATAACAAGCGGTTATCACGCAAAGCTAATTCAGGTGTGATTATGAATTTCTGAACGGACTATAGATTATTTTATCCTCGGGGCTACTATATCAAGAGGTCAAACTATATTATTTTATCCTCAGAGCTACTATATCAAGAGGTCAGACTAGATTATTTTATCCTCGGGGCTACTATATCAAGAGGTCAGACTAGATTATTTTATCCTCGGGGCTACTATATCAAGAGGTCAGACTAGATTATTTTATCCTCGGGGCTACTATATCAAGAGGTCAGACTAGATTATTTTATCCTCGGGGCTACTATATCAAGAGGTCAGACTAGATTATTTTATCCTCGGGGCTACTATATCAAGAGGTCAGACTAGATTATTTTATCCTCAGAGCTACTATATCAAGAGGTCAAACTAGATTATTTTATCCTCGGGGCTACTATATCAAGAGGTCAGACTAGAATATTTTATCCTCGGGGCTACTATATCAAGAGGTCAGACTAGAATATTTTATCCTCGGGGCTACTATATCAAGAGGTCAGACAAGAATATTTTATCCTCGGGGCTACTATATCAAGAGGTCAGACTAGAATATTTTATCCTCGGGGCTACTATATCAAGAGGTCAAACTAGATTATTTTATCCTCGGGGCTACTATATCAAGAGGTCAAACTAGATTATTTTATCCTCAGAGCTACTATATCAAGAGGTCAAACTAGATTATTTTATCCTCGGGGCTACTATATCAAGAGGTCAAACTATAGTCCGTTCAGAAATTCATAATCACACCTGAATTAGTTTTGCGTGATAACCGCTTGTTATTTTGGTTTCACATTTTGCATGGAATCTTAGAATATTGATGACGTTATAGAAATATTTTTTGCTCTGAGAAATTTGATCTAGTTTAAAAGTTTTCTTCTTTATGGTACATGTATATTAAATTCACCCTGTTCGAATTTGACAACATTTTAGGATATATACATTAATTTGGTGCGGTCGTTGACGTAAAATAGTTTGGCTATCGCAGAAAGACTAACTTCAGGAAAATCCCGTGCACAAAACTGAATTGTTATTGAACGACATGACGCACCACGGCCTGGGCATTAATTACCCAAGGGAATGCGTATCTTTATTAATTTTGTGAAGACTCAGTAGACAATTTGTTGACTTTAAATACCAACATTTATATCTAAATTACAATGAGTTTGAAATGCAAATTTATAACTATGTAAAAGAAGTGTGTTGAACAAGTGTTGCGGGTGGAAGATGAGTACTGGAAACGAGATGGATTACTATTTGTCCAGCCAGTAATGATTATCATTATGGGTAAAGCACTATCTCCATATCCTGTGCCCAGGCAGAGTAGGCAAAGTGAAATGAGGAAGAAAGCACCAATGTTTAAACTTGGCACATGGAACGTAAGGACCATGTGCCCTGGACTTACTAAAACAAGCACACTGAAAGAAGGACAAATTAGAACAACAGCACTCATAGATAAAGAACTCATAGTGAGGCCACCCTACAGTCGCTGATCAACAACCTGGATAAAGCATGCGACCTTTTTTCACTGTCAATTAATGTTCAGAAGACAGTAATACTAAATCAAGGTGACTTCAAACCTCTATCTATTACTCTAAAAGACTGCCCACTAGAATCAGTACAGAAATTTACATATCTTGGATCCACAGTTACGCAAACCATCTCTCTTGATGAAGAAATAAACTGTCGAATTGGTAAGGCAGCTACGACCTTCGGCAAACTCACAAAAAGGGCATGGAACAACACGAAACTAACTCAAAAGACTAAACTCTTAATATATCAAACATGTGTGCTTAGCACACTACTATATGGATCCGAAACCTGGACAACATACTCAAACCAGGAAAAAAGACTAAATGTCTTCCACATGCGATGTCTCCGCAAAATAATGCACATCAAATGGCAGGACAAAATAACCAACTTAACTGTCCTGCAACGTGCTAAGACCCTAACAATCATGTCGATGCTCAGAAGTCGAAGGCTAAGATGGCTGGGGCATGTCCAACGGATGGAAGAAAAACGCATTCCTAGGCAAATACTATATGGCGAGCTAAAACACGGAAAACGACAAATCGGCAGACCTAAACTACGATATAGAGATATCTGCAAATAATCTCTGAAAGACTTCTCCATCTGTGAAAACGACTGGCAACATCTGGCAAGTGATCGCACATCATGGAGAGCACGTATAAGGAACGGTATAACAACATTTGAGACTGTTCTAAGACAGGACTTAGAAGAGAAGAGACTCATGAAAAAGGATGGTAAACCCTGTGGACCAGCGAGCCTGACCTGTTCATTATGTGACCGCGTGTGTTTGTCAAACATTGGTAGAATTAGCCACGAGAGAAGCTGTTCGGCAAAAACAATACCTCAAAAAAATACGCAATAGCCTCCACTAGACCGTCTGACAAGACGAAAAGGGCCATATATATATATATATATATATATATAATGATTATCAACCTCTTGGAATCGTCAGATTCGGAATGATTAAAATTAAGATGAATTCAATTCCAGCTGCAGTTAGGATGTCCTGGGTCTAATGGTGACCGAAGGACAAGACTAATTGTAACCAATTGAATTCATGTTTGCAAATACACATAACGAACAACACCCACAATTAAGCACTATGTAGATACGCCTCTGACAAGAATTTCAGTAAACTGGACAATTTATCACGATTACTGTAAACTCTAAAATTTGAATCAACTTGTGTGATATCGTCATAAAAGATCAAAGGAATTCGCTGATGTGCAAAATCTGTTTTGTTTGTGAATAAAAAATACCAAAATCTTTGCGTCATCAATATTCTAAGATTGCATGCAAAATGTGAAGCCAAAATAACAAGCGGTTATCACGCAAAGCTAATTCAGGTGTGATTATGAATTTCTGAACGGACTATAGATTATTTTATCCTCGGGGCTACTATATCAAGAGGTCAAACTAGATTATTTTATCCTCAGAGCTACTATATCAAGAGGTCAGACTAGATTATTTTATCCTCGGGGCTACTATATCAAGAGGTCAGACTAGATTATTTTATCCTCGGGCTACTATATCAAGAGGTCAGACTAGATTATTTTATCCTCGGGGCTACTATATCAAGAGGTCAGACTAGATTATTTTATCATCAGAGCTACTATATCAAAAGGTCAGACTAGATGTATATTATCTTATCCTTAGAGCTACTATACCAATAGGTCAGACAATATTATCTTATCCTCAGAGCTACTATACCAAGAGTCAGACTATATTATCTTATCCTCAGAGCTACTATACCAAGAGGTCTGACAATATTATCTTATCCTCAGAGCTACTATATCAAGAGGTCAGACTATATTATCTTATCCTCAGAGCTACTATATCAAGAGGTCAGACTATATTTATATTATCTTATCCTAAGAGCTACTATATCAAAAGGGACAGACAGTATTATCTTACAGTTAGCAGAGTTGGCAGTATGCTGTAGCGTTTGTTTCTCGTGGCAAGGCGCTGTGCCGAGGAGTACGGGTTCGATCCTGCTTAGGATCATCTATTCTTCTCTGTTATTTGTGATTTTGTCCCGAGTGTTGTAAAGATAGCTCTTCCCCTGAAATTATTCACCTATCTATCACCTCGGAAAATTCTTTCCATAATTATATTTTCTTATAACATGGGATACTATATCAAGAGAACAAACTATATTAAATTCATGGATACTATATCACGAGGTCAGACTATATTGTCTTATCCCCAGGGCTACTATATCAAGCGGTCAGACAATATTATCTTACCCTCAGGGCTACTATATCACGAGGTCAGACTATATTGTCATATTCTAGGGGATACTATATCATGAGGTTAGACTATACTATCTTATCCCTCGGTCTACTATTAAGAGGTCAGACTACAGTGCATGTCACCAGGGCTACTATATCTAGAGGTCAGACTATATAGCCCTATAGCCAGGGCTATGATATCATGTTGTTAAACGGCGCATTATCTTATCATCACGTTGATTCTTCCACGATGTGCTCTGTTTTTAAACATCACCGCCATCACTCTATAACACTAGGGCTAAAACAAAGAATAGCAAAATGTTATATCTTCACAATATTCCTGTATGGTGCAGAAACATGGACATTAGTCAAGAAAATAGAACAAAATTAAAACCTTTGAAATGTAGATTATTGAAGTATAGGAAGAGTTAATGAAATGTTATATCTTCACAATATTCCTGTATGGTGCAGAAACATGGACATTAGTCAAGAAAATAGAACAAAATTAAAACCTTTGAAATGTAGATTTATTGAAGTATAGGAAGAGTTGAATGGAAAGAAAAGAAAACAAACGATGAAGTCTTAAAACAACTAAAAATGAAAAGAGAACTACTAAACACAATTCAAACAAGACAAATGCGATTTTTGGGCCATGTTAAAAGACACAATAGCCTACTAAAAGTAATCCTGGAGGGGAAAATACAAGGTAAAAGAGGCAGAGGCAGACCAAGACTAACATGGACGAGTAACATCAAAAGATGGACAAATCAGCATATGACAACCTGCACCATCAAAGCAAGAGACAGAGCAGAATGGCGCTCTATGGTAGCCAACCTTCGTTGCGGAGACGGCACTCGACAATGATGAAACATCCTACTGATAACTGTTAATAGTATACGAACAAACTGGAAACTGATATAAATATTTATTTTTAGCGATAACTATGTGACAGTAAATGTGCCCTGCTACCCTAGGGCTAACACATGGGAACGCACAAACCCACACTAAGTGGCGGATGAATCAATCAAAGACACACACGTTGATCAACACAATCTCAGGGAATGACAAACTGCATACTTGCGGCCCCAGCGAAATAACCCTACGTTTATATTGCAGTAGCAGTTACCTGCCTCAAGACATAATGCCGGGTCTATCATTCATCATCATGTGCCATACCAATTGGTGTAGGTGATCATGTCCTTTCACAATCTTCTATCTACAGTGCATCGTATCAGTTCTGTTTTGACTGTTTCCATGCCATGACACCAAGCTATCTATTATTTTTTTTTCTCTTTGTCGTCCGCGATCTCTCTTTCCTTTTATTCTGCCAGTTGTAACCAAGTCTTACAACTTTCTTCTTCTCCTGATGTGCCTGAAAAATGTTGATTGCCTCTTTCTTATGTTTTTTAGAAACTCCCTTTTTGTATTGGCCTCTTTGATAATGGCCTCATTGGTCTTTTAAGCTGTCCAGGGAACTTTCAACATTCTCTGTGGCCTCTAATCGTCTTTTCATTTGTTTGTCTACTGTCCACAATTCTCTTCCATAGGTCAGAACTGGTTCTATATAGCACAGATGAACTCTCTTTCTCATTTCTATTGACATAGATTTTCTGCATAAGATATTTTTCATTTTCTGAAATGCTATTTTACCCTGAGCTATTCTACTTTTTATTTCTGTGGTGCATCTTCCATCTGATGTTATTATTGTGCCCATGTATTTGATGCGTTGCATTTGTTTCAGATTTTTCCTGTATATTGTTATGCTGCAAAATGGTGATGATTGCTTGTTTGATAAGACCATTAATTTTGTTTGTTTTGTTTTTTTTTTTGTTGTCTATTATTCAGACTGAGATCTTTTTGTTTTGACATGATTATTATAGGCAATATAAGAAGGTAGTTTGCCATTCCTTTCCTTCTTGGCAGTGACTGTACTAGTCGGAGATCGCAGCCATTGTCTCTATACATGAGATCCTCTGCCTGCCATCACGGAGTGGGGACCATAACCGGCACTACTTGTCGACTGCTCCCACAACACCATTCACCACCTGCTCCAATGGCTTCACATAACCCTGATTTGGGGGGGGGGGGTGGCTAAACGGGAGCTCCACCTTGCCCAAAGGTGTCCCGAAGACTGGCGGAGGAAAGGAGACGTCTTACTCTTCCTTTGTCAGGGCAGAACTCTACCCCGCTAACCCTAGCCATTAGCCGCAACAAAAGATGCCACAACAATGCACAATATAGACAAGTGGAACAATATGAAAATAGGTAAATAAATTTACATATCTGGGAACATTGTTAACCTCAGATGGTTGATGTACAACAGAGGTGAGATGCAGAATGGCTCAGGCAAAAGCAGCTTTCCAAAAAATGAGGAAGATATTGTGCAATCCATTTTTAACAATAGAAACAAGGAAAAAGAGTTCTTAAATATTATGTAGAGCCAGTCTTAACATATGGATGTGAGGCATGGACAATAGAACAACATACAAAAAAAAATCACTTAAGTCTGTGAAATGCGGTTTTACCGAAGAATGTTGAAAATACCGTGGACAGCTAAGAAGAGTAATGAAGATGTTTTGAAAGAGGCCAAAGTAGAGAGAGAGCTAATTTCCAAAATATAGAAGAAACAATCATCATTTTTGACCATGTAATGAGAAGGGAACAGCTGGAATATATTGTAACAACTGGGAAAATTGAGGGACGAAGGCTGGTTGAAAACCGCATATGTGAGAGAACATATGGGACTGGAAAATAAAGGCTGCTTGCCCTGAGCAGTCGCCAGAAGGTGTTTGGGTCTTTATTTCACTCCCAGTAGAAAAAAAATGTTTGACCGTACCGAGATTCGAACCCGCGCTTCCTGTTTCTAAGCCTGACGAGTTAGCGATTCGACCAGCCGCTGTCCGTCTAGTGTAAAACTACTGTCCCTGGTGGGTGTTGCCTTGTCTAACAATAGGAAGAACATCGGCCACTAGCTCGCGTCACTCATAACAAAGAGAAAAAAACAGCTGCTCAACATGCACACGATCAAGGCAGGTACGCTCACGTCTGGTTAATAACAGGTGAATGACAGAACCGCCGACCCAGACACGACCAGCAGAGATAAGCCAAGCCTGTGTGTTACTGGTAGGTGTCTAGTTCGGAGGGAGCATTTCTGAGGAAAACTCTGGTAGCATGTGTGTGTGTGTGTGTACATGTATTTTTTTAGCCTACTCTTTTCGACTGAGAGGATTAGACATCGGATCTCATTGCCCAGAGAGGACTAGACATCGGATCTCACTATCCAGAGAGGACTAGACATCGGATCTCACTATCCAGAGAGGACTAGACATCGGATCTCACTATCCAGAGAGGACTAGACATCGGATCTCACTACCCAGAAAGGACTAAACAGCGGATCTCACTATTCAGAGAGGACTGGACATTGGATCTCACTATTCAGAGAGGACTGGACATTGGATCTCACTATCCAGAAAGGTCTAGACATCATATCTCACTACCCAGAGACCTGAAGATGGTAAAACCACGAAGAAGTCACGATTCGATTTTGACGAATTCCCACCACCTACAGTGAACACCGAACCCGTGACCGTGTCCAGATGCCGACGCCTTACCTCTAGACAATACAGCCCCTTCCCCCTCCCACCTTTACGGCTGTATTGATCAATCTTGGGAACGAATCAAATACTAACCAGGGATACAGTGAACGCTCTACCTTCATCGGTGTCAATAGATCATTATGTTCTGTTAATGAGTTCAAGAGATTGATGGGGCCTGGTCGTCCATATGGACAGGAATAGACCAGTCTCAACTAGGCAGGGCACCCATGTCAGTCTATGTCTGTTATCAAGCAAGTCTGTCAGTTGTCAAGTCAATCTATGTCAGTTGTCAAGTCAATCTATGTCAGTTGTCAAGTCAATCTATGTCAGTTGTGAAGTCAATCTATGTCAGTTGTGAAGTCAATCTATGTCAGTTGTCAAGTCAATCTATGTCAGTTGTCAAGTCAATCTATGTCAGTTATCATGTCAAAATATGTATGTTGTCAAGTAAGTCTATATCTGTTGTCAAATAATTATATATCTGTTGTCGAGTCAGTCTATGTCTGTTGTCAAATAATTATATATCTGTTGTCGAGTCAGTCTATGTCTGTTGTCAAGTAAGTCTATGTCTGTTGTGAAATCAGTCTATGTCTGTTGTCAAGTAAGTCTATGTCTGTTGTGAAATCAGTCTATGTCTGTTGTCAAAAAATTATAATTCTGTTGTCGAATCAGTCTATGTCTGTTGTCAAGTAAGTCTATGTCTGTTGTGAAATCAGTCTATGTCTGTTGTGAAATCAGTCTATGTCTGTTGTCAAGTAAGTCTATGTCTGTTGTCAAGTCAACGTGTCTGTTGTTACCGAGTCAATGTTCATTTCAAGTCAACCTATGTGCAGTCATCATCATCGCGTGCCGTCTCCGCAACGAAGGTTGGCTACCATGGAGCACCATTCTGCTTCGTCTCTTACTTTGATGGTGCAGGTTGTCATAGGCTGATTTGTCCATCTTTTGATGTTACTCGTCCATGTTAGTCTTGGTCTGCCTCTTTTACCTTGTATTTTCCCCTCCAGGATTACTTTTAGTAGGTTATTGTGTCTTTTAACATGTTCCAAAAATCGCATGTCTTGTTTTAATTGTGTTTAGTAGTTCTCTTTTCATTTTTAGTTGTTTTAAGACTTCATCGTTTGTTTTCTTTTCCTTCCATCCAATTCTACCTATTCTTCTATATATCAACATTTCAAAGGCTTCAATTCTTTGTTCTGTTTTCTTGTCTAATGTCCATGTTTCTGTACCATATAGGAATGTTGAGAAGATGTAACATTTTGCTATTCTTAGTTTTAGCCCTGGTGTTATTTGTTTTGATGTTAGTATGTTCTTCATGACATTAAAATTATTTTTTGCCATTCCTATTCTTTTGTTTATTTCAGTTGTACATTTTCCATCACTGGTTATAGTATGTCCAAGGTAGTTGTAGTTCTGAACTGTCTCCAGGTCTATTCCTTCAATTTTGATATCCACTTGTTGGTTTTGAGTATTTTCTTTGTTTATGATCATAGTTTTAGTCTTTTTGATATTCATATCTAGTCCAATTTTTTTTGCTTGTCATGTTTATTTCATTAAGTAATTGTTGTAGATCTTTAGGATTTTCTGCTAGTAGTACAGCAGATTATAGTAAATAATCATATAAACTACATGATACCATATCTGAATCAGAGCCTCAACAGATCTGTAGAGGAGACAACACGAAACGTCTGACATGAGCTCAAAAGACGTCATGGACAAACGGATTTTAATCAAGAATTAGGGGCGATAAAATACATATCACCAGGTCTTATCAAATAGCCAGCTGATATGGCACTGGCGAGATGCCTGTGATATGTGGTAGTAGTAACAGAATACATGATTTACAGAGAGTTACATATGTTACAGCTGTGAGTAATATACAATCTCTCTCTCTCTCTCTCTATTTAATTTATACACAAAATGTACGTTTATTGGCTCTGCAATCGTGATATAAAATGTTAAATATGCCGCTAAAATGTGTCTGTTTTTTTTTACATGGTGGATGTAAAGTTCTGTCGCAGTAATTTGTGGTTAAGAGTTAGGACTCGTTGACTGAACACGTTTGACGACCGCTGAAATACTGGAGGGGGTGGGAATTAAAGGCCAGGAACAGTACATAGCAGGTTTGATAAGGTGGGGCCATACTTTCAGGATAGCAAGAAAATGTCCAGCAAATATTTTTTCATAAATATTCAAGCCAGCTGGACAACTTGGTGTGCATTACAATAATCATCATCAAGCACCATGCCTGCTGGGGTAGGTGATCATGTCTCTCCACAACTCTCAATCTCGACAGTTATTTATAATTGTTATTGTTGACCTTCTATCAAGCTATTCTCTTAAGCTGTCTGGTATCTATTCTCTTTTGAATTATTGGTTTATTTGCGGGTCATCATCATCAAGTCACTCCGAACGTCCATAGGTGTTCAGATCCTCTCCTCAGCTAGTCCCGCAGTGTCCAGCGACTGACGATTCCAGTTCTGTGTTTGTTGACACGTCTTTTTATACGTCTACTAACTTTCTCATTTCTGTGCCCATCTTAACTCCTATCTATTTCATCCGAAGGAGTGACGTGGACTTATGATTGTCGAGGTCCTATGCCCTTCTCATATCCCGGAGGTCATTAATGATATCCGACAAATCCATTGGTTGATCATCTTCAACGACAGCGCAGCTAGCCAACCTATCTGCTCTTTCATTTCCCTATACTTCCACATGTCCAGGGACGTAGCCAAAGGTGACCATACGTATATTTGACTTCTGCAATGATTCTACCCATTGCATAGTTACAGAGCTCGCCTCCACTTTTTTTTTTGTTATCATGCTCATCGAATCACTTTAGCATGCAGGCCTGAGTGTAGCCTTGTGACTCTAACCAGATGAATGCCCTGGTCACTGCCATCGTCATGCTACTCGTGGTCACAATGTATGCACCGCTGTCTTATTTGACTAATCTGCCTGCCGAGCGTGCTGTAGATTACCATGCAACTCTTTTTGTGCCGCATTACAGATCCGTCTGTATAGACGACTGCATCTTTCTCATCGGTGTTATCCCTGATGAGACCGTTAACTTTCCGCATAACCACGACTGAGTTATGTCTCCTACATTTCATGTCAAGTGTGACAATACACGAGAATGTCCCCCTGAATGAAGTAATCCACAGTATTCACTCCTCGCCAGCGTTAATACTGGTAAGCCCATAGACCTGTTTGATGACATCTTCTGCTCGGCTCACCCATGATTTGCCTCTTTATAGCCTGGCACATTTCCCTGTGTTGAGCTCATGATGCAATGGATGCTCTTTATCTGCACTTATCTTCAATGTAAGCTCGTGCCCTCCAGATCTTGATCCTGATATCCATGGTTCGAAAGTAAAAAAAGATACCTCATTGCTACACAGGGAGAGTCCCACGTGCACCCAAGATAATGCCCATAGCTTCATTCTGTATTTTCTCCAGCCTGTCAGTTTGCGTCGTACTGACAGTAAGAATTGCTAGTGCGAACTCGGTTGGTGCGAGACTAGTCCCTGGAACAGAAGGGTAAGTAGCCTCTGCTCGATGTCGGCAGCTGCCATGACCTTCTAGCCGGCTAATCCTTTATGGGATTTTGTTATCACGTGGTCTCGAAAACACAGGCTGTGATCACCTTGTCCCTGGTCACCACATCAGCTCCCATTCGTACCACCGGTGTTTCCGTATTAACGATATGATTGTTAAGTGAGAACCATACAACTGATGCTTTATTAGGATTAACCAATGCACCTGATACTCCACACCAGGAAGAGATGCGATCGAGTACGTTTTGCACTGTGGAGGTGATGTCCCGTCTGTCTCTTCCTTGTAGATATACCGGAATATCATCAGCAAAAGTCATAGTTCTTCCCCTCCCATCCAGCTGTTGTTCCGTGATCGTTATTGTGTACACGTTAAATAGAACTGGTGACAATGGTGAGCCTTGTGGCAGTCCTGGACAAATGGATGTTGGCTCGGATGACCAACTTCCACATCTGAGTATCACCTTCCTCTGAAACAGTGCAGCAGCGATCTATCTAATGAGGAAGGAGTGCACCACCAGTTTGAGGAGCATGTACATGAGGTATTCAAGTGGCACTCTGTTGTATGTATCCTCCAGATCTATAGCAGCAGCACATGTCTCCTCTCGTCTGTGGAAGCCTTCGAAGACGTCATAGGTGAAGACTGCATCATTGAACCATGTCTCTTTGTTATATAATCTCAGAATAAGGGTGTGAATGCGATTATCTGTTCACATTGACAGGTGAGTACGCGGACAACTATTTTCTCCAGTAGCTTTCCCGCAGTGTTCTGCATCGTGATGATTCCGTAGGCACTGATCTGAGAATGGTCCGTATTTGGCTTCGGTAGCGGTAGTAAATAGTTGTTTAGCCAACCCACCTTAATCTGGCATTCATTGGCCAGTTTTTTGGGGTTTTTTTTCAAGTCGTCGTCAGCTAAATCGTCTATGTCGTCGTACCGAACACCATCTGGACCAAGAGCAGTGTTGCGTGACCGAAGTGTTGTACGAATGGTAACGGTTGTGATTGTGAGATCTTCTCACAGCACTACCTCCTCACACAATTCTGAAAGATACCCCCGTATACTCATTTCTTTGGTCACTCTGCTCAATGTAACGGGCAAGCAGGACCTTCCCTTTGCTCTCATCAGATGTGTGCCATATCTGACCTGTGCTCTGGAAGTTTGGTATGCATCTGTGTCGTGGTGTGCTATTCATGTTTTGATGAAGGCGTCAGAATGTGGCTAACGGATTTTCTGAGCAAGCTGTTTTGCAGAAATCACCCCACTTGGCATCCTTAACCTGCTTAGCACATAGTTTAAAGTGCATTATTTTATGATCGACCTCTTCTTTCAGAAGCTGCAAGAGCTCAGGTTGTCTTCTTCCATTCTTTCTGGCTTTTTGCCATGTCTTGTACGTTTGTCTTTTGTTCCTCCTAGCTTTCTCGACTTCTGTTTCACCAAGCCACCTCCATCCATCTCTCCTGCGAGGGGTGCCCTGTTTCCTGTATGATTTTGCTAATGACGTCTTGGTCTGTGTTCTCATAGTGGAATGTGTGGAGCTTGCTTTCCTGTCTTGTATTACTGCCTTTCTCAATTAGGATGACACATGGATAGTGATCGCTTCCGTGGAATCCTAGTACACTCAACCTGAAAACCGATGAGAAGATGGAAGACACAAGTGTCACGTCTATAACACTATCAGAGATCCCTGTTCGAGTGGCAATTCTGGTTGCCCTTCCATCATTCAAGCACACTAAATCGACTGACACTAGTGCGTTCTCTAGGTCTTCTCCCCGCATGTTGGTTATGACGTCACCCCACTGGTTGCCTCAAGCATTAAAGTCTCCGCAGAAAGCGACGTTCTCCTACTCGAACTCGAAGAGATTCTTCCATCGCTGTATGTCCACCTTCCCATTACAGGCATACACATTTACAACCATGAAAGGAACTGGAGCCTGCAACCTAATCACCTGTACCTGCAATTCTTCACTGCCTCACGCAGACATATCAATCGCAGCTGCCCTCATATTGTTTCCCACAAGGATGGCCTGTCCAAGATGTATTTTGTAGAAACAGTGAAATCCAGGGGCACTAACTGTCGTTCCACCAAGAAGTGTTTCTTGCTAAATCATTATATCGGCGCCGCAGAGTAACTTATCAAGAATGGGCAGTTGTTAATTTATGGAAGCACAGTTCCAGTATGTAACGCGCACACACGTTAGGTCTAGCCTCTCGCACTTCGACCGTTTCTGACACATACCGGCACGTTTGCCCTTTCTTGTTTTCCTTCTTCGATGTTGTCGCTTAGGCTTCATCTCAAAACCTCTTGTTGACATTGTTTATTTTGTCGCGTGAAAGTCGATGGCCATAGATGGTTTAGACTCACGTGCACTCACCCAGTCCAGAACCTGTTTTCCACGTTATGGACTGGCCAACCCCAGTCATACAGCTCTTCAGCACGTGGATACATTATGTGCTTTTTATTTTCTTCATTCAGAATCACACAACAATGAAATCAAGCTTTCTTGCAGACGAACCGGCGAAAAGACACCACTATATTGGGTCGCACCGGAAGAGCAATGTCATCTTTTTTTTTTCTTCCCTCTATCTCTTCGTCCCTCAATTTTCCCACTTGTCACAATATATTCCAGCTGTTTCCGTCTCATTACATGGCCAAAAAATTATGATTGTTTCTTCCTAATATTGGAAATTAGCTCTCTCTTTGCTTTGACCTCTTTCAGAACGTTTTCATTACTCTTCTTAGATGTACATGGTATTCTCAACAATCTTCTGTAAAACCACAATTCTACAACCTCCAGTGATTTTCTTGTCTATTGTCCTACTGTCCATGATCCACATCCATTTGTTAAGACTTGCTTTACATAAAATTGAAGCATCATAATGCTCTACTATAAATAAATGCCTCAATTATCCCAACAATGAAAACTCATAAATGATGAATGAACAAGCAAAACAACTACTACTACAGTTTGTTTTTAAATGAAAATCACCACGTCAACATGAATGTCAATATGTGAGCATATGTGTTGTAATAATATTCATATCATATGTATATCAATCAAAAAACGTCCTTTCATGGTATCATTTATTATTAGCTGTGATAACAGTCATATGTTTGATGACTTGGTGATCTCTTTGGCTGAATTAATCCAGGACTGAAATGTCTGCTGGATCACTTGTGGTCTTTGTTGGAGACAGGTGTTGTGGGCTCTATTTAAACAGTGAAGATTATTCCCAAAATGTGTGTGTACAAGTGATCAATTAAACCAGGGTAAGTGCATGCTGTACACTTTACACAATCCTTTACTGTTGAACATTCACAAAATATACACATGCCCACACACACAAACATGAGGTGCAGTCCAAAAAGTACTGGGACTTCATCTTCAGCATTTATTTGCTCAGTGGACACGTCACTGGTTTAAGGCGCCAACAACATCTTTCATCCCATAACATCCGTCTTAGGCATGGGTATATTTTTCATTGCTGAATAATTTCATTCATTGCTGAATCATTTCATTCACTGTTAAATAATTTCACACAGGCAGCTGCCATTTTGGGTCTACTTTTTAATTATTAATCACCAATGATTCTGTAGTCTAATTTGGATCCAAAGAAATTAGGTTAAAACAAAAGCAAAAATTTAGAAATCCAATGTTAAGTTAGTCCTATTATATCGCTGTGAAACTTGAAGAACAACAAAATTAAAAATCATGACAATCATGAAGATACAGACATTGCTTGTGCAGAATAAAAGCATTGAAATGGCAGGACAAAATCACAAACATTTAATTATGGAAAAAGTAGCAGTCAATAACCAGTGGATAAAGAGATACAGCGAAGACAATGCTATTGAATTGGACACACACTGCACAAGCTAACTGAGAGTATTACACAACATGACATTTTCCAGAATTCCAAAGAAAAAAGACAAAGAGGAAGACCAAAATATTCTTGAAGAAGACAGATAGAAGCAGATATGAAGATGATGAGGAAGACATGGAATGATTTTAAAAGAATGGCAAGAAACAGAACGGCTTGGAAAGTGTTTGTTGAAGACCTATGCTCCACAGGAAGATGAAAGGTAGAAGAAGGAGAGTAATTCTTTCAATTGCACACAGAAGCTCCTGTTTTCATAATTATCTGAAAGGACTGGACATAAGATTTCACTACCCAGAGAGAGTTTAAAGCTATGAACAAACAATGGATTTGAAGAGAAAATTTCCCACCGGGACCTGAAATCTGGGACCTTATTGTCCAGAGGCCAACATATCTCCTAGATCTCTGAGTTACATCCTGGGACTGAAAACAAACAAGGAATGATGTAACGTACATGTACGATAGGCCACCACTACCCTATAATTAGTCCTCGTCCTGAGTGCGACTCAGATCCCATTAGTGCTGCCATTTTTAAGATCATTCCTGGAAGGCACTCCTTCTAACATGTTAATAAGAATGATCTGTGACTGCTTGAATTTTCTTCGCCAACTGAAATCATTCAATTAGCTTCCTTTTTAGTTTTGGAAACACAAGAAAAAAATTGTGTTGTGCAGAATCTGGTGAACAGGGAGAATGTGTGAAAGTGGGTGTTGTGGTTTGCCATAAACTAGTGTCAGAACACATCTACAACCACAACGAAGTGCTGGAGCAGTCATAATGTTGGACATAAAATCTACCAAGAAGCACACAATCCATCTGTGTCATAGTAAAAGAGATTTGTTTAATCACCCATAATGACATTTAAAAGAAGGATTGTGGTCACTGACAGTTTGCACTTCCAGGTCTTCTCCTTTTCCTTCAGTGTTCACTAGATGACTATTCTTCATCGCCTGCCCATAGAAGGAGAGGTTAAGTGAGCATAGATGTGTAATGATGTGATTTTATGATTGAAAGTCTCAACAAAGAAATACTGCAGGCAGCCACTGAGTAGATTCCCAGGGGTGCAAGGGAAAATTACAAACCATACAGGACAGAAGAACTACAAGAACTTGAGAACAGAATGTGTGAAGCCAGAGGTCTAGCAAAGAAGGAATAAAGCAGAGAAGCAAACATTTCACTTAAAGCAACCGCTGCAAATAACAAAGAATCAGATCACAAGAGAATGCTGGAAGGAAAAGACAAATCTAAACCTAGTTAGAGAAGGGAGAAAATTATGGAAGCTGTTCATAGCATTAAATATAAAAGGTGACAGCAACAAACAAATCACAATAAACATCAGAGCTATGTGCTTTCAGGAAAGTGAGCTGCAAACTGTTTTCTTAGATTATTATATCGCATTGATATACCAGCAGGTAGGAAAATGTTATGAGTGAAGAGCACATAACAATGACATCACTCAACTCTGTAGGAGAGGAACACAAACTATGACATCACTAACTTTGTAGGAGAGGAACATAATCTATGACATCACTAACTCTGTAGGAGAGGAACATAATCTATGACATCTTTAACTCTGTAGGAGAGGAACATAATCTATGACATCACTAACTCTGTAGGAGAGGAACATAATCTATGACATCGCTAACTCTGTAGGAGAGGAACATAATCTATGACATCTTTAACTCTGTATAACAGGAACATAATCTATGACATCACTAACTCTGTAGGAGAGGAACATAATCTATGACATCTTTAACTCTGTAGGAGAGGAACATAATCTATGACATCACTAACTCTGTAGGAGAGGAACATAATCTATGACATCACTAACTCTGTAGGAGAGGAACATAATCTATGACATCACTAACTCTGTAGGAGAGGAACATAATCTATGACATCACTAACTCTGTAGGAGAGGAACATAATCTATGACATCACTAACTCTGTAGGAGAGGAACATAATCTATGACATCACTAACTCTGTAGGAGAGGAACATAATCTATGACATCACTAACTCTGTAGGAGAGGAACATAATCTATGACATCACTAACTCTGTATAACAGGAACATAATCTATGACATCACTAACTCTGTAGGAGAGGAACATAATCTATGACATCACTAACTCTGTAGGAGAGGAACATAATCTATGACATCACTAACTCTGTAGGAGAGGAACATAATCTATGACATCACTAACTCTGTAGGAGAGGAACATAATCTATGACATCACTAACTCTGTAGGAGAGGAACATAATCTATGACATCACTAACTCTGTATAACAGGAACATAATCTATGACATCACTATCTCTGTAGGAGAGGAACATAATCTATGACATCACTAACTCTGTAGGAGAGAAACATAATCTATGACATCACTAACTCTGTAGGAGAGGAACATAATCTATGACATCACTAACTCTGTATGAGAGGAACATAATCTATGACATCACTAACTCTGTAGGAGAGGAACATAATCTATGACATCACTAACTCTGTATGAGAGGAACATAATCTATGACATCACTAACTCTGTAGGAGAGAAACATAATCTATGACATCACTAACTCTGTAGGAGAGGAACATAATCTATGACATCACTAACTCTGTATGAGAGGAACATAATCTATGACATCACTAACTCTGTAGGAGAGGAACATAATCTATGACATCACTAACTCTGTATGAGAGGAACATAATCTATGACATCACTAACTCTGTAGGAGAGAAACATAATCTATGACATCACTAACTCTGTAGGAGAGGAACATAATCTATGACATCACTAACTCTGTATGAGAGGAACATAAGATGATAAATTTAACCTTGAAGGAAAAGAAAGAGGCAATGAGATTGTTACAGAAAATGAAATCACAAGGAAATGACTGAGCTACAAAAGAAATGTTAATAGGGCTGGACACAAAACTAAATGAGAAGCTGCTGTCTGTCCTGAACTAAAGCTTGTCAAGAGGAACTGTGCCACATGCAAGGAAAGAGACAATATTAATCCGAATACCAAAGATGAGGAAAGACCTGTTAGACCCAAATGCCTACACATTTATCACTCTGCTTAGGTGTGTAGAACTAATGGAACATAAAAGTAACACCAGACTGATGTGGTACATGGTGTAGGAAAACTAATGGAACACAAGATTAACACCAGACTGATGTGGTACATGGTGTAGGAAAACTAATGGAACACAAGATTAACACCAGACTGATGTGGTACATGGTGTAGGAAAACTAATGGAACACAAGATTAACACCAGACTGATGTGGTACATGGTGTAGGAAAACTAATGGAACACAAGATTAACACCAGACTGATGTAGCACCTGGAAGAAAAGCAGCTCCTAACACCACAGCAAGCAGACTCCTGACAACACAGATCTACTGAAGACCAGATCACCTGATATTTCAGGCAATAAAAGATGATTCCCAAGTGAAAAAAACAATACTCTAGCAGTGTGGGTAGACTTGGAAAAGGCATTTGATAAAGTTTGGAAAGTGGGATTAAAAGTCAAGAGGTAAATAATATTTGTGGGAGAATGTACATAAGTGAGAATACAGGGAGCATCTCCACGAGAGTTCCCAACTCCATATTTACAGAAGACTTAGTTCTGTGGACCAATAAAGAACACATTAGGACAGCTGGACCAATAAAGAACACATTAGGACAGCTGGACCAATAAAGAACACATTAGGACAGCTGGACCAATAAAGAACACATTAGGACAGCTGGACCAATAAAGAACACATTAGGACAGCTGGACCAATAAAGAACACATTAGGACAGCAAGTACCAGCAAGTAGTAGAATGTAGCAGACCATGTCCTCATGGGAAAAGAGGGCACTGGATCATTTATTTTAACTATCATTTTCATGATTGCCTTCCTTTACCTAGTTCCTTCTGAGTTTTTCATGTCAAATGTCAGTTAAATATTATGTCTAGATATTTTGGATTTTTGTTCAGATGTGGATTTTTACCATTAGAAGGAGAATATTGTGCTTTTTTTTTCTTCATTTATTTCAACTATTATAAACTCTAGGACAACAGCTAAATCATTTAATAAAACATACAAACAGCCAGTGAGGAGAAAACAGCATCTTCCTGAACTAATAGGGAGCATTCAAGACAGTGTGTAAAAACAGCCAGATGGAGAGCAGAGAAGACGAACAACAATAAGATACAGAGAGAAACACTGCTCAAACTTGTCCTGGACACATGCTTACACTTATGGATCAACAACCAATGCAAAATGGAGGGCAGGAATGCCTTAAAAATGGAACGCAGATAGATGCTCTATTGCAAGAGGAA
Source organism: Megaustenia siamemsis (assembly GCA_032433765.1). Classification (NCBI taxonomy): domain Eukaryota; kingdom Metazoa; phylum Mollusca; class Gastropoda; order Stylommatophora; family Ariophantidae; genus Megaustenia; species Megaustenia siamemsis. Next base: position 8,491,850 of record JAVIAB010000124.1, read on the forward strand.
AATAATCACGTAACTTGAAAGCAGAAGCTCTGAAAACTGCAGCTGGAACTCTTTTGAAGGTGAAGATTAAAGAAGAAAACTGTACACCTCACATGCTCTGTCAGTAGATACAGCAGAGAGGAGTCATGGAAACGAAGACCTCAATGATCTAACAGAAATACTCTACAATAACTAGCTCTACCAGAGCTGATTCAATGGATTCCATCTCACTGTAATAGTCCAGAAATGTTGAGGCAGACAGGTTGGAAAGGGGAGGTGGTAAATGACACCAACCAGATACAAGTACAACTTATGAGGAATCAAAGAGGTTTGTCAGGAACAAATGGAATACAGCACACCAGGGCTACCAGAACAATGATGCCCCAGTTCAACAGAAAAGAACAAGTAATCATTTTTAGATTCTGAACATAACGACAGAATGAAGAACCACTTGTTCAACACACTAAGAATAGCACCCTCTGATGAGTGTGACTGCAACAGACAAAATAACTCCCAAACATCTGCTACAATCATGGCCAACATATGATGAAGAGAGAAGGCTCTTGTTGCTATCACCACTACCATACCTCTATTTGAGCAGTTTAGTGGCATCACAAGCCTTGAACTGACAAATGTTTTATTTTCTAATGTATTAACATTAACATTGATGTCTAGAAGTGTACACACATGATTTTGTGGTCTGCAGCATAACTTTACATGCTTTTAGGCATAGGCTTAGGTAAGTTTTAAGTTGTTCCTGCTTTTGGCCAGTGCTCAGAAGTCTAGACACAAACTTTGATGGGAATCACAGCATAAAACTCTGAAACAGCTTCTATTGTTGATTCTTACTAGTGCACACAATTCAACAAAGCATTAATGATGCTATCTACGGATAAGTATGCACACTCTCAACAATTTCTGCCACAGTGCACTGGTTGTCCATCATCATCTACCATGTTCTACTCTTCTTAATTCAGGAGAACTAATCATGACAACGACTGGGTCGACCGCCGGGGTATTTTTTTTCCAACCATGAGTACAAATCACACTGCCTCCGGTGGGTGGTTTTCCCAACTAGTTTCTTTTTATCCAAGTAGAGAGCATGTCATGTTTTCCCAACTAGTTTCTTTTTATCCAAGTAGAGAGCATGTCATGTTTTCCCAACTAGTTTCTTTTTATCCAAGTAGAGAGCATGTCATGTTTTCCTCCTCAAGTCTGTGAAGTTCGGATAGACTTAAAGAATTTGATTTGCTGTCGTGTCTGCTAGTGTTCAGTGGCACAGAATGATGGTACTATCTTGAGTTTGGAGTACATGTGGTGTCTTTCACTGTTGTGGTCAGTGATAACTTGGTCTCTCTTTCAGAGTTGATAATATGCATCTCCCTCATTTAGGATTATCTTATTTCAACTTAGAAAGATATTGTTCTTTAACTTTTTCATTGCTGACTAGATGGTCGTCTACATATAAGCATATACATACATATAGTTGTAGTCATATGTATAGTTTATCCTTCTTGTGGTAGTTTTACTCCCTCTTTGGCTAGTTTATCCATCTTGTGGTACTTTTATTCCCTCTTTGGCTAGTTTATCCCTCTTGTGGTTGTTTTACTCCCTCTTTGGCTAGTTTATCTATATATACATACTTCTTTGTGTAATGTAATGTAATGGTACCCATTGGCCAATCTATCTATTGACCTTTCGAGTTGTGGCCGGTCCATAGGGCATAGACCCAGACACTCTTTCTCTTTTTCTAAATGTTCTTTTCAGCAGTTTCAATCCTTGCAAAAAACATTTATCAAATCCTGTCATTTCTCTCTGTTCTGTGAAAGCATGTCAATCTCATTGTGGGATCCGATTCCTGCTGCCTTTGCATCTCTGATCAATGTTCTTCTCAGTGTTTCTCTGGTTTCTTTTCCTCCTACCTGTTGTTTCCCACTTGAAGGCTTACTTTACTATTTGGTTATTATCTCTTCTCATCACATGTCCAACATATGACCATCGTCTTTTCTTGATTACTGATGATACTGATGGATGATTGGCAATTTCTCTAATTTCCTCATTTGTTTTGAATTATTTCCACGCTATACCAAGTATTTTCCTTAGACCTATATTTTCAAATGCGTTCAACTTTGTTTCTATGTCTCTTGTTAGTTTTCCAGCATTGGATCAACACTCTGTAAAGTATGGCACAACTGCACCATTGTTGTTCTCAGGTTATATGACCCACTATTCCTGACATGAGTCAAACCTGGGACCTTCTTGTGCCGAGACTATTGTCGACATCTAGACCTCCATCATACTAAGGAACTCATTGACTGTGGGAAGTGTCCACTAGAGACCCCACACTCATTCCCTGCCACCAATCCCTGACTGCACCAAACATCTCTACCACTCTATGTATAAAACTATAGATCATGATACACAGAGCAATTCTGCCTAGTGACAGCTTTCAGTTATAAGAGAACATTGTGATTTACTTCCCCATCTCCAGTTATGTGCAGCACTTCCAGTTCCCTCCCTGCCACAGTGTAGGGCCAAGGCAAAGAAATGCACAAACTTGTGAAGCTCCAGTGAAGCTAATTGTTATAATTATAACCATACTGTTTATTTCTATTTATTTTCTATATCTATTTTTTTCACTTCTCCTACCACAGAGTTATGAATATAAAATAATGCACCACAAAAACAAGGAAACACCAATGAAGTGTATGGGCATTTATAGCACACTACAGGCAAAATAGCCAAATAAGACAGCAGTGCGTACATTATGATCGTCGTAGCAAGATGATGGAGGTGATGGCAGTGATCAGAGCATTCACCTAATTGGATGCACAAGACAACAACCAAGCCTACATACTAATAATAGAACCAGATGTGGGCTCTATATGCATGCAGTGGGTTGAATCATTGCAGAAGTCAATGATATGCAGTTACCTTTGTCTAAGTTCCTGAACATAAGTACAGAGAAATAAAAGAGGGACAGGCTAGCTAACTGTACTGTCATCAATGATGGTCAACCAATGGATCAGGCAGATATCATTAATGCCCTCCAAAATGTGGAAAGGGTACAGGATTTTGACAACCATGAGCCCACACCACTTCTTCAGATGAAATAGACTGGAGTAAAGATGGGGACAATTAGAAACAAGAGGCTTAGTGGGCACTTAGGACTTGGCCAACACAGAACTGGCGTCGTCAGTCGCTGAGGGGAGGATCTGAGGGGAGGAAATGAGCACCTATTAAAATGTTTGAAGTGCAATGATGATAAACCACAAATAACTCATAGACAATGAAAATTATGGAGAAAATTCCCAAACTTTTTAACAAAATACAAATATTCTACAATGTATACACATAATTAGACATCCATTAATACGCACGAAGGCCAATTAATTCTTTCCATACATTTCGACACATTGAGCGCTATGCCGATTTCGGTCACATACGTTGTTTAGCCATACAGTGCGCCACTCTCGATTTGATTAGTGTGTACCGTCATCAAACCATATTCTTTTTACAAGACAAATTTTTAAAAAAGGAAAAAAAAGTGGTATGGTAACAGCTTTACGCGGTAAATAACAAAACAGAAGTTGACGTTTCAGCCAAGCAGGCCTTCAGCTGGAACTCACATCTCTATGCATCTTGATGCCTTTACTTCTTTTTACATGTCTTGTATCATCTTGACAGGATTTGACAGGAGTTAAAGAACAATATCTTTGTAGCCATACCGAAGAAGTCAGGAGCCACTGGTTGTGAAGACCATCGCATTATTAGTCTCATGAGCCATATGACTAAAATATTACTAAGAATCATCATGAGACGTGTAAGGAACAAAATAAAACCAGAAATAAGTGAGGAACAATGTGGATTTGTGGAAGGAAAGGGCACCAATAATGCAATATACATCTTAAGAACATTGATAGAAAGATCTATAGAGGTAAAGAAAGATCTATATATATGTGCTTTATAGACTACACGAAAGCATTTGACAAAGTAAAGCATGTTGAAATAATCAATATGCTGGAGAAATTAAACATTGATGGCAAGGATCTGCATCATAAAAAACATGTACTGGCAACAAACAGCAGCTATACGAATTAACAACCAAACAGGACAATTCCAATATATAAAGCAAGGAGTCAGACAAGGCTGTGTTCTGTAACAGGATATGTTTCCACTTTACAGCGAATATATTATGAGATCAATAGTAGACAAAAAAGGAATTGAAGGCAATGGTCACAACATAAATAATTTGCGATAAGCTGATGACACAGTCTTAATAGCAGAGACAGAGAATGAACTACAAGAAATGATAGACATAATAGTTAAAGAAATCAACAATAAAGGTCTCAGTCTGAATAGTAAGAAAACAGAAGTAATGGTTATATCGAAGAAACAATCACCACCATCATGCAGCATAAAAATAAACGAGACAAATCTGAAACAAGTGCAATGTTTCAAATACTTGGGCACAATAATAACATCAGATGGGAGATGCACCACAGAAATAAAAAGCAGAATAGCTCAGGCCAAAATAGCATTTCAGAAAATGAAAAATATCTTATGCAACAAATCTATGTCAATAAAAATGAGAAAGAGAGTTCATCGGTGCTATGTAGAACCAATTCTGACCTATGGAAGCGAATCATGGACAGTAGACAAACAAATGAAAAGACGATTAGAGGCCACAGAGATGGGATTTCTAAGAAGAATGTTGAAAGTTCCCTGGACAGCTAAAAAGACCAATGATGAAGTTATCAAAGAGGCCAACACAAAAAGGGAGCTCTTAAAAAATATCAGAAAGAAGCAATCAACATTTTTCGGGCACATCATGAGAAGAGGAAAGTTGGAATACTTGGTTACAACTGACAAAATAAAAGGAAAGAGAGATCGCGGACGACAAAGAGAGAAAATACTGGACAGCTTGGTGTCATGGCATGGAAAACAGTCAACAACAGAACTGATACGATGCACTGTGGATAGAAGATTGTGGAGGGACATGATCACCCACGCCAACCGGTATGGCACATGATGATGATGATGTATCATCTTGGTATTGGTGAAATCTAATTCCTTGTTTAATTATCTAAAAATTCATATATATGTTATATGTTAGATCTATCTATCTTTCATTTGCCTGAAGTATTGTCTATATCTGCAACGTCATTTCCTGTATAAATGTTACTGTCTTTTGTGATTCTTGCAGTGGCCCATATAGTTTTGTCTGTAGTGTTGTATCTATGGGCCAATGGATTTTCCTCAGTCTACTATATTCAGTGCAGTCTTGAAGTATGTGTTCAGCAGTCTGGGGCACCTGTCCACATGTACAAGTAGTTGAGGTGCCGATCTTGAATTTTGTATAGATGTGACTATGGAGTCGATTGTGTCCTGTTCTGAGGCATATAATGATAACTTGTTCATATCTATTCATATTATGAAAGGCATCCTGATTTGGGGCTTGTGGTCCTCTGATTGATTTGATTATCTGTTTCTTATGATGGTATGTAACAGGTGTATCTAGTTGTGTGCCTGTTGAACCTTCCTTTGCCAACTGATCTGCTTTCTCATTTCCTGGTATTCCACAGTGAGATGGGATCCACTGCAGGGCAACCCTGTGGTGCTTGCAGAGTTCAGTCAATAAGGTCTGCAGATGTAATTTTCTGGATTGTAGTGCCTGGAGTACTGATCTTGCATCTGTCAAAAACACTACAGGCTGCGGGCTAAGATTACTGTTCAGCAGTTTTTCTATTGCCAACTTTATTGCTTGTATTTCTGTATCGTAATTGTGACAATATTTTCCTGTTGCTATTTTATTCATATCCCTAGTGTTATTTGGGTACTCTATATATGCACCTGCTCCCCCATTTTTTACTGCATTCTGTGCTGATCCATCTGTTTACACACGAATCCATAGGTCTTGTGGGTATTCTTCATCCAGGAAACTGAGAGTTATTATTTTTCGCTGTAGACTATTCTGTTCCTCTTTGTCAACTATTCCTTTCACTTCTGTCCGTATTTGAACTGATAATCCTGATTCCTCGTCAAGGGAGTCTGTTCTGGTATGGGCAGTAGGGGGTTAACAGCTCTTGGCATATCTGGTGTTTGTCTACTAATATGCTTGGCTTGGTGGATAAAACTGCTTCTCTTAAGTCGTCCCAATGCAAGATTTTGGAATCGGTCCTTCATTGGATGTCTCGGCATGCAAGCAAATTTTTCTGCCTGTATCAGCACCCTTGTGTCCCTCCGTTCTCTCAGTGCTGGTATCCTCCACAATTTCTCCATCTCCAATATTGGTGTTGATTTCATTGCTCCTGTGATGACCCTAAGTGGATGGTTTTGTACTTTATCCAGTTCTTGCAGTGGTGTTTGATGCTGAGCACCATGCAGATGATCCATATTCTAAATGTGGGCGTATACTCTGTTGGTAAACTTTACAGAGTATTTTCCCACTCGCACCCCACGTAGTTCCACACAGCTTTCTTAGAATAGCCAATTTTCTCCTTGCTTTTTGGGTTGCCTTATTTATCTGCTGTTTCCAAGATAGTTTGTTATCAAATGTAACTCCGAGATACGTAGCTTGTATGTCATATGTTAGATAAACATAAACATGTAGATGGATATTTAAAAACATGAACAAGTTTGTCTTTGAAATCTCAGCCACTAAATTGATAAAAACATTTCGTACTGAAAGAGTTAATTTAACAGTTTATTGATAGATAATTTGACAAATTAAACTGGTTATAAAAGAAGACAATAGAATAGAGAAACAAAATAATTCTACAAGGAAAGAGCAAAATACGTTCTGAGCATGTATCTGAAACATCATAATTAAATGTTTTATTGTAACTGCAAGTCAATTTTATGTGTACCTATTATTTTGCTATATAGGTCAATTTTAGTAATGTTACTGTGGCCACATTTTTGATTAACTTGAATTTTATTAACTGATACTTTACCATAAGATCAGAGACAAGGAAAACGTGATACCATAATGAGCAGTATTCAGACAAACTAATTTTAAGAAAGATTTAATGAAGGGTGCATATGTGTGCACAAGTAAGAAACTGATGATGATTATGCAAGACACTAAAGACTGTAGCTTACAATGTAAAGTTAATTTCATGTCATGCAATACCTGATGGTTATCAAGTTTGAGAATTTGAATGCCATAGCAGTAAACGTCATCATTCTACATGTCAGATAGTGTTAGCAAAAATCTACCCGCCGAAAATAGATGTGTCAGGTTGAAGGCTCAGATAATGGATCCGCTTAAACTAGTGACACAACGCAACCGTGTTAACGTAATGGGTGAACACTAAGAAAAAGAAGAAACTACCTCAAAATGAGCACATATCTATGGGTCATGTAACTAGTCCACAAGCAACTATATTAATACATAACAACAGCAACAGTTTTAATCACTTTATCTCTGTTTTCTTAGTTAAAACATAATATAACATGAATAACTTGGGCAATAATCAGTGAAGTGAATAAAAATTATGACTATACCTTGAAAAAATTCAGGTGATGCTGAATGTTCATCATCACCTTCCTGCTTGACTTTGGCCTCTTCATCGCTGTGCTTGAAGTCAGAGTATCCACCATCAGAATCATCATAATCCTCATCCCAGTCCAACACATGAATGCGCTTATAATCCTGCACCATATGTTTTGGCGGCTTCGACACCCGTCCTGATCGAGTCCTTGGTCTGTGTTTCTTTCTTTCCTCTTTCTCTTCCTTGGATAATTCTGGCACATCTGGTGTGTTCTTTTCTTTCTCTTCTTCTTCAACAGGCCCTCCTTGGACGAGAGCAATATCTTTTCTTTTTCTGTAGGGGCGCTTTTGATGTGGAGTACCACCAGTCTGCTGCTCCTGAGATGATGTGGACGGTCTTACAACCTGATAATTTGTGTGACCTGCACCATTTTGTGTTTTGTGCAGTTCAGATGGGTAGATAACTCTATACATGATTCTTGTGTTGGTCTGAGGGTTGAATATTACAGCTCCACCATTTTCTTGTGAATTTTTATTAACATGTTGCTGCTGAACAACTTGCATAATCTGCTGAAGCTGTTCTGGTGTCAGTTGCTGCATGGGCGTGTAACGATTTCCCTGCTGAATTATTCTGATTGGATTCTGACTTGAACCAAGTGGCGGAGAGTTTGAGTTACTTGGGGAAACTAAAGTAAAACTGACAGTGTTTTGAGATGTAGATGCCACTGCAGCAGGAGAGTGCTTTGTTTGTTCTGCTGCCTGTTGCTGAGCTAGTTGTTGAGCTTGAATTTGTTGAATTACACTTTGGAGAACTTCTTGTGGGAGTGTCATCCCACTAGCTGTTGACACTGTAATAGTGTGGGCTGTGTGAAAGGTTCATTCTGAATAAGCTGTGATTCTGAATCTGACTGTAAAATCTGAGTGTCGGAGTGGTGGGCATAATCTGCTTCTAAATGTTCAACCATTTCATGTGTCTCATCTTGAAGCAGCTGGTTGTCATCCCCCACTTCTACAACTGGCTGCTGGAAATGATCTCCATTTGTTTCAGAAATTATTACAGAACCAGGCATAATATCACTTGATACTGATATCATATTCATATGGTTTTCAGTCAACGACCCCACATCAACTGAATATGCTTCATTGCCTTCAACACCAAGACCTTCTGGAGTTCCATTTGTCATAAGTGAATCGGTCCCATTAGAAAATATGACTTCAGCTGTGTCGGAAAGAATGGATTCAGATCTGTGAACAAGTATTGTCTCTGTGTTAGAGGTGATGTGACTGTGTGTTCTTGATACATTGTGGTTGACACTTAGACCTTCACTTTCACAAGCATGGTCTGTGTCACACGTTTCAGTCTCATCGCCATTTACAGCATAAGTTATTGTTGTCGTGTCAAACGCATTTGCATCTGCCAATGCCTGGCTGAGCAATTCTTCACTCATTCCATCATGGTCTGTATGCTCATGTGTAGCATCAACAATGCATGTATCGCTGTCTGACAAGGAATGTGACACTGATCCATTACCTAATAATTCTGTTTCTTGCTCGGGCTCCGCCATGTTTGTTTTGCATTGACGAAATGAACACTTAAACACACTATCTGTGTTCGGGCTACAATTATTTATAAATAACACTTGGCACTTAAATATAACATTTTCCGGGTAAATTAAGCATTACTCACGTTGTATCAACGTTAAAATACTGAAACAATGAAGCTACAAATGAATGTTGTTAGGTGTGTTGTGTTCCCGCGAACTTGTGTCCGACAACACAGTTGAAGACCCGCAAGATGGCGCTGTGTCAGGCTTGAGGCCGTGTAGTCCAGTGACGGGGGCGCCAACCACCAAATATCAACAGCTCTGATTTTACAAACGTCAATGTTTAGATTACTTTTATGGCTGAGAACTGACCCAACTCATCACACGCAGCCGGTAAATTATGCAAATTATTCTGATGATAAATTCTACTTTCGAGAATGTCACCGCTGATGCTCAGCCACAGAGGACGAAAAATAGGAATGGGATGGTTTCAGTATCTCGCTGGTTAGATTTATCATGAATCAGTCTTTACATTGATCATTAGGTCAATTACGATGGCTTGGTGATCTAGAGTGGACTATACGTTGATAATCGATGTTTTCATTACACATATTGTGGGATTAAATCTGTCAAATTTATCATTGTGCTGGATATATGATTGTTCAGAAGAACACCAGATCGGAGTACATATACTAGAATATGATTGAGTCCTCTGCATATTCAAACCACTCATATTTCACTTTCATTCATCAGTTTAAAACATGACAATTGAATTAAGGCGCCTCTCAGCAACACAGCTACAAGCAGTCAGCGGCTCGAAGCTAATGCCTTGCGCTAGAATCGGTGAATCAGAACCATCCAGACCCTACTTCATCCCTTCGCGGTGCCTCTAGAAACAGACTAACCAGTCTCGTCTGATCAAATGAGTAGGAGATGGACAAGTCAGCCTATGACAACCTGCACTATCAACGCTAGAGACAAAACGAAATAGCGCTCCATGGTAGCCAACATTCTATGTGGAGATGGACAAGTCAGCCTATGACAACCTGCACCATCAACGCTAAAGACAGAGCGGAGTGGCGCTCTATGGTAGCCAACCTTCGATGTGGAGATGGACAAGTCAGCCTATGACAACCTGCAACATCAACGCTAAAGACAGAGCGGAGTGGCGCTCTATGGTAGCCAACCTGCGATGTGGAGACGGCACTCGATGATGATGATGATGATAATGTTGAATACAAATAGCTTAAAGTAAATCCTATCATTTACCATCCCCTACATTTACTTAACCCTGATAATTCTACTCCTGATATGATCATCTCTTCTTAGTTTTTAACCATTAAATTTTGTCTTCAAAGTAGGTTACCACCAGTTGTAAAGCTGTCACTATACCTTGTAGGAGTGTACGTCACACCACACTATTGACTCCTCGCTACCAACTTTACCGCAGCATTGCAGTTATTTACCTGTTCCCTACCACCATAAGTCTGACACATGTAATCCTTGTTGACGAATTTTTTCAGATATGATCATCGCCTCTATTGGCATTGATAACACACGTGACCAAGTTATTTCTTGATTATAAATATATTGTTGGGTGCATTTCCGTTTCTGTTAGACTTAGATTAGTCGTGAATTCATTGCATAGTTTACGGAGGGCGTGGGCGGCTGGGTGGTCTAGAGGTAAGACGTCGGCTGCTTTGGTGGGAGGGTCCCTGGTTCGAATTCCACCACAGGCGGTGGCGACTGTTCTCTTCGAAACCGTATTTTCTTCGAGGTTTCTTCTTCTGCTGCTGCGGTCATGACGTCATTTAGACTAGGACTCCGGACTCTCTTATGAAGGCAGCTGTCGAAGTGATTCGGTTGCCCCGTATAGTTTCTTTTCCAGTGAGGTGGGTGTGGACCACATTGTCCTTCTCAAGTCTGTGTGCTGGGGGCAATTCTGTAGAACATGTTTTATTGTCATGCTATCCAGTTTACAGTGGCATTGGCTGGTGGTTCCTATTTTGAGTTTGGTGAACATGTGGTTTCTCATTCTGTTGTGGCCAGTGCGTAGGTGAAGTATGATGACTTGATCCTTCCTTGATAGTTGGAGGTATCCGTCCCTCACGTTATACTTTGGGTGTTCTTGTTTCCATTTGTCATGGTACTGGCCTTTGATGATGGATCTGGCTTCATTGTAACTGACCAGATGGATCTATTGTGGTAATCTCCCTCCCTCCTTAGCTAGTTTGTCTGCTCGTTCGTTTCCGTGTATATTACAGTGTGATGGTATACACTGGATGACCACTCTCAGGAAGTTATTGGACAGTTGTTCTAGGGTTGTTCTCAAGTCATTTTCCTGAGGGCTTTTAGAGCTGTTAGGACTGACAGTGCATCAGTCAGTATCACTAATTTCTTGTGCATGTTATTTTTGTGTTGCATAGCCAGTTTTGCAGCGTCTTTGAGGGCCTCAGTTTCTGCTTTATAGTTGTTTGAGAATTTACCAGTAGCTATTGACTCGGTGATCTCTTCCTGGTTATTTAGCCTCAAGAACTCCATTCCTCCTCTATTTCTGGTGGCGTTTGTGGCAGAGCCATCGTTGTATATGTGTGACCAGGAGTCCTGTGGGTAGTTGTTGTTTATGTGTTTTTTTTACTGATATGTGCTTTCTCTCTGTGTCTGTTTGGGTGCCTTTTTCATGATTCATATTGTGTCTTCCTTAAGTTCTGGTATTTTATGTTTCCAATGAGGAGTCATATCAGATGGGTTTATGGGTTTCGGCATTGTTTGGGACATTACTTATAGTTGTCAGTTCTTTGGAGATTGCAGGAAGTTGCTCCTCTTTAGTCTTCCTTTTCCGAAACCAGTTATTCTTTGGTGCATGGGGTGGTTAGGGAGCCTTTTATATTCTCCGCTTGTTGCAATACTTTAGTGACCCGTCTGTCTTCTAAGGGTTGTAAACCTGTTACTGTTTCTAGAGTCTCGATAGGTGTAGATTTCATAACACCAGTGATGATACGGGCAGCTTGGTTCTGTGTTCTGTTAATTTTGCTAAGCAGTGATTTGGAAGCCATAGCCCAGGCTGTGACTCCATACTCTAGGACTGGTCTTACTCTTCCTACGTATAGTCAAGATATTGCTGTCTGTTTCCCAGTGGGTTCCTGCCAATTACTTCGTAATATCTGTTCGTTTCTGGCTCTTTTGTTTTCTTTGTCTATCTGACTTATCCATGTCATTCTGCGATCCATGATGACGCTAAGACATGTTTGGTTTTTGTCAATAGGAAGTGCGTGGTCTTTTATCTTCACATTTTTAGCGAGTGTGTTCTTGATAGGCTGAAAATTATGCATGCATTTTTTTTTCGTTAATTGGTAGTAACCAGGTGTTTGTCTATTTTTCTATTTTTCCTAGGGCATCTTACATTCTGGAGCTAGCCACTGACATAGATTCTTCACGTGCCCATATCGCCAGGTCGTCTGCGTACATTGCTGAGTGTATTCTGGGTGGAATGTCCATTACGATGTCATTTATGAAAATTAAAAAGAGCGTTGGGGATAGTACTCCACCTTGTGGGACACCTTGTTCGATTCTGGCTTTCTTACTTAGTTGTCCATGTACTTGTACTCTGGCTGTCTTACTTAGTTGTCCATGAACTTGTACTCTGACTGTCTTACTTAGTTGTCCATGTACTTGTACTCTGACTGTCTTACTTAGTTGTCCATGTACTTGTACTCTGACTTTCTTACTTAGTTGTCCATGTACTTGTACTCTGACATTCTTACTTAGTTGTCCATGTACTTGTACTCTGGCTGTCTTACTTAGTTGTCCATGTACATGTACTCTGACATTCTTACTTAGTTGTCCATGTACTTGTACTCTGACTTTCTTACTTAGTTGTCCATGTACTTGTACTCTGGCTGTCTTACTTAGTTGTCCATGTACATGTACTCTGACTTTCTTACTTAGTTGTCCATGTACATGTACTCTGACTTTCTTACTTAGTTGTCCATGTACATGTACTCTGACTTTCTTACTTAGTTGTCCATGTACTTGTACTCTGGACATTCTGTCTTGTAGGTATTGAGATATCCAATTTAATAAACAGCCTTGGATGCCAAGTCTGAGAAGCTTGTTCTTTAGTCCTTCTCTCCATACACTATCAAAAGCCTTCTCCATGTCGGCCCAGACTGTCAGTGTGTGTTTCTTTTCTTGTAGAGCATCCTCTATTTCCTGTGCGACGTAGGTGATCAGGTCTTCAATTGATTTGTGTTGCCGGAAACCACCTTGTTGTGGTATGATTCGTTGTTTTGTCTCCAAATGCCACGTGAGTCTTCTGTTGACCAACCTTTCCATGAGTTTGCTCAGTAAGCTAATTGGTCTATAGCTACTTGGGTCCAGTGGGTCTTTTCCGTGTTTGAGGATGGACATCATAATGGCTTCTTTCCAGGTTGCCGGCATTTGTCCTTTTTTCCAGCTGGCATTTATTATCCTCAGAAGCTGGCCCTTGGCTTTCTGTCCCAGTTTTATGAGCATTTCGTTGGTGATTCCATTTTTTTCCAGGGAACTCTTGAGCTTCAATCCTTTGAGGGCTACATCTAGTTCTGTTGGTGTAAAGATGGTCGTCTGGTGTTCTTCTGGTGCTAAAGGCATGTGTTTTGAATCACGGTTTTCCTTTCTTGCAGCTTTCTGTTGGTCTTTTGGAATGTTTATTCTACTTATGTTTTTGTAAGTTTCTATCAGCATGTTTGCTGCCCTTTTGCCTGTGTGGATGCTCTGATTGTGTGCTAGTGTTATTGAAGGTCGGCTGTTATTTTCATCGCTCAGAGCGTTCGCAAGTTTCCACAGTTTGTGTCCATTTGTATCTAGATTGAGGCTCTCTGTTTTGTCTTTCCAGCGCTGCCTTGCTGATATCTTGACCTCTCTTCTGTATTTGACAAAGGCTGCTTCATAGGCTATGTTGTTCTCGGTGCTTTGTCATGTTTCAGCTAGTTCTCTGGTAGAGTCCAGTTCCTCTTCTAGTCTTTGTGTTTCCTTGTTCCAGTATGACTTGTAGTTTCTTCTTGCTCCACTAGAAATTGATTCTTTAGCAGCTCTCAGGACTCCCTTTGTTAACTCCTCTATCATATTATTGACTTTCTTTTCACGGGTGTTGATAGGCACATTGTAAGCATTTGCGAGCTAGGCAAACTCCAGTCTGCCCTCTTGTAGTTCCAGCGGGGAAGTGGTATTTGCAACTCCTGTTTGTGAGCAAGATCCCCTGAAAGTTTGACTGGTCTGTGGTCACTGTCGCCAAGTCGGTTCAGTACTATTCTGGTTATTTTGTTGGATATGTCTCCTGTTGCGAATGCTAGGTCGGGAGTTGATGTTGTTTTCCATCTTCTTGAGTAGAAGGTTGTTGGGTGTCCTCTCTAGAGTTTATGAGGAATAGGTTGTTGTCTATTTCCCATTCTTCCACTTCTTCACTTCGAACATTGGACTCCTTATATCCCCATCTTTCAGAGTGGCTGTTAAAGTCTCCTACTACCTGACACTGTGATGGTGTTATTTCCATTGACTCCAGCTTGAGAAATTTGTCATTATGACAGTACATGTTAAATATCCTGGTACTATTGGAGTTGAGGGAGCCGCGATAGCTCAGTGGTTAGTGAACTGGACTACAAAGGACAAGAGGTAGGGTTCGATCCCAACCGACGGCTTCCGGTTTACCCAGCCTTAAATGGGTACCGGATTTTTTTCTGGGAAAGTAAAACGGCACGAGCGTAATACCGACCACATTACCCCAAAAATAATGTGCCGAAGGTCTGTAAAATTTATGATCACTAATACCATATTCCCTATATGCCACTTGGTGTGACGAGAGTGCTTTACTTTTTTTACTTTACTTATTGGAGTTGATGTATAGGTCTGTGCCAATGATCTCTGCCTCTCCGTTTGTGACTACTTCTATTTGTTTTGCTGGGATGGTGTTCTTAATAAGTTTAAGGATTCCACCCTTGTGGCCTTCTCTGTCTTTTCTAAATGTTTGGTAGCCCCTAATCATAAATCTATGCCGAGGATTAAGGTGAGTTTCTTGGATGCAGGCAACGTCTATCTTCTCCTCTGTTAGTCTCCTCTCTAGGGCTCGTTTTTTTGTGGTATATGCCCTCTGCATTCCAGTGCATTAGTTTAAGATGTGTCTTGAAGCTGTTTCGATCAGTAGTAGTTTCCTTCTGGTTCCATTTCCTGGTTCTCCAAAAAAGGGTCAGGGTGACCACCAGTAGCTTGGGGTGGACCTCTTCGAGACATGGGACCCGGCATTCCACCTGCCTGGGAGGACTCAACAGACAAAGCACCATTATTAAAGTCTGTTAGATCCACTCTGACTGAGTACATGTTAGAACGTTGTACTGTGTTCTGCGCCAATAGATCAGTGCATCCGATTTCTGGCAGCATTTTATTCGGGTTTGCTTTCCTTAGCCTTTGATTGTCCCCAATCTTCCTGCAAGGCAACACATTGTCTTTTCTGTAGGGGGGATTCTGCCCTTAGATGGTCGGCCATCCCGGGTTTACGAGCACCATCTGCACAATCCCGGAGATGCACAAGCCCTCCAACCACAACAAGGTGAGCCTAATGCGGAGGGTCTTCGAGGTTTTACCCTGCCCTAGTCTCAGGGTAGTGAGATCACAAGTCTAGCCCTATCGGAAAAACACAAAATGCACTTTGCGCTCGTTAAAGAAACATTGACAAGTAAAACTCCAAAAGAGTAGACTGAAAATGGTCGCTGTCAAGGCAAACAATTTTTTAGATATAAATCTATCCATGCCATATGTGAAGACGTTAGCGTAACCTACGCTGTTTGAGCAGTGTGTAGATGTTCGGGAGGCCTGTGTGAGTTATGACCTCCCTGTTTGTCAACTTATCCTTCCAGGTTAAACCAAGAATACGGCGCAGACATCGCGTATGCATTTAGCCTTTTCTCCTACTTTGCATAAGTTGTCCTAGATTTGCTGCCATACATAAAGATACTAATGATGCAGGCATTGTATACAGCGGCCTTTGTTTCAATTGTCAGTTTGCTGTTTTGCCAGACACGCCTAGAAAGACAGGCGAAGGTGGTAGCAGATTTACCAATGTGAGTGTCAATTTCTGTATCTAAAGATAGTTTGTTGATGATGGACCCCACGTAGCTATACTGCTGCACAACATCGAGTTTGTAGTTGTCGATAAAGATTGCCGGTGTTGCTTCCACGTCCTGACTGAGTATACTAGTTGTCTGCAAACTTGTTGTTAGACCGAAGTCTCTGCAGGCATGCGTAAAGCCATGTATCAGGATTTCTTCCTGATTTTGCCTGACAAGTGCAGTAATTAAAAAAAAAAGTAAAGTACTCCCGTCACGCCAAGTGGTGTATAGGGAATATGGTGTTCATCATCTTCTTCTTTTACCTTTTTAGCTCCCAGTGGAGCATAGGTCTTCAACAAACACTTTCCAAGTAGTTCTGTCTCTTGCCATTCTTTTATGATCATTCCATGTCATCCCCATCATCTTCATCTCTGCTTCTGTCTGTCTTCTCCAAGAATTCCTTGGTCTTCCTCTTTGTCTTCTCCCCCGGGGATTCCAAAAAAGGGCCTGTTGTGTAATACTCTCAGTTGGCTTCCATAGTGTGTGTCCTATCCAGCGCCATCGTCTTCGCCGTATCTCTTTATCCACTGGTGTTTCTCTCTCTCTCTCTCTCTGCGTTCAGGACTCAATCAGAGTAAGGATTCCAGACTCTCATATGAAGTCAGCTGTCAGGCTAAGTGTGTTGATCGCCCCCACAGACAGAACATCACAATTAGAGTCTGTCAGATCCACTCTGACTGACCACCCGTTAATACGTTGCACTGTGTTCTGCGCCAGTGGCCCAGTGCATCCGATTTCAGCCAGCATTTTATTCGGGTTTGCTTTCCCTAGCCTTTGATTGTCCCCAATCTTCCTGCAAGGCAGCAGATGATCTTTTCTGTAGGGGGATTCTGCCCTTAGATGGTAGGCCCTCCCACTGGTGTTTGACTGGTACATTTCCATAATTCTATGTTAGTGATTTTGTTCTGCCATTTCCATCCTTTTATCCTGCGTAAGCATCCATTAATGAAAATCTGTATCTTCGTGATTGTCAATTTTGTTGTTCTCCATGTTTCATAGCCATATAATAGGACCGCCTTAACATTTGAGTTGAAAATTTTTATTTTTGTATTTAACCTAATTTCTTTGGACTTTCATATGTTTCCCAGTGCAATGAACGCTCCTCTTGCTTTTGATATCCTTATTTTGGTATCATTTTCTGTTCCTCCCTCTTTATCTATATTACTGCCCAGATATATGTAAGATTGTACATCTAATAGAGGTATTTCTCATAATTGTATGTGGTTATTACCAACTGTATTAATTCTCATAATTATGGTCTTATGTCTATTAATCTTCAGTCATAGCTGTTGTGATCTCTCATCAAGTATGCTCATTTTATCCTGCATCTGTTGATGGCTGTGTGATAGGAGAGCTATGTCATCAGCAAAGTCTAAATCATCAAGTTGTTTGGTCAGTGACCACTGAATTCCATTTCTGTTGTTTTGAATTATTTTCATAATCCAATCTATGGCCAGTAGAAAGAGAAATGGAGACAAAGAAGGCATCCTTGCCTTACTCCTGTTCTTATTTCAAATACTTCTGTAAGTTGTCCTTCATGCACCACACTTGCATTTCGTTCCTTCATACATTGTTTTTATCAGGTTAATAAACTTTATGGGGATTCCGTAATGACTCAGCAACTTCCAAAGCATTCTTCTGTCTAAACTATCAAATGCCTTTTCGTAATCTATGAATCCAATATAAAGTGGGGATTTTAGTTCTAAACTTTGTTCAACTATTATACGCAGAGTAGTTATTTGATCAGCACATTATCTGCTCTTCCTAAAACCTGCTTATTCATCTCTCAAATGTTTCTCTAAGGCCTCTGTTAGTCTCTCCAGAATGATTCTGCTTAATATTTTTCCTGGCACTGATAGTAGCATAATTCCCCTATAATTTGTGCACTCCTGTCAACTTCCTTTCTTTGGTAGTTTGATCATATAACCTTCTTTCCAGTCTTTAGGTATTTCTTCCCTCTCCCAAATTTTATCTAATAGATTATGTAGCATCTTGGTAGAGGTGATAATATCTGCTTTGATGGCTTCCGAAGGAATTTCATCTGGTCCTGTGGCTTTACCATTTTTTATTAGTTTGATGGCTTTCATTATTTCTTCTATGCTTGGTTTTCCGCAGTTAACGTGTAACTCTTCTTCTGCTGGTAGTATATCTGGAGGATTATTTGAGCCGGGTCTATTCAAAAGTTCTTCAAAGTGCTCTTTCCATCTCTCCGTTTGTTCCCTTATATTACTAAGCAGATTTCCTTTCTTATCTTTAATAAAGGCATTGATCTGTTTGTATTTTCCACTTAATTTCTTTGTGCTGTTGTACAGTTCTTTCATATTCCCTTTATTTACTGTTTCTTCTGCCTCTTTAGCTAGTTCATCTATATATTTCCTCTTATCCCTTTTAATGCATCTTCTCACTTCTTTGTTCACCTCTGTGTAAGCTTCCTGTGTCTTGGCTTTATTACTTCTTGTTTTGCTTTTATTTATGTCTGCTTTCTTGTTCTTTCTTTCTTTAATTTTATCCAGAGTCTCTGCTGTCATCCATGCCTTATTCTGGCGTTCTCTTTTCCCTACTGTTTCTTCGCATGTCTCTTTCCATATATCTTTTACCTGTTTCCAATGATCTTCTATATTTATTGTATTTTCCAGTTGTTGGAGGACTTGGTATTTGTTTGATATTGTGACTGCAAATTTATCTTTAATTCCTTGTTCTTTTAGGAACCCTACATTGAAATACTTTCTACCCTTATTCGTTGTAGTATACCTTTTTAGTTTAATGTTAAGTTTAGCTATCAGAAGATGATGATCAGAAGCTGTATCTGCCCCTCTATATACTTTTACATCCTGTAAGGATGACTTAAACTTATTATTAATACATATGTGATCAATTTGATTTTCCGTTCTATGATCTGGTGACACCCATTTAGCTTTGTGTATTCTTTTATGTTGGAATATTGTTCCTCCAAGGCTCACTTGATTAAGGGCGCAGAAATTCACAAATATCTCTCCATTCTCGTTTATATCTCCAAGTCCATGTTTTCCCATAATCTCTTCGAAGCCTCTGTTGTCTGATCCTACTTTAGCATTTAGGTCTCCCATCAAGATTATACTATCTTTTGCTCGTCTTGCATCCATTTGACATTGTAGCTGTTTATAGAAATCATCTTTAACTAAATCATCTTTATCGTTGGTTGGTGCATAACACTGGATAATGTGTAATTTTATTTTGTTTTTGGTTGTTTTAAATGTTGCTCTCATTAGTCTCGGTCCTACTGCTTCCCATTCTATTAGTGTCTTCAGTGCATTCCTTGATAGCATTATAGCTCCCCTTCACTATGATGTGCTCCAGGTGTCCTGATGATAAAATCATCTCTCCTGTATTTAGTTTTATTTTACCCGTTCCTAGCCATCTTGTTTCACACATTCCCAGAATATCTATCTTGTAGTTTGTTATTTCTGCTGCTACCTGTGCAGCTTTTCCTTGTTCGTTTAGAGTACGAACATTCCAGGTGCCAATTCTGGAGGATTTCCTGGTAGACAAAAGGTGAGTCGGCAACCCGGACTCCTTACGGCTATCTCCGGCTTGCGTCATACGTCTCTTAGACAGAGAGCCCTTCTCTTTCCTGGATGGCGGATTAATTTTTTCTCTCTTTGACTTGTCCATAATTGTGAAGTTTTTTCGGCTTATTTTTTTACTGTATGGGATAGCCAGTCCCATGTCTAACCCTCCTTTCTCGCCTCTTACGAACATGCCTGGTAGGGTACAGCGCCACTATTCTTTTACTCCCCTTTCGGGCCCCAGTAGCGCACGGGCGGAATATGGTGTTAGTGACCATATATTTTACAGACCTTCGGCACATGATTTTTGGGGTAATGAGGTCAGTATTACGCCCGTGCCGCTTTACTTTCCCAGAAAAAAAATCCGGTACCCATTAAAGACTGGGTGAACCCGGAAGCCGTCGTTTGGGATCGAACCCTACGTCTTGTCCTTTGTAGGACAGTTCACTAACCACTGAGCTATCGCGGCTCCCTTGACAAGTGCAGTGTCGTTAGCAAATAACAGGTCTCTAATAGTGGTATGTCTGATTGTGGACCTTCCCTTTAGTCTTGCAAGATTGAACAACCGACCATCAGATCTAGTGTGAAGATAGACTCATTCGTTCGCATTTGAGAATGTATGTTTCAATAGAACAGCGAAGATGATTCCAAAAAAAAAAAAAAAACTAGGAATACTTCCAGCCTTTAATACATAAAGAAACAACAGATAAAATGATTTGGCCACCTGGTAAGACAGAAATACCACAATACAACACGAGCCTTCAATAAACGTTGCAAGAACACCAGACCCAAGAGCCGAACACGAAAAAGATGAATTGACGGAATATTAGAAGCACTAGCAAACATAACAGCAGCAGAGGCTAACAGAGGAGCAAAAGACCACATATTATATCTCCCCTCGACGCTGAAAGGCAAGTGATGAAGGAAGAAGAAGAAGAAAGATTGGTATTATAAATATCGTGTACATGAAACTAAAACATATACACAGTCTTAGCGATTCCTTGATGGTAACATCAAATAGTAAATCAGGGGACACAACTGTGTACCGTCATCTTTCTACTTTCAGTCACGTTGGTGAATGTGGCAATGGAGATGAGTTGACGATGCGCTCTGTGTTGTCAGCGTGGAGTGTGCATGCGTGGTGGCATTACCGATCAATCACTGTCAACACACTGAAAGTGGAATCATCATGATTAGTTTATGCGAGTCAGGGGTGGGTAAGTAGTAGCTGCCGAATATGTCAACGTATTTGGGAGGTGTGGATAAACCGTGAGTGTGTGTGGGAGTGTGAGAGTGTGGAAGTCTGAGCGTGTGAGTGTTGAAGTGTGTGTGTGGAAGTGTTGAGTTTGTGGATGTGTTTGAGTGTGTGAGAGTGTGTGTGTAGATGTGTGTTAGTGTGTGTGAGTGCGTGTGTGATAGCGTGAGTGTGTGTGTGCGTATGTGAGTGCGTGTGTGATAGCGTGAGTGTGTGAGTGCGTATGGGAGCGTTGGAGTGCGTGAGAATGTGGGAGTGTGAGAATGTTTGAGTGCGAGAGTGTGTGCGTGTGGAGTATTAGAGTGTTAGATTGTGTGAGTCAGGGAGTGTGAGAATGTTTGAGTGTAGGAGTGTGTAAGTGTGATAATGTTTGAGTGTGGGAGTGTGTAAGTGTGATAATGTTTGAGTGTGTAAGTGTGATAATGTTTGAGTGTGGGAGTGTGTAAGCGTGTAAGTGTGATAATGTTTGAGTGTGGGAGTGTGTAAGCGTGTAAGTGTGATAATGTTTGAGTGTAGGAGTGTGTAAGCGTGTAAGTGTGATAATGTTTGAGTGTGGGAGTGTGTAAGTGTGTAAGTGTGATAATGTTTGAGTGTGGGAGTGTGTAAGCGTGTAAGTGTGATAATGTTTGAGTGTGGGAGTGTGTAAGTGTGATAATGCTTGAGTGTGGGAGTGTGTAAGTGTGATAATGTTTGAGTGTGGGAGTGTGTAAGTGTGTAAGTGTGATAATGTTTGAGTGTGGGAGTGTGTAAGCGTGTAAGTGTGATAATGTTTGAGTGTGGGAGTGTGTAAGCGTGTAAGTGTGATAATGTTTGAGTGTGGGAGTGTGTAAGCGTGTAAGTGTGATAATGTTTGAGTGTGGGAGTGTGTAGGCTAGCAAGGACTCTCCCCAAGTGGTGAACGAAATCAGAAGTGTTTTACTTGCGAACCGAGATCAGTTCTGTGAAAACACCGAACTTGACATTTTGCGGGGTTTTCCACTTGGGAAAAAGTGTGGCTCTGATGTGTGGATCTGATGTGTGGATCTGATGTGTGGATCTGATGCGTATATTTGAAGTGTTGCTCTTATGTGTGGGTGTGATGTGTGTGATGTTTAGATCTAATGTGTGAGTTTGATGTATTGCTCTGATGTGTGGTTCTGATGTTTGGGTCGGATGTGTGAACTAATTTTTGGATCTGATGTGTGGGATGTCATAGTTTTATGTAGCTTGCCCAGAGAAAGTTCTGAGAATATTTATAAGAAGATGAAGTCAGAGTGTATCTCTGTTCTATAGATGTGATCGGAGATTGTTAAAAAAAAAAGAAAAAAGCCCACAAGTGAAACACCCTAAATCTGTAATATTGTTGTTGTTGTTAGGGTCACACCGGACGGACCAATGGGTGCTCCAATATCCCCCTCGAGAAAATCCGAGGATAATCCTGACCCACGTGCACGAACTCCGTGTCACGGTTAGGGATTCACGGCAGATTTCTTCTGATCATTTTGCCCGGGAAGCCGTCAAATCTGAATCCCTACTTTTTTTAGATTTCAATTGCCAAGGGATCTTTAACGTGCGCGAGTGCACACGGGACCACCTTTTCATTGCCGTTACCCGAGTGGGTTAGACATATGATATAACAACCAAAGAGATCAGGGAGGTGGGTAACGTCATAAGGAGTAAAAAAAAAAAAAAAGTAAAGCACCCCCGTCACACTAAGTGGCGTATAGGGAATATGGTGTTAGTGACCATACATTTTACAGACCTTCAGCACATGATTTTTGGGGTAATGTGGTCGGTATTACGCCCGCGCCGCTTTACTTTCCCAGCAAAAAAAAATCCGGTACCCATTTAAGGCTGGGTGAATTCGGAAGCCGTCGGTTGGGATCGAACCCTACCTCTTGTCCTTTTTAGTCCAGTTCACTCACCACTGAGCTATCGCGGCTCCCACGTCATAAAGAAATCACTGATTATTTATTGTTTATTTTGACAAATGTAATTTCAAAATAAATTTCTTTGTACAATAATGAATCGCTAGAATAATAGAAGCTAGGATATATTGTAACAACTGTGAACATTGAGGGACAAAAAGCTAGAGGGAAGCAAAGAGAACAGATACCAGACAGCTTAAGAGAATGGCTTAGCAGAAGGTCAACAACAGAAATGATAAATAACTGTCGAGATCGAAGTTGTGGACAGACATGATCACCTACGCCGCAAGCATGGTACATTGTACTTGATGATGTTTTTTGACACACTTACCACCGCCTCTGGTGGGTTTTGAGCCCGGACCCTTGTTCCTGATGCCGACGGCATATCTCTAGACTAACCAGCCTCTAGACTAACCAGCCTCTAGACCAGGGGTGGCCAAATGGCGGCCCGCGGGCCGGATCCGGCCCGCCAGCCTAGTTTTCTTGGCCCGCGAAGCTCCACGGACTTACTTCATTTTTTACCCCTAATAGCGGATTTCTCCTGGTTTTAATCCGTGTCGGAGTTAACTCTTCTATCGTTCAAGAATACACAATTTGTAAATCTCTGTCAATTTCTCGCAACAGCTAGATTGGCAACATAATTTCAAATAACACACACATACACACACACACACACACACACACACACACACACACACACACACACACACACACACACACTGCACAACTAATGGTGCCGACAATATTCAAAGTCTTTGCTTCGAGTTGGTACCGCAAAGTTGCTTTATTGTCAGTGCGGTGATAGCGTCAGATCTTTGGCTCAACATTTGTCGTCTGGACTTGTGGTGGCTCTTTCATTTCGCGGTAAGGGGTTAATGAGGTTGGGAGGGACAGGGGTGAGGGGACTTCGTAGCTCTAATTCTGTCTTTGAAGTTACATTCAAAATGTTTCACTGTTCGCCTTCATTCCCTTTGATCCCATCGTCTTGTCTTGTCCATAAAATGACTGCAACGTGTTTATTTGGTCACAATCTTTTGATTTCATTGTCAAACACAAGTCTGTGTATAACTGTCAAATCTGGACTTATTTTCGATAGTGGACCAACATTCTGTGACTTTTAACTTTGATGTGAGATTTTGTATTAAATCATGTTAAAACGTAGAAAAGTTTATTGTGAAAATCGCATATTTAAACCTGAATGGGAATTAGATTATTTGTTCATCTTCAATAAGGATAGTAAACCTCAGTGCTTAATTTGCGTTCAAGTGTTAGCCGTTTTGAAGGAATATAATTTAAAACGGCACTATGCCACACATCATCAAAACATGTATGAGAAACATAGCATTGAAGCTAGGAAGCTTTTGGTTGAACAGCTGAAGACAAAGTTGAATCAACAGCAAAGTATGTATACAAAGGGCAATACAATTAAAGAGTCATCGATCATTGCATCATATACAGTTACCTATGAGCTTGCAAAATCTAAAAAACCCTTTACTGACGGAAATTTTGTGAAGAAATGTGCGATTCAAATGGCAAAGGCATTCGGTCAAGAAAAAATAGCCAAAGAATTTGAATCTGTGCCTCTTTCAAAACAAACTGTAGCCAGAAGAACAGAAAACATCAGTCTGCAACTGTCTCAAAGTTTAAAATCTTGTATTGAAAACTGCTCATATTTTTCGCTCGCGATTGATGAAAGTACTGACATCACTGACACTTGCCAGCTTCTTATTTTTGTTAAAGTTATCCAGGAGGATTTTACTGTTATTGAAGAATTGTTGAAAGTTTGCTCTTTGCATGACACTTGTAGAGGGACAGACATATTTTCTGCAGTTCATAGTGCCGTAGATGAAGTAGGTGGTTTTGGAAAGTTGTCTGCAGTGTGTACTGATGGTTGCAAAGCTTTTATTGGTTCAAATACTGGTTTTGTTGGACTTCTAAAGCAAAACAAAATTAACGTACCTACATTGCATTGCATAATTCATCAAGAGGCCCTTTGTGCAAAGTCCATAAATCTAAAAGACACCATGGCTACTGTTGTGAAAATAACAAATTTGATAAGAGGAGGACACCAGTCTTTAAATCACAGGAAGTTTGTAGGAAGTTTGTATCATTTTTAGAGGAAGTAGATTCTAGCTACGGTGATCTCCTGCTTTATACAGAAGTAAGATGGCTTAGTCGAGGGAAATGTTTAATAATATTTTTTGAACTGAAGAATGACATTTATGACTTCCTGCGAGAGAACTTACCATGCTCCATTGATCTTCAACATGCACTCAAAGACATTAATTTCCTTCATAATCTGGCATATCTCACAGACATCACACAACATTTGAACATATTGAATTTGCAGCTACAAGGGGAAAAGCAAACCATTTTTCAATTGATGGGATATGTTGATGGTTTTAAAAAGAAGCTGAATCTATTTAGACTTTCTTTGCAAAAAAATGATCTGTTCCATTTTTCAAGTTGTAAGCAGTTGTTGTCAGAGATAGAAAGTGCAAACTTCAGTAAGTACGCAGCTGACATTGAACATTTGATTTGTGAATTTGATCGACGATTTCAAGATTTTGAAATGTTTCGTCCGCAAACGGAACTTTTTAATAACCCAATTAAGTGCACAGTGGAGTGCCAGCCATCAGATCTTCAACTAGAGTTGTGTGACCTTCAGTGTGACCCCTTCCTCAGTACTGTAAAGGCATTAGGAGCTGACTTCTGGAAATTGCTACCAAATGAACGTTACCCGTGTCTGAGAAAATGGGCACTAAAGATGTGCTCTATATTCGGCAGCACATATCTCTGCGAGACATCATTCTCTTCCATGAAGTTAATTAAATCTAAGACCAGGAACAGAATGACCGATTCGACATTGTCCCATACTCTCCGAATCGCCACGTCAAAAATGGAAGTGGACTTCAAATCTCTGGTGGAAAGCTGTGACAAGTCACAATCGTCGCACTGAGACATTAAAGGTAATTTTAAAATGAATAATTAATGGATTTGTTACAAATCAAATATGTAGTCAAAGTGCAAGCATTATTTATATATTACTATATCGCATAGGTCCCTACTGTCATTTTTGACGATATTCTTAAGTGTGGCCCGCGGGTCTTGGCCTTGGCTTTAATCCGGCCCTCGGGCAACCTCAAGTTGGCCACCACTGCTCTAGACTAACCAGCCTCCCAAATCTGTATTAAGTTTTGTGATCGAAATAAACTATGAAACTCTAGCATTGGCTGTTCTGGTATATAACCTGGAGGAAAGGCTAGACAGAACTAGGCATATCTAGACAGAAGTAGGGAAAATATAGAACTACATGCGTTTTGTATTGTGAAACTGTTCCTCGCGGAACTAGCAAGATTGAGGGAATGTAGACAAATAACAATAAATGAATATTATTATAGAGGGAAACTTCCGAGGCGATAATCAGCGAATCAATTTAGATGAAGAGGTATGTTTACAGCACTCGGAAAAAATGACAAATAATCAACAACAGAAAAAAATATGGACCAAAGCAGGATCTAACCCGTACTCAGTGGCACAGCACCTTGCCACGAAAAGCCAAACGCTAGGGAACACTACCAATCATCTAACTGAGTACGGGTTCGATCCTGCTTTGGTCTATATTTTTTTATGTTGATTATATGTCATTTTTTCCGAGTGCTGTAAACATACCTCTTCCTCTGAATTGAGGGAATGTAGTTTATAATCGAGGACAAAAGAAAAAGATTTTCGTGAGTAAAAATTACTATTAAATGAGCACTTGGTAAAACATGCAGCAAACAACAAACAAAACAGCATGTAATAAAATATATTAATTAGGAATTGAGTTCGTGCACTCAGGCATAAAGATATTCATTAATAATTATTGAAACAAAAGGGAGATAATTTCACACGATACTCTACACTTAGATATTTTAAATCATTATTCTCTCCCTTTGACCAACTGTTAAATGATGTCCGTTTCCTGTTTCTCTAAAGAGACAACAGATAAAATGTCACACGCCAAAAGTGTTTGTTTACCTGTATGTTTTATTCATTACTAGTGGTGTTTACATCTCTATTGATTGACCTCGCCTACGTGCACGTCCTTGTTAAATGAGTGTGACTTATACAAGGTCAAGCGATGACCAAAGTTGTCCTGAAAACAATAGTAAATAAATATTATGGGATGTTAAGAGGTTAAGGCATACACTTTCTGCTTGAAACCAAACAGGTTTAAATGTATCCTATTAAAATAATAACCCATTTTCTGTTTAATTATTGTCTCTCTGATATCAGCATTTCTCACAATATTTGTGTGTGGAATATGTGTGGTTAGACACATAGACACACACATACACACACGCTGACACATGTCCACACACACGCGCACACATACAGACACGCCCACAAACACACACCGACAGCTCGTTGTTTATCTGCCTCGCTCGATCACTCTCTATTTATATTTCCTTTCACCATTGACTAGACACAAGCATTTCGCATACACGACTCTACACTTCGCTTACACGAGCCTGCACATCGCTTACACGCGCCTACATTTCGCCTACACGAGCCTACACTTCGCTTACACGAGCCTACACGACCCCACACTTCGCCTACACGTTGGCATTCCCTTGGAACTTACAAAAATGAATTATTTGTAATTTTGTTTCCATATATTGCAAACATATGTTGGACATTATAGTGAAGGAAAACAAAAATAAAGGACTCAGCCTTAAAAGCAAAAAGACAGAGGTAATGGTAACGACAAAGAAAAAGACATCACCTCAGTGCAAAATAAAGACAAGTGGAACAATATTAAAACAGGTAAAATAAATTTAAATATTTGGGAGCTTTGTTAACCTCAGACGGGAGATGCACAAAAGAGGTGAGATGCAGAATGGCTCAGGCAAAAACAGCTTTACAAAAAAATGAGGAAGATTCTATGCAATCCATTTTTGAAAATATAAACAAGAAAAAGAGTTCTTAAATGTTATGTAGAGCCAGTCTTACCATATAGGTGTGAATCAAGGACAATAGGATAACAGACAAGAAAATCACTGGAGTCTGTAGAAATGTGGTTTTACAGAAGAATGTTGAGAATACCATGGACAGTTAAGAAGAGTAATGAAAACGTTCTGAAAGAGGTCAAAGTAAAACGAGAGCTAATTTCCAATATTAGGAAGAAATAATCATCATTTTTTTGACCATGTAATGAGAAGAGAACAACTGGAATATATTGTAACAACTGGAAAAATTGAGGGACGAAGAGATGGAAGGAAGCAAAGAGAAAAAATACCAAACAGCTTAAGAGAATGGCTTGGCAGAAGGTCAACAACAGAAATGATAAATAACTGCCGAGATCGAAAGTTGTGGAGAGACATGATCACCTACGCCAGTAGGCCCGGTACTTGATGATGATATTGCAAAAGTGTAATTTAGAAACAGGTGCAATGTTAGTGAAAGAAATGCGTCTTCCTTTCTTACATTTGTTTGTTTGTTTCTTTGTTTGTTTTATTCTGCTGGTCTTGCTACCTAGCACATGGGAGGTATGCGTAATTGTCTGGTCTTCATGAGATGTCTCCCTTGAATTGTTGTCATGTCCAACTGACATGTCTATTTGATTCCATCTATCCCTCTATTTCTGTGCTTCCTTTTTGGCCTGTTAAAGAAAGTTTTCATGTAAAACGCTCGAGCTACAAGTTGGTTGGATTTCATCTCTGTCAGAACTTCAAAGGGAGCCGTGATAGCTCAGTGGTTAGTGAACTGGACTACCACGGACAAGGGGTAGGGTTCGATCCCAACCGACGGCTTCCGGGTTCACCCAGCCTTAAATGGGTACCGGATTTTTTTTCTGGGAAAGTAAAGCAGCACGGGCGTAATACCGACCACATTACCCCAAAAATCATGTGCTGAAGGTCTGTAAAATATAGGGTCACTAACACCATATTTCCCTATACGCCACTTGGCGTGACGGGGGTACTTTACTTTTTACAGAACTTCAAACTATTTTATTTTTTCTTGTTCAGTAAAGTCAATAGCTTATGTTATACCTATAATTTTTGTAAAATAAAGGTGTAATTTCATATTTTACCTCTTCTAGTTCTGTTTATACAGCTTGTATTACACATTTCATTTCGGATGTTATCTTAAACTTCAGTCTTTCAGGAATTGTCCATGTCTGACACTGGGAGTAGAATGTGGGATGAGTATAAATGTTTCCATTAGCGAAATATCAATATCTCAACAGCTACAGAAAGGTAAAAGTCAAGTACGAGACTTGAATCGGCGTCTTAGCATGTACGTTTCCAATCATATGTGCTCGGCCACCTATCCAGACGTGTTCGGAGACTTCTGAATAGTGTCGCTTCAAGCATCGAAACTCACGATGCGAGTCGTCAATCTTCACCTTCCTGGTACCCATTTCTGCCAGCGGTTGGGTCGACCGCAAGGGTATTTTTTTGTCCAACCACGAGTACAACCCACAAACTGCTTCCGGCAGGAATCGAACACGGGTTGTCCAAACGTCGGTAGTTGGTGAGGTAGTTTTGCCAACTAAGCTACCGAGGCCACCAATACTACTACAGTAACAAGCTACAAGATCAGGCTGATACGAACTGTTATCGATCTCTCTGTGCCAGCAAGATGTGATGTTGGAAAGGTGTAAAGGGGTAAAAGGAGTAAAGGTGTAAAGGCACAAAGAAGCAAATAAATGCAAAGCTGCTGTAAAGCTGATGGTAATCATCATCATTATCAAGTACCGAGCCTGCTGGCGTAGGTGATCATGTCTGTCCACAACTTTCGATCACGACAGTTATTTATTATTTCTGTTTTTGACCTTCTGCCAAGCCATTCTCTTAAACTGTCTGGTACTTTTCTCCTTACTTCCTTCTATCTCTTCGTCCCTCAATTTTCCCAGTTGTTACAATATATTCCAGTTGTTCTCTTCTCATTACATGGCCATAAAATGATGATTGTTAAACACTGATGGTAATAATAAACATTAAAAAGAAAGGAAAAGTGTTATGGTAACAACTCTACGTAGGTAAGAAAGAAAACAACATTATTATTACTCATCCCACATTCTACTCCTAGTATCAGACATGGACAATTCTTGAACAACTGAAGTATAACATACGAAATGAAATGCGTAAGAAAAGCTATATAAACAAAATTGGAAGCGGTAAAAGAAGAAATGAATCCTTTATTTAAAAATTATAGCTATAATATCAGCTATTGACTTTACAAAGTATAATTTTGTTTTGTTTCTCACCTGCGTAAAGATTCTAGACACTTTTCCCCTTTTTTCCAATTTTCATCCTGCATATTGGAAACATTTCTAGACAGATAAGTTATTGAGAAAAGATTGGTTATTGGTTATGGAAGGCCTCGGTATCACTGCAAACGAATTAAAATCCATAATCTGAGAAAAGATATGGCAGGAAAACAATCATGTGCTTCTTATATTTAGATCATGTAACTAACGACGATAACTGTACAAGACCTCAGCGAGCAATCGGACAACATGACGATTTTCTTACAGCTGCCAAGTAATGTAAACTTGGGCAGCATGACCGTGTCTCCTGTAAAAAGTGTCTTGGCTATGATAATAGTGTTGGCTATTGTGAGAGATAAACGTCTTGTAGAACAAGTCTATGTCAATAGAAGTGAGAAAAAGAGCTCGTCGGTGCTATATACAACCAATTCTGACATATGAAAGCGAATCATGGACAGTAATAAACAAATGAAAAGACGATTAGAGGCTAGATTTCTCAGAAAAATGTTGAGAGTTCCCCGGACAACTAAAAACATGACCGTCTGCATCAACCGTTATGGCACATGATGATGGTAGTAAGAGGAGCAGGAAGAAAGACAGTCAGAGGAGGAACAAGTAGGAAGACAGATTCAGAAAATGGTCACGTTTTTGCTTCACTCACTTTCAGGGAGTATCTGCCTAAAGATACAGAGCGAGAGAGAGAAAGAAAGAGAGGAAGAGAGAGAGAGAGAGAGAGAGAGAGAGAGAGGGAGAGAGAGCTAGATCAAGTCAGCGATTATAGGAATTTACGGAGAAAATCCTAGAACACAAATGTGCAGATTTTGATGGATTAATCATGGACTCAAATAAATCTTGTGGGGATGCAACATTAGAAAGTCTGCACAGAATATTTACATCTGTCTGATCAGAATGAAGAGTCGATGAAAACTGGTAATTAGGCAGCCAGTTGTCTTTCATGCACAATAACTATTTCTCTCACTTTTCTCTCATGCACAATAGCTATTTCTCTCACTTTTCTCTCATATACAATAATTATTTCTCTCACTTTTCTCTCATACACAATAGCTATATCTTCCAATCATCCCCGAGTCACTAGTGTATCGATGCTGAATGACCTCCCCTATATGAGTATGAGAACTTCTACCAGATTTGACTAAGTAGTGATCTACCTTTGAGTTTGTTGCCTTCTCCTTAATTGTCATTCTTTTTCATACTAGTATAAGCGTGTATTCCAGCGCAGCAACGAAGCTGAAAATAGAAGTCAGCAAGTGGTGGGATGTAACGTAAACACCTACAAGTCAGCAAGTGGTGGGATGTAACGTAAACACCTACAAGTCAGCAAGTGGTGGGATGTAACGTAAACACCTACAAGTCAGCAAGTGGTGGGATGTAACGTAAACACCTACAAGTCAGCAAGTGGTGGGATGTAACGTAAACACCTACAAGTCAGCAAGTGGTGGGATGTAACGTAAACACCTACAAGTCAGCAAGTGGTGGGATGTAACGTAAACACCTACAAGGAATGGTGACAGCCTTAAAAAAAAAAAAAGGAACACGACAAAAAACTGAAATTTCGGATTGAATATGCGATTTCAGAAAACGACAACACAAACGCACAACGGAATGAAGATAAACTCTACTACATCTAGAATGCGCGAGAGTAGCAAATAAAGAAGAAATAAAAGTGGGAAAAGAAATTATAAAATAAAAGTTAGATGTACTACATTATATACATTATTTTGCCTGTCCCATAATAACCTTACATTAGCGCGACATCTCCCTTTTATTTTATCATTTCATTTCTTATCAGAATGTCCAGAAACGAACCGTGAATGAGAAGGTTCAGACATTAACTGTTTATTAAGAGAAAGTTCAGACATTAACTGTATATGAAGAGAAAGTTCAGACACTAACTGTATATGAAGAGAAAGTTCAGACATTGTATGAAGAGAAAGTTCAGACACTGTATGAAGAGAAAGCTCTGACACTTTGTATGAAGATAAAGCTCAGATACAGTATTTGAAGAGAAAGTTCAGGCACTGTATATGAAGAGAAAGTTCAGACACTGCATATGAAGAGAAGGCTCAGACACTGCATATGAAGAGAAAGTTCAAACATTAACTGTATATGAAGAGAAAGTTCAGACATTAACTGTATATGAAGAGAAAGTTTAGACATTAACTGTATATGAAGAGAAAGTTCAGACATTAACTGTATATGAAGAGAGTGTTCAGACACTAACTGTGTATGAAGAGAAAGTTCAGACACTGTATGAAGATAAAGTTCTGACACTGTGTATGAAGATAAAGCTCAGATACAGTATTTGAAGAGAAAGTTCAGACACTGTATATGAAAAGAAAGTTCAGACACTGTGTATGAAGAGAAAGTTCAGACAATGCATATGAAGAGAAAGTTCAGACACTGTATGAAGAGAACGTTCAGATACTAACCATGAAGAGAAATTTCAGATACTAACCATGAAGAGAAAGTTCAGACACTAACCATGAAGAGAGAGTTCAGACACTAACCATGAAGAGAGAGTTCAGACACTAACCATGAAGATTAATTCTAGACCTAGCAGTTCTACCTCCTTGTGGTCTTCCCTGGTAACAGCCTGCTTCAAAACAGGCTGGCTAACAGAAGCTAGGATCGTCGTATCCCCTGTAGTGGTGGTTCTTACTGATATAGAAGACCTAGTATTGAGCCTACAACAAAACAGGCTGGCTAACAGAAGCTAGGATCGTCGTGTTCCCTGTAGTGGTGGCTCTTACTGATATAGAAGACCTAGTATTGGGCCTACAACAAAACAGGCTGGCTAACAGAAGCTAGGATCGTCGTGTTCCCTGTAGTGGTGGTTCTTACTGATATAGAAGACCTAGTATTGAGTCTACAACAAAACAGGCTGGCTAACAGAAGCTAGGATCGTCGTGTTCCCTGTAGTGGTGGTTCTTACTGATATAGAAGACCTAGTATTGAGCCTACAACAAAACAGGCTGGCTAACAGAAGCTAGGATCGTCGTGTTCCCTGTAGTGGTGGTTCTTACTGATATAGAAGACCTAGTACTGAGTCTGCGTCAAAACAGGCTGGCTAACAGAAGCTAGGATCACTGTGTTCCCTGTAGTGGTGGTTCTTACTGATATAGAAGACCTAGTACTGAGTCTACAACAAAACAGGCTGGCTAACATATAAATTAAGATCTCCGTTTTCCCTGTAGTGGTGGTTCTTACTGATATAGAAGACCTAGTATTGAAGCACCTCTTAACAGGGCTAGTTTCTCAGCATTGCATGGGATTGA
The DNA here is from genome assembly GCA_032433765.1 of Megaustenia siamemsis. Lineage (NCBI taxonomy): Eukaryota > Metazoa > Mollusca > Gastropoda > Stylommatophora > Ariophantidae > Megaustenia > Megaustenia siamemsis. Next base: position 8,525,271 of record JAVIAB010000124.1, read on the forward strand.
GAACTCCAGCTTCTCCAGTAAGAGCCAGGAATGTCAAGAAAGCTATTACGACCCGCCACATCAATGAGTAAAAGACAACCCTGCACGCATGAACTCGTGTCATTACATCAACTCGTGTCATTACATCAACTCGTGTCATTACATCAACTCGTGTCATTACATCAACTCGTGTCATTACATCATCTCGTGTCATTACATCAACATCAACACAACCAGAGAATATCCTAAATTCTTTGTTAGAGTTTATTTTAAGGTCTGAGAAAAGGGCAAATTTCTGACATCTGTGCTCATTGTCATCTGTGCTCATTGTCATCTGTTGCTCGCTGTCAGTCGTAAGTATGGATCTCACGTGACATCATTTTAAACTGTTGACCGCCAGCATTATGCTAATTATTCAAATCATGCTGGTTGTTGATGCACTATATTCTTTATGACGTATTAAACATCGCGAATATTAATGCGCTACTAAATAAAATAGTTCGCTGGAATGATACGGGAGCCAATAGTTTGTGTGCATATTAGTGCTTGCATGGGTTATGTCCCTTAGAATAGAATGAATTTATATATTTAAATGTTTCCATTAAATAATAATATAATTATTGTTATTATTTCCATTATAAAGTCAATATGTCATTTATATGTCTTGTTTAAAATAGACTTTATTGTCCTACGATCTGTGTGGCTCGGAGTGGCATTGTGAGTAATTTGATGCGAAGTATGATAACGAGAGTTATAACGGTTGTGAGTTACAGAAACATATGTCTGGCTGTGTGAGGCGCTAGCTCATTTTGATGGGGGCTGCGAACAACGTGCGTGACATATAACAAGTCGCGACATATAACAAGTCGGTGACATATAACAAGTCGTAACATATAACAAGTCGCGACATATAACAAGTCGTAACATATAACAAGTCGGTGACATATAACAAGTCGTAACATATAACAAGTCGCGACATATAACAAGTCGGTGACATATAACATGTCGGTGACTTATAACAAGTCACTGACATATAACAAGTCGGTGACATATAACAAGTCCCTGACATATAACAAGTCGCGACATATAACAAGTCGGTGACATATAACAAGTCCCTGATATATAACAAGTCGCGACATATAACAAGTCGGTGACATATAACATGTCGGTGACTTATAACAAGTCCCTGACATATAACAAGTCGGTGACATATAACAAGTCCCTGACATATAACAAGTCGTAACATATAACCAGTCGCGACATATAACAAGTCGGTGACATATAACAAGTCCCTGACATATAACAAGTCGGTGACATATAACACGTCGCGACATATAACAAGTCGGTGACATATAACAAGTCGGTGACATATAACAAGTCCCTGACATATAACAAGTCGGTGACATATAACAAGTCCCTGTTATATAACAAGTCGCAACATATAACAAGTTAGTGACATATAACAAGTCCCTGACATATAACAAGTCGGTGACATATAAAAAGTCCCTGACATATAACAAGTCGGTGACATATAACAAGTCGGTGACATATAACAAGTCACTGACATATAATAAGTCCGTGACATATAACAAGTCGTAACATATAACAAGTCGCGACATATAACAAGTCGGTGACATATAACAAGTCCCTGACATATAACAAGTCGGTGACATATAACAAGTCGCGACATATAACAAGTCGGTGACATATAACAAGTCGGTGACATATAACAAGTCCCTGACATATAACAAGTCGGTGACATATAACAAGTCCCTGTTATATAAAGATCCTCTCTTCCAATCCATCTCTCAAGTAATTGCAACTCTCTTCCAATCCATCTCTCACGTCATTACAGCCCTCTTCCAGTCAATCTTTCACGTCATTACAGCCCTCTTCCAGTCAATCTTTCACGTCATTACAACCCTCTTCCAGTCAATCTCTCACGTCATTACAACCCTCTTCCAGTCAATCTCTCACGTCATTACAACCCTCTTCCAGTCCACCTCTCACGTCATTACAGCCCTCTTCCAGTCAATCTTTCACGTCATTACAACCCTCTTCCAGTCAATTTCTCACGTCATTACAACCTCTTCCAGTCAATCTCTCACGTCATTACAACCCTTTTCTAGTCCATCTCTCACGCTATTACAACTCTCTTCCAATCCATCTCTCACGTCATTACAACACTCTTCTAGTCCATCTCTCACGTCATTACAACCTCTTCTAGTCCATCTCTCACGTCATTACAACCCTCTTCCAATCCATCTCTCACGTCATTACAACCCTCTTCCAGTCCATCTCTCACGTCATTACAACTCTCTTCCAGTCCATCTGTCACGTCATTACAACCCTCTTCCAGTCCATCTGTCACGTCATTACAACCCTCTTCCAGTCTATCTCTCACGTCATTACAACCCTCTTCCAGTCCATCTCTCACGTCATTACAACCCTCTTCCAGTTCATCTGTCACGTCATTACAACTCTCTTCCAGTCCATCTCTCACGTCATTACAACCCTCTTCCAGTTCATCTGTCACGTCATTACAACTCTCTTCCAATTCATCATTCACATCATTACAACTCTCTTCCAGTCCATCTCTCACGTCATTACAATCCTCTTCCAGTCCACCCCTCACGTCATTACAACTCTCTTCCAATACATCTCTCACGTCATTACCACTCTCTTCCAATCCATCCTTCACTCCATTACAACTCTTTTCCAATACATGAAAACTAAAGGCTTCGCTCCACTACTAAAAAGTGCACGAGGAACATGATGCTAGTGCACGTATTTTTAAAAGACCAAACACTCACTTTTGTGTGGGTGATGGGACCGATATCATGCCAGACTGCCATACAAAAATATCCAGTATCTGTTTCAGGCTGGGTGAACCTGGAAGCCGTCAATCGGTATCAAACACAACCTATTCTCCTTAGTTCTCCAGTTCTTTCTTTGTTTCTTCTTTCTTCATTTCCTCTTGTACCAAGTCGGGTGTTCAGGGAGATATAAAGTCCTGGTTCTCGCCATTCGGTGTTTTCACTCAGGGACACTTGAAGTTGTTGTAACGTTTCTTTGATGTTGTCTGTCCACCTTACTCTTGGTCTGCCTCTTGCTCTTCTCCCTTCTTCTCTATTCTCCCAACTTCTCTAACTACTTATCTAACTACTTATGTAACTACTTATGTAACTACTTCTCTATTCACACAGCCTTTCTAACTACTTATCTGTTCACACAATGTATCTATCTACTTTGCTGTTTACACAATTTATCTAACTACACAACTTATCTAACAACTTCTCTATTTACACAACTTTTCTAATTACAACTCTATTCACAAAACAGAATAGATAACTACTTCTCTGTTTGCACAACTTATTGGACTACTTCTCTATTCACACAACTTCTCTAACTACTTCTTTATTTACACAATCCTTCTAACTACTTCTGTATTCACTCTACTCTAACTACTTATCTGTTCGAACAACGTCCCTAACTACCTTTCTATTCACACAACTTCTCTTACTACGTCTCTATTCACACAACTGTTCTATTGTTCTATCCACGCATCACTTTGAATTACTTAATTAATTACACAATTAATGGACTTACTTTACTATTTAGGGAGCCGCGATAGCTCAGTGGTTAGTGAACTGGACTACCACGGACAAGGGGTAGGGTTCGATCCAACCGCCGGCTTCCGGGCTCACCCAACTTTAAATGGGTATCGGATTTTTTTCTGGGAAAGTAAAGCAGCACGGGCGTAATACTGACCACATTACCCCATCAAATCATGTGCTGAAGGTCTGTAAAATATAGGGTCACTAACACCATATTTCCCTATACGCCACTTGGCGTGACGGGGGGTACTTTACTTACTTACTTTTTTACTTTACTATTTGCAGAACTTATTGAGCTATTCGTACAACGCATTCAACGGACGCTCACGGTATATTAAACTTCATATTCATAGACCAAACTTGTGACACTAGTACATATAAAACAACAACAACAGCAGCAGCAGCAACAACAACGGCAAAGAGACATATCTATATTTCGCAGCTTCCCCATTCACTCAATGTTCTAGACCGCATTATCTATTGACACAACCACTCAACTAGTGAATGGTACTTAATTGATCTACAGATCCCCACGTGAAATATTAAAATAAACAACAGGATGATGTATCATCTTGCCTATTGATGTACCAATTTATAATTAAAAAAAAAAATTGAAATAAAGTAAAAACAATTAAATGAATGTCAAATCATTGGACAGTTATCACCACTATTGTCCAAAAAGGAAATAACTCTAGAGTCAAAACGGACACTCTATAATACAATCTTCATCCTAACGCTATGCTACCAATGCCAGTCCTGGACCCTAGATGCAAGAACAATAAGCAAAATACCCTCTATAGAGATGAAATGTGTAAGACGAATGACAGGAAACTGATTAAAAAAAAACTGAGAAAAAAAGCTAGGAATAGCCCCCGCCATAGAATATGTAAAGAAACAACAGATACAGTGGTTTGGCCACGTGACAACGTAGAAAGAACAAAACACAACACAACGAGCCTTTAATAAACTTTACGCGAACACCAGACTCAAAGGCCGACCACGAAAAGGACGGATTGACGGAATACTAGAAGCACTATGAAACATAACAGCAGCAGAGGCGAACAGAAGAGCAAAAGACCGCAAATTATATCTTCCCTCGACGCTGAAAGGCAAATGAGGAAGAAAAGGGGAAAAAGAGGAGGAAGAAATGGAATAAAAATTCAGACCCTAACACCGTGCGGCGACTACACTGGACAAGCGGTCTTTATTCTCCGGTCATATAAGTCCGCCCCCTTCCCCACAAAATAATAGTAATAGTGCGAGGAGGGCGCTAGAGGTAAGACATCGGCCTGTGTGGTCTATAGGTAAGACATCGGCCTGTGTGGTCTATAGGTAAGACATCGGTCTGTGAGGTCTATAGGTAAGACATCGGCCTGTGTGGTCTATAGGTAAGACATCGGCATGTGTGGTCTAGAGGTAAGACATCGGCCTGTGTGGTCTATAGGTAAGACATCGGCCTGTGTGGTCTATAGGTAAGACATCGGTCTGTGAGGTCTATAGGTAAGACATCGGCCTGTGTGGTCTATAGGTAAGACATCGGTCTGTGAGGTCTAGAGGTAAGACATCGGTCTGTGTGGTCTATAGGTAAGACATCGGCCTGTGTGGTCTAGAGGTAAGACATCGGCCTGTGTGGTCTATAGGTAAGACATCGGTCTGTGAGGTCTAGAGGTAAGACATCGGTCTGTGTGGTCTATAGGTAAGACATCGGTCTGTGTGGTCTAGAGGTAAGACATCGGTCTGTGTGGTCTAGAGGTAAGACATCGGTCTATGTGGTCTAGAGGTAAGACATCGGCCTGCATGGTCTAGAGGTAAGACATCGGTCTGTGTGGTCTAGAAGTAAGACATCGGTCTATGTGGTCTAGAAGTAAGACATCGGTCTGTGTGGTCTAGAGGTAAGACATCGGTCTGTGTGGTCTAGAAGTAAGACATCGGTCTGTGTGGTCTAGAAGTAAGACATCGGTCTGTGTGGTCTAGAAGTAAGACATCGGTCTGTGTGGTCTAGAAATAAGACATCGGCCTGTGTTGTCTAGAAGTAAGACATCGGTCTGTGTGGTCTAGAAGTAAGACATCGGTCTGTGTGGTCTAGAAGTAAGACATCGGTCTGTGTGGTCTAGAAGTAAGACATCGGTCTGTGTGGTCTTGAGGTAAGACATCGGTCTGTGTGGTCTAGAAGTAAGACATCAGCCTGTGTGGTCTAGAGGTAAGACATCGACCTGTGTGGTCTAGAGGTAAGACATCGGTCTGTGTGGTCTAGAAGTAAGACATCGGCCTGTGTGGTCTAGAGGTAAGACATCGGTCTGTGTGGTCTAGAAGTAAGACATCAGCCTGTGTGGTCTAGAAGTAAGACATCGGCCTGTGTGGTCTAGAAGTAAGACATCGGTCTTTGTGGTCTAGAAGTAAGACATCGGTCTGTGTGGTCTAGAAGTAAGACATCGGTCTGTGTGGTCTAGAAGTAAGACATCGGTCTGTGTGGTCTAGAGGTAAGACATCGGTCTGTGTGGTCTAGAAGTAAGACATCGGTCTGTGTGGTCTAGAGGTAAGACATCGGTCTTTGTGGTCTAGAAGTAAGACATCGGTCTGTGTGGTCTAGAAGTAAGACATCGGTCTGTGTGGTCTAGAGGTAAGACATCGGCCTGTGTGGTCTAGAGGTAAGACATCGGTCTGTGTGGTCTAGAAGTAAGACATCAGTCTGTGTGGTCTAGAGGTAAGACATCAGCCTGTGTGGTCTAGAAGTAAGACATCGGTCTGTGTGGTCTAGAAGTAAGACATCGGCCTGTGTGGTCTAGAGGTAAGACATCGGTCTGTGTGGTCTAGAAGTAAGACATCAGCCTGTGTGGTCTAGAGGTAAGACATCGGTCTGTGTGGTCTAGAAGTAAGACATCAGCATGTGTGGTCTAGAAGTAAGACATCGGTCTGTGTGGTCTAGAAGTAAGACATCAGCATGTGTGGTCTAGAAGTAAGACATCGGTCTTTGTGGTCTTGAGGTAAGACATCGGTCTGTGTGGTCTAGAAGTAAGACATCAGCCTGTGTGGTCTAGGGGTAAGACATCGGTCTGTTTAGTCTAGAGGTAAGACATTGGTCTGTGTGGTCTAGAAGTAAGACATCGGTCTGTGTGGTCTAGAAGTAAGACATCGGTCTGTGTGGTCTAGAAGTAAGACATCGGTCTGTGTGGTCTAGAAGTAAGACATCAGCCTGTGTGGTCTAGAAGTAAGACATCACTGTGTGGTCTAGAAGTAAGACATCTGTCTGTGTGGTCTAGAGGTAAGACATCAGTCTGTGTGGTCTAGAGGTAAGACATCAGTCTGTGTGGTCTAGAGGTAAGACGTCGGTCTGTGTGGTCTAGAGGTAAGACATCGGTCTGTGTGGTCTAGAGGTAAGACATCAGTCTGTGTGGTCTAGAGGTAAGACATCGGTCTGTGTGGTCTAGAAGTAAGACATCGGTCTGTGTGGTCTAGAGGTAAGACATCGGTCTGTGTGGTCTAGAGGTAAGACATCGGTCTGTGTGGTCTAGACGTAAGACATCGGTCTGTGTGATCTAGAGGTAATACATCGGTCTGTGTGGTCTAGAAGTAAGACATCAGTCTGTGTGGTCTAGAAGTAAGACATCGGTCTGTGTAGTCTAGAGTAAGACATTGGTCTGTGTGGTCTAGAAGTAAGACATCGGTCTGTGTGTTCTAGAAGTAAGACATCGGTCTGTGTGGCCTAGAGGTAAGACATCGATCTGTGTGGTCTAGAGGTAAGACATCGGCCTATGTGGTCTAGAGGTAAGACATCGGTCTGTGTGGTCTAGAGGTAAGACATTGGTCTGTGTGGTCTAGAAGTAAGACATCGGTCTGTGTGGTCTAGAGGTAAGACATCGGTCTGTGTGGTCTAAAGGTAAGACATCGACTTGTGTGGTCTAGAGGTAAGACATCGGTCTGTGTGGTCTAGAGGTAAGACATCAGCCTGTGTGGTCTAGAAGTAAGACATCAGCCTGTGTGGTCTAGAGGTAAGACATCAGCCTATGTGGTCTAGAGGTAAGACATTGGTCTGTGTGGTCTAGAGGTAAGACATCGGCCTATGTGGTCCAGAAGTAAGACATCAGCCTGTGTGGTCTAGAAGTAAGACATTGGTCTGTGTGGTCTAGAGGTAAGACATCGGCCTATGTGGTCTAGAGGTAAGACATTGGTCTGTGTGGTCTAGAGGTAAGACATCGGTCTGTGTTGTCTAGAGGTAAGACATCAGCCTGTGTGGTCTAGAGGTAAGACATCGGCCTGTGTGGTCTAGAGGTAAGACATCGGTCTGTGTTGTCTAGAAGTAAGACATTGGTCTGTGTTGTCTAGAGGTAAGACATCTGTCTGTGTGGTCTAGAGGTAAGACATCGGTCTCTGTGGTCCAGAGGTAAGACATTGGTCTGTGTGGTCTAGAAGTAAGACATCGGCCTCTGTGGTCTAGAGGTAAGACATCGGCCTGTGTGGTCTTGAGGTAAGACATAGGCCTGTGTTGTCTAGAAGTAAGACATCAGCCTGTGTTGTCTAGAGGTAAGACATCTGTCTGTGTGGTCTAGAGGTAAGACATCGGTCTCTGTGGTCCAGAGGTAAGACATTGGTCTGTGTGGTCTAGAAGTAAGACATCGGCCTCTGTAGTCTAGAGGTAAGACATCGGTCTGTGTGGTCTAGAGGTAAGACATCGGTCTCTGTGGTCTAGTGGAAAGACATCGGTCTGTGTGGTGTAGAGGTAAGACATCGGCCTGTGAGGTCTAGAGGTAAGACATCGGTCTGTGTGGTCTAGAGGTAAGACATCGTCTGTGTGGTCTAGAGGTAAGACATCGGTCTGTGTGGTCTGGAGGTAAGACATCGGCATGTGTGGTCTAGAGGTAAGACATCGGTCTGTGTGATCTAGAGGTAAGACATCGGTCTGTGTGGTCTAGAAGTAAGACATCGGTCTGTGTGGTCTAGAGATAAGACAAGGGCCTGTGTGGTCTAGAAGTAAGACATCGGTCTGTGTGGTCTAGAAGTAAGACATCAGTCTGTGTGGTCTAGAGATAAGACATTTTTCTGTGTGGTCTAGAGGTTGGCATCGGTCTGTGTGGTCTAGAGGTAAGACATCAGTCTGTGTGGTCTAGAGGTAAGACATCAGTCTGTATGGTCTAGAGGTAAGACATCGGTCTGTGTGGTCTAGAGGTAAGACATCAGTCTGTGTGGTCTAGAGTAAGACATAGAGGTAAGACATCGGTCTGTGTGGTCTACAGGTAAGACATCGGTCTGTGTGGTCTAGAGGTAAGACATCGGCCTGTGTGGTGTAGAGATAAGACATCGGTCTGTGTGGTCTAGAGGTAATACATCGGTCTGTGTGGTCTAGAGGTAAGACATCGGTCTGTGTGGTCTAGAGGAATACATCGGTCTGTATGTGTGTCTAGAGGTAAGACATCGGTCTGTGTGGTCTAGAGGTAAGACATCGGTCCTATGGTCTAGAGGTAAGACATCGGTCTGTGTGGTCTAGAGGTAAGACATCGGCCTGTGTGGTCTAGAGGTAAGACATCGGCCTGTGTGGTCTAGAGGTAATACATCGGTCTGTGTGGTCTAGAGGTAATACATCGGTCTGTGTGGTCTAGAGGTAATACATCGGTCTGTGTGGTCTAGAGGCAAGACATCGGTCTATGTGGTCTAGAGGTAAGACATCGGCCTGCATGGTCTAGAGGTAAGACATCGGTCTGTGTGGTCTAGAAGTAAGACATCGGTCTATGTGGTCTAGAAGTAAGACATCGGTCTGTGTGGTCTAGAGGTAAGACATCGGTCTGTGTGGTCTAGAAGTAAGACATCGGTCTGTGTGGTCTAGAAGTAAGACATCGGTCTGTGTGGTCTAGAAGTAAGACATCGGTCTGTGTGGTCTAGAAATAAGACATCGGCCTGTGTTGTCTAGAAGTAAGACATCGGTCTGTGTGGTCTAGAAGTAAGACATCGGTCTGTGTGGTCTAGAAGTAAGACATCGGTCTGTGTGGTCTAGAAGTAAGACATCGGTCTGTGTGGTCTTGAGGTAAGACATCGGTCTGTGTGGTCTAGAAGTAAGACATCAGCCTGTGTGGTCTAGAGGTAAGACATCGACCTGTGTGGTCTAGAGGTAAGACATCGGTCTGTGTGGTCTAGAAGTAAGACATCGGCCTGTGTGGTCTAGAGGTAAGACATCGGTCTGTGTGGTCTAGAAGTAAGACATCAGCCTGTGTGGTCTAGAAGTAAGACATCGGCCTGTGTGGTCTAGAAGTAAGACATCGGTCTTTGTGGTCTAGAAGTAAGACATCGGTCTGTGTGGTCTAGAAGTAAGACATCGGTCTGTGTGGTCTAGAAGTAAGACATCGGTCTGTGTGGTCTAGAGGTAAGACATCGGTCTGTGTGGTCTAGAAGTAAGACATCGGTCTGTGTGGTCTAGAGGTAAGACATCGGTCTTTGTGGTCTAGAAGTAAGACATCGGTCTGTGTGGTCTAGAAGTAAGACATCGGTCTGTGTGGTCTAGAAGTAAGACATCGGCCTGTGTGGTCTAGAGGTAAGACATCGGTCTGTGTGGTCTAGAAGTAAGACATCAGCCTGTGTGGTCTAGAAGTAAGACATCAGCCTGTGTGGTCTAGAAGTAAGACATCGGTCTGTGTGGTCTAGAGGTAAGACATCGGTCTGTGTGGTCTAGAAGTAAGACATCGGCCTGTGTGGTCTTGAGGTAAGACATCGGTCTGTGTGGTCTAGAAGTAAGACATCAGCCTGTGTGGTCTAGGGGTAAGACATCGGTCTGTTTAGTCTAGAAGTAAGACATTGGTCTGTGTGGTCTAGAAGTAAGACATCGTCTGTGTGGTCTAGAAGTAAGACATCGGTCTGTGTGGTCTAGAAGTAAGACATCGGTCTGTGTGGTCTAGAAGTAAGACATCGGCCTGTGTGGTCTTGAGGTAAGACATCGGTCTGTGTGGTCTAGAAGTAAGACATCAGCCTGTGTGGTCTAGGGGTAAGACATCGGTCTGTTTAGTCTAGAAGTAAGACATTGGTCTGTGTGGTCTAGAAGTAAGACATCGGTCTGTGTGGTCTAGAAGTAAGACATCGGTCTGTGTGGTCTAGAAGTAAGACATCGGTCTGTGTGGTCTAGAAGTAAGACATCAGCCTGTGTGGTCTAGAAGTAAGACATCAGCCTGTGTGGTCTAGAAGTAAGACATCTGTCTGTGTGGTCTAGAGGTAAGACATCAGTCTGTGTGGTCTAGAGGTAAGACATCAGTCTGTGTGGTCTAGAGGTAAGACGTCAGTCTGTGTGGTCTAGAGGTAAGACATCGGTCTGTGTGGTCTAGAGGTAAGACATCAGTCTGTGTGGTCTAGAGGTAAGACATCGGTCTGTGTGGTCTAGAAGTAAGACATCGGTCTGTGTGGTCTAGAGGTAAGACATCGGTCTGTGTGGTCTAGAGGTAAGACATCGGTCTGTGTGGTCTAGACGTAAGACATCGGTCTGTGTGATCTAGAGGTAATACATCGGTCTGTGTGGTCTAGAAGTAAGACATCAGTCTGTGTGGTCTAGAAGTAAGACATCGGTCTGTGTAGTCTAGAGGTAAGACATTGGTCTGTGTGGTCTAGAAGTAAGACATCGGTCTGTGTGTTCTAGAAGTAAGACATCGGTCTGTGTGGTCTAGAGGTAAGACATCGATCTGTGTGGTCTAGAGGTAAGACATCGGCCTATGTGGTCTAGAGGTAAGACATCGGTCTGTGTGGTCTAGAGGTAAGACATTGGTCTGTGTGGTCTAGAAGTAAGACATCGGTCTGTGTGGTCTAGAGGTAAGACATCGGTCTGTGTGGTCTAAAGGTAAGACATCGACTTGTGTGGTCTAGAGGTAAGACATCGGTCTGTGTGGTCTAGAGGTAAGACATCAGCCTGTGTGGTCTAGAAGTAAGACATCAGCCTGTGTGGTCTAGAGGTAAGACATCAGCCTATGTGGTCTAGAGGTAAGACATTGGTCTGTGTGGTCTAGAGGTAAGACATCGGCCTATGTGGTCCAGAAGTAAGACATCAGCCTGTGTGGTCTAGAAGTAAGACATTGGTCTGTGTGGTCTAGAGGTAAGACATCGGCCTATGTGGTCTAGAGGTAAGACATTGGTCTGTGTGGTCTAGAGGTAAGACATCGGTCTGTGTTGTCTAGAGGTAAGACATCAGCCTGTGTGGTCTAGAGGTAAGACATCGCCTGTGTGGTCTAGAGGTAAGACATCGGTCTGTGTTGTCTAGAAGTAAGACATTGGTCTGTGTTGTCTAGAGGTAAGACATCTGTCTGTGTGGTCTAGAGGTAAGACATCGGTCTCTGTGGTCCAGAGGTAAGACATTGGTCTGTGTGGTCTAGAAGTAAGACATCGGCCTCTGTGGTCTAGAGGTAAGATATCGGCCTGTGTGGTCTTGAGGTAAGACATAGGCCTGTGTTGTCTAGAAGTAAGACATCAGCCTGTGTTGTCTAGAGGTAAGACATCTGTCTGTGTGGTCTAGAGGTAAGACATCGGTCTCTGTGGTCCAGAGGTAAGACATTGGTCTGTGTGGTCTAGAAGTAAGACATCGGCCTCTGTAGTCTAGAGGTAAGACATCGGTCTGTGTGGTCTAGAGGTAAGACATCGGTCTCTGTGGTCTAGTGGAAAGACATCGGTCTGTGTGGTGTAGAGGTAAGACATCGGCCTGTGAGGTCTAGAGGTAAGACATCGGTCTGTGTGGTCTAGAGGTAAGACATCGGTCTGTGTGGTCTAGAGGTAAGACATCGGTCTGTGTGGTCTGGAGGTAAGACATCGGCATGTGTGGTCTAGAGGTAAGACATCGGTCTGTGTGATCTAGAGGTAAGACATCGGTCTGTGTGGTCTAGAAGTAAGACATCGGTCTGTGTGGTCTAGAGATAAGACAAGGGCCTGTGTGGTCTAGAAGTAAGACATCGGTCTGTGTGGTCTAGAAGTAAGACATCAGTCTGTGTGGTCTAGAGATAAGACATTTTTCTGTGTGGTCTAGAGGTTTGGCATCGGTCTGTGTGGTCTAGAGGTAAGACATCAGTCTGTGTGGTCTAGAGGTAAGACATCAGTCTGTATGGTCTAGAGGTAAGACATCGGTCTGTGTGGTCTAGAGGTAAGACATCAGTCTGTGTGGTCTAGAGGTAAGACATCAGTCTGTGTGGTCTAGAGGTAAGACATCGGTCTGTGTGGTCTACAGGTAAGACATCGGTCTGTGTGGTCTAGAGGTAAGACATCGGCCTGTGTGGTGTAGAGGTAAGACATCGGTCTGTGTGGTCTAGAGGTAATACATCGGTCTGTGTAGTCTAGAGGTAAGACATCGGTCTGTGTGGTCTAGAGGTAAGACATCGGTCTGTATGGTCTAGAGGTAAGACATCGGTCTGTGTGGTCTAGAGGTAAGACATCGGCCTGTGTGGTCTAGAGGTAAGACATCGGCCTGTGTGGTCTAGAGGTAATACATCGGTCTGTGTGGTCTAGAGGTAATACATCGGTCTGTGTGGTCTAGAGGTAATACATCGGTCTGTGTGGTCTAGAGGCAAGACATCGGTCTGTGTGGTCTAGAGGTAAGACATCTGCATTTGGAGAAGAAGGTCCCAGGTTCGATTCCCATCATAAGCGGGGGACAATTTAAGAAAAAACGAATTAGTGGTTTCTTTATGGCGTTACCCTCCGCTAGTTTCTGGGTATTGAGATCCGATATCTACTTTTCCGATATCTAGTTCTTTCGATGTCTAGTTCTCTCCGATATCTATTTCTCTCTGATATCTAGTTCTCTCCGATGTCTAGTTCTCTCCGATATCTAGTTCTCTTTGATATCTAATTCTCCCCGATATCTAGTTCTCTCCGATGTCTAGTGCTCTCCAATGTCTAGTTCTCTCCGATATCTAGTGCTCTCCGATGTCTAGTTCTCTCTGATATCTAGTGCTCTCCAATGTCTAGTTCTCTCCGATATCTAGTTCTCTCCGATATCTAGTTCTCTCCGATATCTAGATCTCTCCGATGTCTAGTTCTCTCCGATATAAAGTTCTCTCCGATATCTAGTTCTCTCCGATATCTAGATCTCTCCGATGTCTAGTTCTCTCCGATATAAAGTTCTCTCCGATATCTAGTTCTCTCCGATATCTAGTTCTCTCCGATATCTAGTTCTCTCCGATGTCTAGTTCTCTCCGATATAAAGTTCTCTCCGATATCTAGTTCTCTCCGATGTCTAGTTCTCTCCGATATAAAGTTCTCTCCGATATCTAGTTCTCTCCGATATCTAGTTCTCTCCGATATAAAGTTCTCTCCGATATCTAGTTCTCTCTGATATCTAGTTCTCTCCGATATCTAGTTCTCTCCGATATCTAGTCTCTCTGATATCTAGTTCTCTCCGATATAAAGTTCTCTCCGATATCTAGTTCTGTCTGATATCTAGTTCTCTCCGATATAAAGTTCTCTCCGATATCTAGTTCTCTCCGATATCTAGTTCTCTCTGATATCTAGTTCTCTCCGATATCTAGTTCTCTCCGATATCTAGTTCTCTCCGATATCTAGTTCTCTCCGATATCTAGTTCTCTCCGATATAAAGTTCTCTCCGATATCTAGTTCTCTCCGATATCTAGTTCTCTCCGATATCTAGTTCTCTCCGATATCTAGTCTCTCTGATATCTAGTTCTCTCCGATATCTAGTTCTCTCCGATATCTAGTTCTCTCTGATATCTAGTTCTCTCCGATATCTAGTTCTCTCCGATATCTAGTTCTCTCTGATATCTAGTTCTCTCCGATATAAAGTTCTCTCCGATATCTAGTTCTCTCTGATATCTAGTTCTCTCCGATATAAAGTTCTCTCCGATATCTAGTTCTCTCCGATGTCTAGTTCTCTCCGATATCTAGTTCTCTCCGATATCTAGATCTCTCCGATGTCTAGTTCTCTCCGATATCTAGTTCTCTCCGATATCTAGTGCTCTCCGATGTCTAGTTCTCTCTGATATCTAGTGCTCTCCGATATCTAGTTCTCTCCGATATCTAGTGCTCTCCGATGTCTAGTTCTCTCTGATATCTAGTTCTCTCCGATGTCTAGTTCTCTCCGATGTCTAGTTCTCTCCGAGGTCTTGTATACGTTATGCGCATGTCCCTGGCTGTTGGACATCGACAAAAGTGGACCAAAGATAGCCGCTGCCCCGGCAAGTGTTCTAAGAAACCAACTCTAGCGACCAAACTGTCGACGATAACAACAGACAGGAGCACTTCTGAAGTCGGAGAATATCTGCTTGTATGGCGAGGGACGCCTGAACACACAGCTGCCGGTGTGAAAGATAGGAAAAAGTGATATTCGCTACAGACGTGAAGCTGGGGAACATAAACAAACATAATAGTAATATAATAATAATATAATAGTAATATAATAATAATATAATAATAATATAATAATAATATAATAATAATATAATAATAAAAATAGTGACGAAGTAATTTAACCTGGATGTTGTTACCAGAAGCTTCAGGTCATATTATATGCAGTAGACACGGCAGTATAGGGACTCATATTTGAAGAATAAATCTAATACCAAGTTGCAACGTTCTACTGTTGCGAAATTGTAACGGAAGACACTACGTGGCTTTTGCCCTTTCTGGCCCACTTCTAACCAGCTCACGTGCAGACGAATAAGCTTTCTGAACCCTGATTGTGCCTCGGCTGATCATTAATCCGAAGTGAACAGTTCGGACTCTCGCGACAGAGACGAGTCCTATTAGTTTGGGGCGTTTACAGAGCGCGAGAAAATCCGAGGATAATTTGAGGGCCTTCAATTTTTGGCCATCTTGCGGAAGAAGGATCAGTTGGTGTCCTGTTCCCTGTGGAGTCGAAACAACGGATCTGACGACAATTATAGCTCCGCTCACGTAAAGCCATGGATGTGAGAGACAGCGGTGTTAGTTTCGCATCTCCTATGGGACAGTAAGAGTTGTCTGTAGAAGCAGCTTGCAACATTCTGTCTGTGTGCGTGACCCTAAAGCTGCTCATGCTCACATTTTAATTTCCCGAGCTTGACTTTATCAGCCAGACTCTAGACGTCTATTGCTTGTCGTATCTCCTTTTTTTCTTCCGCTCGTATCCGGCATTATCTAGCTT
The DNA here is from genome assembly GCA_032433765.1 of Megaustenia siamemsis. Classification (NCBI taxonomy): domain Eukaryota; kingdom Metazoa; phylum Mollusca; class Gastropoda; order Stylommatophora; family Ariophantidae; genus Megaustenia; species Megaustenia siamemsis. Next base: position 8,540,955 of record JAVIAB010000124.1, read on the forward strand.
GCTCTCGCCCCACTAACTCCCACTTGCTCCAAAATTACAACCATCATTTTTGTTATATTCAAAAGTACTTTAATCACACACAAATATTAATGTAATCATGTTCATCTCAACACGAAACACATCTCAACTGTCTTTTCTCCTTTACGCTATCTGCTTTCTTCAATCCCCCACGTGTCTCGAGTTTCCATAAGTCAAAGTAACGACTTCCATCACCATGCATCTCAGGTCAGGTGTTCAGGTGCTATATGTGAGCCTGGACAGAACCAATCAACGCGTCAGCTTGCCAGCGCCGTCTGTATGATTTGAGCAATCTGACAGTTTTGATTACTTCTTGCCTAGTAACAATCTTCTGTTGGATGAAACAACAAACAAACAAGAGAAGGAAGATCTCACAGGAGATGTGTTTGCGACTTTTATCTACGTCACAACAAATGGAATGAAAGTAGTTAGTGACTTGTACCGGACTGCGAGCGCCGTGACTAGGGACCTGTAACTGATAATGATTCTAACACGTTTTAATATGATGGACATGAAAACAAACTCACTACCTGATCAAACGAACAGAGCTCGAAACGGGACTGCAACTCGATACTAAATAGTGCCAAGTTAATGTCGGATACATTGGGCCGAAAGGCACAAGTTAGCCGTTGTAAACTAAGCACAAGGTATTTATAGCGACCTAATGCCCAATAAAGTCCAGCAGTTAGTTGTGTGGGCTCACGGAGGAACAAGCTCACGACATGCACTTTCATTTCTTTGAAGTGAACCTTAGAGCTTTGTTAATGGCTTTGTTATTTTTCCTCGACGCTGTAAATCACAAAATGCGTGAGAGCAGATAATCTTCCAATGGGCACGAAGCTGTTGCTATGGCGATAATTGTGAACACACCTGTAAACAACACAGGTATACATCTAATTGGCTGAAATGAATGTCACTCACCTAAAGCTTTTGATTTCAAGAAAAAGCGGCTGACAAGTTATCGACCGGTTGAGAATAAGAAACTGCTACAGTTGTTATTGGGCTTGAGCGGATATCAATGATTATAGAGCAAGCAGGTGGTCTAGAGATAAAACATTGGTCTAGGAGCATGAAGGTTCGGGAATTAAATCTCCGCTGCTGGCAGTGGAATTTTTCTATTGGGGTCGGTAGTTTCTTCCGCTTTACCCTCCCCCAGTTTGTTGATTGCGAGATCCGATGCCTAGTTCTATCGGAAATTGATGAAATAAAATGGCCCCGTGCACCACATTGCAAAACTCTGGTGGTGATCTGTTGACTAAACTAGACATTGCAGAACTCTGGTGATGATCTATCAACAAAACTAGAAATCGCAGAACTCTAGTGATGATCTTTCAACTAAACTAGAAATCGCAGAACTATGGTGATGATCTGTTGACTAAACTAGACATCGCAGAACTCTAATGATGATCTATCAACTAAACTAGAAATCGCAGAACTCTAGTGATGATCTATCAACTAAACTAGGCATCGCAGAACTCTAGTGATGATCTTTCAACTAAACTAGACATCGCAGAACTCTAGTGATGATCTTTCAACTAAACTAGACATCGCAGAACTCTGGTGATGATCTATCAACTAAACTAGACGTCGCAGAACTCTGGTGATGATCTATCAACTAAACTAGACATCGCAGAACTCTGGTGATGATCTATCAACTAAACTAGACATCGCAGAACTCTGGTGATGATCTATCAACTAAACTAGACATCGCAGAACTCTGGTGATGATCTATCAACTAAACTAGACATCGCAGAACTCTGGTGATGATCTATCAACTAAACTAGACATCACAGAACTCTGGTGATGAGACATGGTGCTCACCTATCACTCTAGAGTGTCCAGTTCAAATTTTGTGTGCCGCGATACTAAGTCCGTACCCACCTCCCCCCCCCCCCCCCTTTTCCTCAGAGATTCCTTCATGGTTGGTCAGATTTAATTCCTATTCCTATCGGAGACAAACACAAAATTTATGTTTCCTTGTTTGTTAACTCTGAAAGAAATATGACCAGCTTATCTGTGGTGTACAGTACATGTGTACACACAAATATGTTGTGGAACAAGTCTATGTCAATGGAAGTGAGAAAGCGAGTCCAGCGGTGCTATATTGATTCACTTCTGACGTATGTAAATGAATCATAGGCAGTAGACATGAGATGGGGTTTCTCAGCAGAATGTTGAGAGTTCCCTGGACAGTTAAAATGACTATCTAGGAAATTCTCAAAGAGGTCAAAACAAAAAGAAAGCTCATTAAAAAAAAAACATCAGAAAGAAACAATCGATATTTTTTTGGCGTATCATGATGATAGAAAAACGTGATTACTTAGTTACAATTGGTAACATACATGGAAAAAGAGAACCCCGACGACAAAGAAAGAATACACTAAATAGTATGGTGTCTTGACATGGTAATCAGTCAAGAAGAGAATTGAGACGATTCACTGTGGATAGAAATGTAGAGGGACATGATCGCCTACGCCAACCGGCATGGCACATGATGACGATGCTGATGTTGTGCACGCGGCAAAGTGATTTGTGTTTTTCCCTACTTGAGGCACAATCCGTTCAACCTCATAGTTATCCAGGTTATATTAGACCGCAGTTGTTATCCAACGTGATAGTGGGAACTTTTATTTATTGTGCTCGCCGCTGGTTCATTGATGTTTACTGGAGTTTCTCTGGTGGCAAAATAATTTTGCTGATTTGCAGAATTTTGCACGAACATTTTCTGAAGTGACATAAGCTGGATCTCGTGAAATAAAAAGCAGGAAATATCAGATCATTGACAGAACCTGCTAAGTTCGCTGTACAGCTCGTAAGATCCAGCAAACGTGATCACATAAAGGTTTTATGCCGAAACACGACACTTGTTTCCAGTGTTCTGATTGCTTGTTTCGTAAACATTGCTGACGGCACAGACATGTTGCCCTCGACTGATGCCTCGTTATCTCTGACAAACGGAATGCCTGCTCGCGATGGCAGACCTCTTTAATGAGATAGTTTTGACAACTTCGATGACCGTGCAGATGGTTGGGAGTGTGTCTTCACGAGAAGTAAATAAACACAACAAAGGTCAAGGGACAACTTCAAGTAAGTTTGAAAAGACATTATTGAGGGGAGAGCGAGGGCTATTTGCCGAGGAAATGGACAAAGGTGAATGGGGTGAAGAGTAATATGTGGATAGACAGACAGACAATATGGTCAGGCAGGCAACAGGTAGACAGACAGACAGAACGACAGACAGATAGAGGGTCAGGCTGGCAACAGATAGTCTATAAAGTCAAAGAATTAAAATAGACAGTCAGCGGGTAGATAGATGTGTAGGTAGGTAGGTGGGTAGGTAGGTATGTGAAGAGATTGACTGAGTAAAGAGTGGATGGATAAAAAGATGGATATACAGGCAGGGAGGTAGTTAGGTAGACTAGCAGATACAGACAAAAAGCAAAAATATATTTGTGTAAATGTAAAATGTAAAACAGCATATAAATATACATATTATAATAAGTAAAATGAAACTCCTTATGCAAAGCTTTGCAGCAGAATGCAATCTGATCATCAGAAGTAGACCCGTCAAGCAAGTGTTTAGGCTCTCTAGATTCTTGACACTCTAAGGGAGGTAGGCTCGCCAGGATCATGACTCCCAGGCATCGACGTCCTACTGCGTTGACTCTACAGCTTACAATATAACCGACACAAAATAACTACACTTAGTCTATGCAATACATCTGGTCAAATCTGCGGTATCTACCCGCTTGTACACTTACTTGTCTTAGCTTTAACCCAGCACATTGATGTCCTCTCTACCCGGTCATATACTTACTTGTCTTAGCTTTAACCCAGCACATTGATGTCCTCTCTACCCGGTCATATACTTACTTGTCTTAGCTTTAACCAGCACATTGATGTCCTCTCTACCCGGTCATATACTTACTTGTCTTAGCTTTAACCAGCACATTGATGTCCTCTCTACCCGGTCATATACTTACTTGTCTTAGCTTTAACCCAGCACATTGATGTCCTCTCTACCCTGTCATATACTTACTTGTCTTAGCTTAACCCAGCACGTTGATGTCCTCTCTACCCTGTCATATACTTACTTGTCTTAGCTTTAACCCAGCACATTGATGTCCTCTCTACCCTGTCATAAACTTACTTGTCTTAGCTTAACCCAGCACGTTGATGTCATCTCTACCCGGTCTTATACTTGCTTGTCTTAGCTTTAACCCAGCACATTGATGTCCTCTCTACTAGCCTGGTATACTTACTTGTCTTAGCTTTAACCTAGCACATTGATGTCCTCTTTACCCGCTTGTATACTTACTTGTCTTAGCTTTAACCTAGCACATTGATGTCCTCTCTACCAGCCTGGTATACTTACTTGTCTTAGCTTTAACCCAGCACATTGATGTCCTCTCTACCCGCTTGTATACTTACTTGTCTTAGCTTTAACCCAGCACATTGATGTCCTCTATACCCGCTAGTATACTTACTTGTCTTAGCTTTAACCCAGTACATTGATGTCCTCTCTACCCGCTTGTATACTTACTTGTCTTAGCTTTAACCCAGTACATTGATGTCCTCTCTACCCGCTTGTATACTTACTTGTCTTAGCTTTAACCCAGCACATTGATGTCCTCTCTACCCGCTAGTATATTTACTTGTCTTAGCTTTAACCTAGCACATTGATGTCTCTCTACCAGCCTGGTATACTTGTCTTAGTTTTAACCCAGCACATTGATGTCCTCTCTACCAGCCTGGAATACTTGTCTTAGCTTTAACATAGCACATTGATGTCCTCTCTACCAGCCTGGTATACTTGTCTTAGCTTTAACCCAGCACATTGATGTCCTCTCTACCCGCTTGTATACTTACTTGTCTTAGCTTTAACCCAGCACATTGTTGTCCTCTCTACCCGTTATATACTTACATGTGTTAGCTTTAACCTAGCACATTGATGTCCTCTCTACCCGGTTATATACTTACTTGTCTTAGCTTTAACCCAGCACATTGATGTCCTCTCTACTAGCCTGGTATACTTACTTGTCTTAGCTTTAACCCAGCACATTGATGTCCTCTCTACCCGGTTATATACTTACTTGTCTTAGCTTTAACCCAGCACATTGATGTCCTCTCTACTAGCCTGGTATACTTACTTGTCTTAGCTTTAACCCAGCACATTGTTGTCCTCTCTACCCTGTCTTATACTTACATGTCTTAGCTTTAACCTAGCACATTGATGTCCTCTCTACCCTGTCTTATACTTACATGTCTTAGCTTTAACACAGCACATTGATGTCCTCTCTACCCTGTCTTATACTTACTTGTCTTAGCTTTAACACAGCACATTGATGTCCTCTCTACCCTGTCTTATACTTACATGTCTTAGCTTTAACCTAGCACATTGATGTCCTCTCTACCCGGTTATATACTTACTTGTCTTAGCTTTAACCCAGCACATTGATGTCCTCTCTACTAGCCTGGTATACTTACTTGTCTTAGCTTTAACCCAGCACATTGATGTCCTCTCTACTAGCTGGTATACTTACTTGTCTTAGCTTTAACCCAGCACATTGTTGTCCTCTCTACCCGGTTATATACTTACATGTCTTAGCTTTAACCCAGCACATTGTTGTCCTCTCTACCCGGTTATATACTTACTTGTCTTAGCTTTAACCCAGCACATTGATGTCCTCTCTACTAGCCTGGTATACTTACATGTCTTAGCTTTAACCCAGCACATTGATGTCCTCTCTACCAGCCTTGTATACTTGTCTTAGCTTTAACCTAGCACATTGATGTCCTCTCTACCAACCTGGTATACTTGTCTTAGCTTTAACATAGCACATTGATGTCCTCTCTACCAGCCTGGTATACTTGTCTTAGCTTTAACCTAGCACATTGATGTCCTCTCTACCAGCCTGGTATACTTGTCTTAGCTTTAACCCAGCACATTGATGTCCTCTCTACCAGCCTGATATACTTGTCTTAGCTTTAACCCAGCACATTGATGTCCTCTCTACCCGCTTGTATACTTACTTGTCTTAGCTTTAACCCAGCACATTGATGTCCTCTCTACCCGGTCATATACTTACTTGTCTTAGCTTTAACCCAGCACATTGATGTCCTCTCTACCCTGTCATATACTTACTTGTCTTAGCTTAACCCAGCACGTTGATGTCCTCTCTACCCTGTCATATACTTACTTGTCTTAGCTTAACCCAGCACGTTGATGTCCTCTCTACCTGTCATATACTTACTTGTCTTAGCTTAACCCAGCACATTGATGTCCTCTCTACCCTGTCATATACTTACTTGTCTTAGCTTAACCCAGCACGTTGATGTCATCTCTACCCGGTCTTATACTTGCTTGTCTTAGCTTTAACCCAGCACATTGATGTCCTCTCTACTAGCCTGGTATACTTACTTGTCTTAGCTTTAACCTAGCACATTGATGTCCTCTTTACCCGCTTGTATACTTACTTGTCTTAGCTTTAACCTAGCACATTGATGTCCTCTCTACTAGCCTGGTATACTTACTTGTCTTAGCTTTAACCTAGCACATTGATGTCCTCTCTACCAGCCTGGTATACTTACTTGTCTTAGCTTTAACCCAGCACATTGATGTCCTCTCTACCCGCTTGTATACTTACTTGTCTTAGCTTTAACCCAGCACATTGATGTCCTCTATACCCGCTAGTATACTTACTTGTCTTAGCTTTAACCCAGTACATTGATGTCCTCTCTACCCGCTTGTATACTTACTTGTCTTAGCTTTAACCCAGTACATTGATGTCCTCTCTACCCGCTTGTATACTTACTTGTCTTAGCTTTAACCCAGCACATTGATGTCCTATCTACCCGCTAGTATATTTACTTGTCTTAGCTTTAACCTAGCACATTGATGTCCTCTCTACCAGCCTGGTATACTTGTCTTAGTTTTAACCCAGCACATTGATGTCCTCTCTACCAGCCTGGAATACTTGTCTTAGCTTTAACATAGCACATTGATGTCCTCTCTACCAGCCTGGTATACTTGTCTTAGCTTTAACCCAGCACATTGATGTCCTCTCTACCCGCTAGTATACTTACTTGTCTTAGCTTTAACCCAGCACATTGTTGTCCTCTCTACCCGGTTATATACTTACATGTCTTAGCTTTAACCCAGCACATTGATGTCCTCTCTACCCGCTTATATACTTACATGTCTTAGCTTTAACCCAGCACATTGATGTCCTCTCTACCAGCCTTGTATACTTGTCTTAGCTTTAACCTAGCACATTGATGTCCTCTCTACCAACCTGGTATACTTGTCTTAGCTTTAACATAGCACATTGATGTCCTCTCTACCAGCCTGGTATACTTGTCTTAGCTTTAACCCAGCACATTGATGTCCTCTCTACCGGTCATATACTTACTTGTCTTAGCTTTAACCCAGCACATTGATGTCCTCTCTACCCGGTCATATACTTACTTGTCTTAGCTTTAACCCAGCACATTGATGTCCTCTCTACCCGGTCATATACTTACTTGTCTTAGCTTTAACCCAGCACATTGATGTCCTCTCTACCCGGTCATATACTTACTTGTCTTAGCTTTAACCCAGCACATTGATGTCCTCTCTACCCGGTCATATACTTACTTGTCTTAGCTTAACCCAGCACGTTGATGTCCTCTCTACCCTGTCATATACTTACTTGTCTTAGCTTTAACCCAGCACATTGATGTCCTCTCTACCCTGTCATAAACTTACTTGTCTTAGCTTAACCCAGCACGTTGATGTCATCTCTACCCGGTCTTATACTTGCTTGTCTTAGCTTTAACCCAGCACATTGATGTCCTCTCTACTAGCCTGGTATACTTACTTGTCTTAGCTTTAACCTAGCACATTGATGTCCTCTTTACCCGCTTGTATACTTACTTGTCTTAGCTTTAACCTAGCACATTGATGTCCTCTCTACCAGCCTGGTATACTTACTTGTCTTAGCTTTAACCCAGCACATTGATGTCCTCTCTACCCGCTTGTATACTTACTTGTCTTAGCTTTAACCCAGCACATTGATGTCCTCTATACCCGCTAGTATACTTACTTGTCTTAGCTTTAACCCAGTACATTGATGTCCTCTCTACCCGCTTGTATACTTACTTGTCTTAGCTTTAACCCAGTACATTGATGTCCTCTCTACCCGCTTGTATACTTACTTGTCTTAGCTTTAACCCAGCACATTGATGTCCTCTCTACCCGCTAGTATATTTACTTGTCTTAGCTTTAACCTAGCACATTGATGTCCTCTCTACCAGCCTGGTATACTTGTCTTAGTTTTAACCCAGCACATTGATGTCCTCTCTACCAGCCTGGAATACTTGTCTTAGCTTTAACATAGCACATTGATGTCCTCTCTACCAGCCTGGTATACTTGTCTTAGCTTTAACCCAGCACATTGATGTCCTCTCTACCCGCTAGTATACTTACTTGTCTTAGCTTTAACCCAGCACATTGATGTCCTCTCTACCAGCCTGGAATACTTGTCTTAGCTTTAACATAGCACATTGATGTCCTCTCTACCAGCCTGGTATACTTGTCTTAGATTTAACCCAGCACATTGATGTCCTCTCTACCCTGTCTTATACTTACTTGTCTTAGCTTTAACCCAGCACATTCATGTCCTCTCTACCCGATTGTATACTTACTTGTCTTAGCTTTAACCCAGCACATTGATGTCCTCTCTACCCGGTTATATACTTACTTGTCTTAGCTTTAACCCAGCACATTGATGTCCTCTCTACCCGCTTATATACTTACATGTCTTAGCTTTAACCCAGCACATTGATGTCCTCTCTACCAGCCTTGTATACTTGTCTTAGCTTTAACATAGCACATTGATGTCCTCTCTACCAGCCTGGTATACTTGTCTTAGCTTTAACCTAGCACATTGATGTCCTCTCTACCAACCTGGTATACTTGTCTTAGCTTTAACATAGACATTGATTTCCTCTCTACCAGCCTGGTATACTTGTCTTAGCTTTAACCTAGCACATTGATGTCCTCTCTACCAGCCTGGTATACTTGTCTTAGCTTTAACCCAGCACATTGATGTCCTCTCTACCAGCCTGATATACTTGTCTTAGCTTTAACCCGGCACATAAATGTCCTCTCTACGCAGTCATATACTTACTTGTCTTAGCTTTAACCCAGTACATTCATGTCCTCTCTACCCGTTTGAATACTTACTTGTCTTAGCTTTAACCCAGTACATTCATGTCCTCTCTACCCGCTTGTATACTTACTTGTCTTAGCTTTAACCCAGCACATTGATGTCCTCTCTACCCGGTCTTATAATTACATGTCTTTGCTTTAACCCAGTACATTCATGTCCTCTCTACCCGCTTGTATACTTACTTGTCTTAGCTTTAACCCAGTACATTCATGTCCTCTCTACCCGATTGTATACTTACTTGTCTTAGCTTTAACCCAGCACATTGATGTCCTCTCTACCCGCTTGTATACTTACTTGTCTTAGCTTTAACCCAGCACATTGATGTCCTGTCTACCCGCTTGTATACTTACTTGTCTTAGCTTTAACCCAGCACATTGATGTCCTCTCTACCCGCTTGTATACTTACTTGTCTTAGCTTTAACCCAACACATTGATGTCCTGTCTACCGCTTGTATACTTACTTGTCTTAGCTTTAACCCAGCACATTGATGTCCTCTCTACCCGCTTGTATACTTACTTGTCTTAGCTTTAACCCAGCACATTGATGTCCTCTCTACCCGCTAGTATACTTACTTGTCTTAGCTTTAACCAACACATTGCTGTCCTCTCTACCCGCTTGTATACTTACATGTCTTAGCTTTAACCCAGCACATTGATGCCCTCTCTACTCGCTTGTATACTTAACTTGTCTTAGCTTTAACCCAACACATTGTTGTCCTGTCTACCCAGTCTTATAATTACATGTCTTAGCTTTAACCCAACACATTGATGTCCTGTCTACCCGGTCTTATAATTAGATGTGTTAGCTTTAACCCAACACATTGATGTCCTGTCTACCCGCTTGTATACTTACTTGTCTTAGCTTTAACCAACACATTGATGTCCTGTCTACCGGTCTTATAGTATATGTCTTAGCTTTAACCCAGCACATTGATGTCCTGTCTACCAGGTCTTATAAATTACATGTCTTAGCTTTAACCCAGCACATTGAGTCCTGTCTACCCGGTCTTATAATTACATGTCTTAGCTTTAACCCAGCACATTGATGTACTGTCTACCCGGTCTTATAATTACATGTCTTAGCTTTAACCCAGCACATCGATGTCCTCTCTACCCGCTTGTATACTTACATGTCTTAGCTTTAACCCAGCACATTGATGTCCTCTCTACCCTGTCATATACTTACATGTCTTAGCTTTAACCCAGCACATTGATGTCCTCTCTACCCTGTCATGTACTTACATGTCTTAGCTTTAACCCAGCACATTGTTGTCCTCTCTACCCGCTTGTATACTTACTTGTCTTAGCTTTAACCCAGCACATTGATGTCCTCTCTACCCTGTCTTATACTTACATGTCTTAGCTTTAACCCAGCACATTGATATCCTCTCTACCCGGTCTTATACTTACATGTCTTAGCTTTAACCCAGCACATTGATGTCCTCTCTACCCGCTTGTATACTTACATGTCTTAGCTTTACCCCAGCACATTGTTGTCCTCTCTACCAGCTTGTATACTTACATGTCTTCGCTTTAACCCAGCACATTGATGCCCTCTCTACCTTGTCTTATACTTACATGTCTTAGCTTTAACCCAGCACATTGATGTCCTCTCTACCCTGTCTTATACTTACATGTCTTAGCTTTAAACCAGTACATTGATGTCCTCTCTACCTGTCTTATACTTACATGTCTTAGCTTTAACCCAGTACATTGATGTCCTCTCTACCCTGTCTTATACTTACATGTCTTAGCTTTAAACCAGTACATTGATGTCCTCTCTACCCTGTCTTATACTTACATGTCTTAGCTTTAACACAGCACATTGATGTCCTCTCTACCCGGTCATATACTTACATGTCTTAGCTTTAACCCAGCACATTGTTGTCCTCTCTACCCGGTTATATACTTACTTGTCTTAGCTTTAACCCAGCACATTGATGTCCTCTCTACCCGCTTATATACTTACATGTCTTAGCTTTAACCCAGCACATTGATGTCCTCTCTACCCTGTCATATACTTACATGTCTTAGCTTTAACCCAGTACATTGATGTCCTCTCTACCGCTTGTATACTTACATGTCTTAGCTTTAACCCAGTACATTGATGTCCTCTCTACCCGGTCATATACTTACATGTCTTAGCTTTAACCCAGTACATTGATGTCCTCTCTACCCTGTCATATACGTACATGTCTTAGCTTTAACCCAGTACATTGATGTCCTCTCTACCCTGTCATATACGTACATGTCTTAGCTTTAACCCAGTACATTGATGTCCTCTCTACCCTGTCATATACGTACATGTCTTAGCTTTAACCCAGTACATTCATGTCCTCTCTACCCTGTCATATACGTACATGTCTTAGCTTTAACCCAGTACATTGATGTCCTCTCTACCCGCTTGTATACTTACATGTCTTAGCTTTAACCCAGCACATTGATGTCCTCTCTACCCGCTTGTATACTTACATGTCTTAGCTTTAACCCAGCACGTTGATGTCCTCTCTACCCGCTTGTATACTTACATGTCTTAGCTTTAACCCAGCACGTTGATGTCCTCTCTACCCGCTTGTATACTTACATGTCTTAGCTTTAACCCAGCACGTTGATGTCCTCTCTACCCGCTTGTATACTTACTTGTCTTAGCTTTAACCCAGCACGTTGATGTCCTCTCTACCCGCTTGTATACTTACTTATCTTAGCTTTAACCCAGCACGTTGATGTCCTCTCTACCAGCCTGGTATACTTGTCTTAGCTTTAACCCAGCACGTTGATGTCCTCTCTACCCGCTTGTATACTTACTTGTCTTAGCTTTAACCAGCACGTTGATGTCCTCTCTACCAGCCTGGTATACTTGTCTCAGCTTTAACCCAGCACGTTGATGTCCTCTCTACCAGCCTGGTATACTTGTCTTAGCTTTAACCCAGCACATTGATGTCCTCTCTACCCGCTTGTATACTTACTTGTCTTAGCTTTAACCCAGCACGTTGATGTCCTCTCTACCCGCTTGTATACTTACTTGTCTTAGCTTTAACCCAGCACATTGATGTCCTCTTCGTGGTATAGCAGTCTAAAGTGGCCTGTAATTGTCACGTCCTTTTATATAGACTCGCGTTAAAATTGCTTCGGCATGATGCAATTCGGCGGGAAGGAGTGATCTGAAACTGATAATAGGGGATAAAGATAGGTCGAGTTGGAACTTCCTTCCGTTGAACTGTCGGTATTGCAAACGTCCGGTGTAACTCACCTATGGTAGATGATGTAATTCATTTCTTGTTGCTTATCATACGCGCCTCGGATATTCCAGGATTAAACTGTTGCTGTTGACCTACGTCCAATTCAGGAGTGGTCGATGGGTAATAGTCGCCTAATCGTCTGAACATTAGACTATTGTGAGATTTTTTAAGTATATGTAGAGAGAGAAGAGAGAGAGAGAGAGAGAGAGAGAGAGAGAGAGAGAGAGAGAGAGAAATGAAAAGAAAGGCAGAGGGCAACACATAGTGGCGCAGTGTAGGTTCCCAGTACCATGGACAGAGTTCAGTATTGCGACCAAAAATTTGATATTTTAACTATCTGTCATTGCTGCTTTCTTTGATTTCTTGTGAAACTTTGCTACCCCAAGAATTGTGTGCCCTGGACAACCAACCCTCCACGCTACGTCACTGGTCAGACATCATCATTGAGTGCCGTCTCCACATCGAAGGTTGGTTACCATGGAACTCCATTTTACTCTGTCTCTTGCTTTGATAGTGTAGGTTGTCATAGGCTGACCTGTCCATCTTTTGATGTTACTTATTCATGTTACACTGATCTACTTCTGCTCTTGCTTTGATAGTGCAGGTTGTCATAGGCTGACCTGTCCATCTTTTGATGTTACTTATTCATGTTACACTGATCTACTTCTGCCTCTTGCTTTGATAGTGCAGGTTGTCATAGGCTGACCTGTCCATCTTTTGATGTTACTTATTCATGTTACACTGATCTACTTCTGCCTCTTGCTTTGATAGTGCAGGTTGTCATAGGCTGACCTGTCCATCTTTTGATGTTACTTATTCATGTTACACTGATCTACTTCTGCCTCTTGCTTTGATAGTGCAGGTTGTCATAGGCTGACCTGTCCATCTTTTGATGTTACTTATTCATGTTACACTGATCTACTTCTGCCTCTTGCTTTGATAGTGCAGGTTGTCATAGGCTGACCTGTCCATCTTTTGATGTTACTTATTCATGTTAGACTGATCTACTTCTGCCTCTTGCTTTGATAGTGCAGGTTGTCATAGGCTGACCTGTCCATCTTTTGATGTTACTTATTCATGTTACACTGATCTACTTCTGCCTCTTGCTTTGATAGTGCAGGTTGTCATAGGCTGACCTGTCCATCTTTTGATGTTACTTATTCATGTTACACTGATCTACTTCTGCCTCTTGCTTTGATAGTGCAGGTTGTCATAGGCTGACCTGTCCATCTTTTGATGTTACTTATTCATGTTACACTGATCTACTTCTGCCTCTTGCTTTGATAGTGCAGGTTGTCATAGGCTGACCTGTCCATCTTTTGATGTTACTTATTCATGTTACACTGATCTACTTCTGCCTCTTGCTTTGATAGTGCAGGTTGTCATAGGCTGACCTGTCCATCTTTTGATGTTACTTATTCATGTTACACTGATCTACTTCTGCCTCTTGCTTTGATAGTGCAGGTTGTCATAGGCTGACCTGTCCATCTTTTGATGTTACTTATTCATGTTACACTGATCTACTTCTGCCTCTTGCTTTGATAGTGCAGGTTGTCATAGGCTGACCTGTCCATCTTTTGATGTTACTTATTCATGTTACACTGATCTACTTCTGCCTCTTGCTTTGATAGTGCAGGTTGTCATAGGCTGACCTGTCCATCTTTTGATGTTACTTATTCATGTTACACTGATCTACTTCTGCCTCTTGCTTTGATAGTGCAGGTTGTCATAGGCTGACCTGTCCATCTTTGATGTTACTTATTCATGTTACACTGATCTACTTCTGCCTCTTGCTTTGATAGTGCAGGTTGTCATAGGCTGACCTGTCCATCTTTTGATGTTACTTATTCATGTTACACTGATCTACTTCTGCCTCTTGCTTTGATAGTGCAGGTTGTCATAGGCTGACCTGTCCATCTTTTGATGTTACTTATTCATGTTACACTGATCTACTTCTGCCTCTTGCTTTGATAGTGCAGGTTGTCATAGACTGACCTGTCCATCTTTTGATGTTACTTATTCATGTTACACTGATCTACTTCTGCCTCTTGCTTTGATAGTGCAGGTTGTCATAGGCTGACCTGTCCATCTTTTGATGTTACTTATTCATGTTAGACTGATCTACTTCTGCCTCTTGCTTTGATAGTGCAGGTTGTCATAGGCTGACCTGTCCATCTTTTGATGTTACTTATTCATGTTAGACTGATCTACTTCTGCCTCTTGCTTTGATAGTGCAGGTTGTCATAGGCTGACCTGTCCATCTTTTGATGTTACTTATTCATGTTACACTGATCTACTTCTGCCTCTTGCTTTGATAGTGCAGGTTGTCATAGGCTGACCTGTCCATCTTTTGATGTTACTTATTCATGTTACACTGATCTACTTCTGCCTCTTGCTTTGATAGTGCAGGTTGTCATAGGCTGACCTGTCCATCTTTTGATGTTACTTATTCATGTTACACTGATCTACTTCTGCCTCTTGCTTTGATAGTGCAGGTTGTCATAGGCTGACCTGTCCATCTTTTGATGTTACTTATTCATGTTACACTGATCTACTTCTGCCTCTTGCTTTGATAGTGCAGGTTGTCATAGGCTGACCTGTCCATCTTTTGATGTTACTTATTCATGTTACACTGATCTACTTCTGCCTCTTGCTTTGATAGTGCAGGTTGTCATAGGCTGACCTGTCCATCTTTTGATGTTACTTATTCATGTTACACTGATCTACTTCTGCCTCTGCTTTGATAGTGCAGGTTGTCATAGGCTGACCTGTCCATCTTTTGATGTTACTTATTCATGTTACACTGATCTACTTCTGCCTCTTGCTTTGATAGTGCAGGTTGTCATAGGCTGACCTGTCCATCTTTTGATGTTACTTATTCATGTTACACTGATCTACTTCTGCCTCTTGCTTTGATAGTGCAGGTTGTCATAGGCTGACCTGTCCATCTTTTGATGTTACTTATTCATGTTACACTGATCTACTTCTGCCTCTTGCTTTGATAGTGCAGGTTGTCATAGGCTGACCTGTCCATCTTTTGATGTTACTTATTCATGTTACACTGATCTACTTCTGCCTCTTGCTTTGATAGTGCAGGTTGTCATAGGCTGACCTGTCCATCTTTTGATGTTACTTATTCATGTTACACTGATCTACTTCTGCCTCTTGCTTTGATAGTGCAGGTTGTCATAGGCTGACCTGTCCATCTTTGATGTTACTTATTCATGTTACACTGATCTACTTCTGCCTCTTGCTTTGATAGTGCAGGTTGTCATAGGCTGACCTGTCCATCTTTTGATGTTACTTATTCATGTTACACTGATCTACTTCTGCCTCTTGCTTTGATAGTGCAGGTTGTCATAGGCTGACCTGTCCATCTTTTGATGTTACTTATTCATGTTACACTGATCTACTTCTGCCTCTTGCTTTGATAGTGCAGGTTGTCATAGGCTGACCTGTCCATCTTTTGATGTTACTTATTCATGTTACACTGATCTACTTCTGCCTCTTGCTTTGATAGTGCAGGTTGTCATAGGCTGACCTGTCCATCTTTTGATGTTACTTATTCATGTTACACTGATCTACTTTGCCTCTTGCTTTGATAGTGCAGGTTGTCATAGGCTGACCTGTCCATCTTTTGATGTTACTTATTCATGTTACACTGATCTACTTCTGCCTCTTGCTTTGATAGTGCAGGTTGTCATAGGCTGACCTGTCCATCTTTTGATGTTACTTATTCATGTTACACTGATCTACTTCTGCCTCTTGCTTTGATAGTGCAGGTTGTCATAGGCTGACCTGTCCATCTTTTGATGTTACTTATTCATGTTACACTGATCTACTTCTGCCTCTTGCTTTGATAGTGCAGGTTGTCATAGGCTGACCTGTCCATCTTTTGATGTTACTTATTCATGTTACACTGATCTACTTCTGCCTCTTGCTTTGATAGTGCAGGTTGTCATAGGCTGACCTGTCCATCTTTTGATGTTACTTATTCATGTTACACTGATCTACTTCTGCCTCTTGCTTTGATAGTGCAGGTTGTCATAGGCTGACCTGTCCATCTTTTGATGTTACTTATTCATGTTACACTGATCTACTTCTGCCTCTTGCTTTGATAGTGCAGGTTGTCATAGGCTGACCTGTCCATCTTTTGATGTTACTTATTCATGTTACACTGATCTACTTCTGCCTCTTGCTTTGATAGTGCAGGTTGTCATAGGCTGACCTGTCCATCTTTTGATGTTACTTATTCATGTTACACTGATCTACTTCTGCCTCTTGCTTTGATAGTGCAGGTTGTCATAGGCTGACCTGTCCATCTTTTGATGTTACTTATTCATGTTAGACTGGTCGACTTGCGCCTCTGTTACCTTGTATTTCAGACATACTGATAGATAGATCGACAGGGGGATAGAGAGAACATTTCTGGATAAAACAAATAACGAGATGCCTTTTGTGCAGACTCATAGTGGCTAGGTTTCCATATAAGCAGTAAAGAGTGTACCGCCTAATGGATGCTCTAGCTTGATGGTTACTCATACGTATGATCCGATCTCTTTGTAGTTTTACCTCATACATGAACAGTGATATTACTGAGTCCCGGAATATCAGACTCGCACTGTAGTCAAGCACTGAGCCATTAACTCTGGTTTTCGGGTATTGCAAGAAGAGGAGAAAGAGAGAGAGAGAGAGAGAGAGAGAGAGAGAGAGAGAGAGAGAGAGAGAAAGAGAGAGAATGAAGAGGGAGGATGAGGGAAGGAGGTTGAGCGGAAGAAATAAGAAAGTGCTGTTGATAGATATGCAGGCAGATAGAGAAACATAATTAGAGACACAAATAGAAAAAGAAATACAGACACACAGGGAAACAAATACAGACACACAGAAAAACAGAAATACAGACGCACAGAGAAACAAATACAGACACACAGAGCAATAGAAATACAGATACACAGAAAAATAGAAATGGAGACACGCAGGGGAACCGAAATACAGATATGCAAAAAAAAAAACAGAAATACAGACACAGAGAAACATAAATACAGACACCCAGAGAAACATAAATACAGGCACACAGAAGAACAGAAATACAGACACACAGAGAAACATAAATACAGACACACAGGGGAACAGAAATACAGAAACATAAATGCAGACAGAGACAGAAATACAGACACGCAGACAGAAAAACAGAAATACAGACACACAGAGAAGCAGTTAATCAGACAAAACAGACAGACAGATAGAAAGATGAAGCAAATGGGCGATCATTTTTAACGGTAAAATATCTATGTAGAAAAATGCTCAACATCGGAAACAATAATCCAAATATGGACTTGACGATGTGAAGATACATTATCACCAGTGCCAGCACTGGTGACACTTGATGAATTCACTAATCCTTCGTCAATAATGCCCTCGCTTCGTCCTCCTTTCTCCCAAAGACTTTGACGAGAGAGGTGTGTACCGATCGCGAAGTTAATTAAAGTGAACGCCAAAACTGTGACCGTTGTCCCTCTATTGCCAGCTCCAGCTACTGGGGGACGTCACTCACGGAAACTTCGCACATTTACGCTACACCTCCCATCCTTCTTTCCATCCCTAATCTTTCCATCCCTAATCTTTCCATCCCTAATCTTTCCATCCCTAATCTTTCCATCCGCACAATCCACTTGTTTCAGGAACATTCCTCATTTTAATTATTACTCTAATAGTTTTGTTATCTGACCAGCCATTCCAAGAGTTATCTAACAGATACTATCTTATCTCAATATTTATAAAAACTTAACTTTTCTTGTTATTAAGTTGTCTTTGGACATAATTTTAATATCGAACAGGCCAACATATAAAAGGAGCTTCTAAGAAACATCAAAAAGAAACAATCAACATTTTTCGGGTACGTCATGAGAAGAGGAAAGTTGGAATACTTGGTTTCAACTGGCAAAATACAGGGAAAGAGAAAGAGATTGCGGACGACAAAGAGAGAAAATACCAGATAGCTTGGTGTCCTGGCACGGAAAGCAGTCAACAAAAGAATTTATACTATGCACGATGGATAGAAGATTGTGGAAGGACATGATCGCCTACGCCAACCGGTATGGCACTTGATGATGATTTCTTGTTATCGGTTTCGGCGATTCTCGACTGTTGCCAACTGCATGCGACATCTGTCAGTCGTTCATGTATTGATAAGTTGATGGGAAAGTTCTCCAACAATCTGTGACGAAGAAACGGCACATGACAGCGATCGGGATTTTTTTCCGTGAAAAGGTGTCTGGAGGTGTTGGCAGTCTTGAGCTGACTGTTGCCTTTGTTTACAATCATCAATGTCAACATGAATGAAAGAAGGAATGAGCCATATTAAGTGATAATAAATACCACTATAATTATATTTGTAGATGTTCCAACCAGTGACGTATTCTCTATGATACCGCAGCTACAGCCGGTAGCCTAAACATAATAGCGAAATACAAAAAGGAAATGATAATTTATTATATTTTTAAAATAATTATATTACACATTTTCGAATATTCTATTACACATTTCGTAGGCCAATATGATTTATTTGCTTTGATTTGCATTTATTAAAGCAAGGTTTTCCTCTGGCCACTATAACATTTGTGAATGAAACTAAAACTACTATACATTGATACCTCTAGAAGCCAGCGGTACATTTTTCCTCTATCTGGACCTTGTATTAACGACCTTGACATTAAAAAATTAGAGTCAAAATATATAGCGGGTGTTGCCGCAAGAGAAATGCGGTTTCATGGTTGTTTGTAGCTCTAGCCAATCAGAATCGTCACAAAGTGAAAGTTAAACTATATCTGATTAACGGAACTTCCTTAGCTATTTATAACTACGTTATGCACATCAGCATCTGTAGAATTAACTTTTTCTGCTCTCAAGAGAATTAAATCTTATTGTCGCTCAACTCAGACACAAGAAAGCTTATCTGGTTTGGCATTAATGTCCATTGAGAAATCATTCCCTCAGAAACTTAGAAACCAACCCTCCAGTACTTTCAATGACAAAGTCATCAAGACATTTTCGTCCAAACAAGACGGATATAATTAACATAAATAAGTAAGTAATTTAACATGTAGTGAAGTCATTAGAAAATATTACTTGATGTTAGCCTACTGAATGTAATGTATGTTTTTAATTTTTATGTCAACGGTAGCCCAGACCCCAAAACCAGTATACGCCACTGTTCTAACATACATCTACATCACTCACTCACTCACTCACTCACTCACTCACTCACTCACTCACTCACTCACTCACTCACTCACTCACTCACTCACTCAATCACCCACAAACCCAACCATCCATTTACCCACCACCCACACACTCACTCACAAACATTAATGAAATAACCTAACAGTTAGCAAGGATAGAAGCCATGAAATAACCTAACAGTCAGCAAGGATAGAAGCCATGAAATAACCTAACAGTCAGCAAGGATAGAAGCCATGAAATAACCTAACAGTCGGCAAGAATAGAGGTCATGAAATAACCTAACAGTCAGCAAGGATATAAGCCATGAAATAACCTAACAGTCAGCAAGGATAGAAGCCATGAAATAACCTAACAGACATCAAAGATAGAGGTCATGAAATAACCTAACAGTCATCAAAGATAGAGGTCATGAAATAACCTAACAGTCATCAAAGATAGAGGTCATGAAATAACCTAACAGTCATCAAAGATAGAGGTCATGAAATAACCTAACAGTCATCAAAGATAGAGGTCATGAAATAACCTAACAGTCATCAAAGATAGAGGTCATGAAATAACCTAACAGTCATCAATGATAGAGGTCATGAAATAACCTAACAGTCATCAAAGATAGAGATCATGAAATAACCTAACAGTCATCAAAGATAGAGGTCATGAAATAACCTAACAGACATCAAAGATAGAGGTCATGAAATAACCTAACAGACATCAAAGATAGAGGTCATGAAATAACCTAACAGACATCAAAGATAGAGGTCATGAAATAACCTAACAGTCATCAAAGATAGAGGTCATGAAATAACCTAACAGTCATCAAAGATAGAGGTCATGAAATAACCTAACAGTCATCAAAGATAGAGGTCATGAAATAACCTAACAGTCATCATTGATAGAGGTCATGAAATAACCTAACAGTCATCAAAGATAGAGGTCATGAAATAACCTAACAGTCATCAAAGATAGAGGTCATGAAATAACCTAACAGTCATCAAAGATAGAGGTCATGAAATAACCTAACAGACATCAAAGATAGAGGTCATGAAATAACCTAACAGACATCAAAGATAGAGGTCATGAAATAACCTAACAGACATCAAAGATAGAGGTCATGAAATAACCTAACAGTCATCAAAGATAGAGGTCATGAAATAACCTAACAGTCATCAAAGATAGAGGTCATGAAATAACCTAACAGTCATCAAAGATAGAGGTCATGAAATAACCTAACAGTCATCATTGATAGAGGTCATGAAATAACCCAACAGTCATCAAGATAGAGTCATGAAATAACCTAACAGTCATCAAAGATAGAGGTCATGAAATAACCTAACAGTCATCAATGATAGAGGTCATGAAATAACCTAACAGTCAGCAGGGATCATCATCATCATTGAGTGCCGTCTCCGCAACGAAGGTTGGCTACCATGGAGCGCCATTCTGCTCTATCTCTTGCTTTGATGGTGCAGGTTGTCATCGGTTGATTTGTCCATCTTTTGATGTTACTCGTCCATGTTAATCTTGGTCTGCCTCTGCCTCTTTTACCTTGTATTTTCCCCTCCAGGATTACTTTCAGTAGGCTGTTGTGTCTTTTAACATGGCCAAAGAATCGCATTTGTCTTGTTCTAAATGTGTTGAGAAGTTCTCTTTTCATTTTTAGTTGTTTTAAGACTTCGTCGTTTGTTTTCTTTTCCTTCCATCCAATTCTACCTATTCTTCTATATATCCACATTTCAAAGGCTTCAATTCTCTGTTCTGTTTTCTTGTCTAATGTCCATGTTTCAGCACCATGTAGGCACCAGCAGGGATAGAAGACATGAAATAACCAAACAGTCAGCAGGGATAGAAGACATGAAATAAGCTAAGAGACAACAAGGATAAAGGACATGAAACAAGCTAAGAAACAGCAAGTACGATCTAGACCTAGGGGACAACATTTCAGGACACGCCCAGGTAATAATCGCATATCGTGACCGACCTTGAGAAGACCCGACTAACAGGTCGCAGTTGACAAGAGCTCCAGACCAGAGCGCGAAATGTGTGACATGCTTTGTTGTGGCTTGGACACTGACCATTAGCTACTGTGGGCTTGTCCGTCCGACCAGCGTGACATCTACGTGTCCCCTGGTAACATGGCTTTACGGCCGTGAGCTGCAGAAAATGAAGTCAATTTGTCAGTGAGTTTCACGGGTAATTATGGTCATCGTTTCGGAGAGTTGTACATTGGAGACGGCGTATTAATATGTCAAATTGGAGCATTGTGAGAAGCCGGATATCCCAGTGTGCGAGCACTGAGTTTAATATTAGTGGTTTGTTCAGGAAATATGCGCTAGGAATCTGCTTGCTAATGTGCGAGGCTCATGGGTGAATGGTTGTCTATAATCTCGGTTTGTGACTCTTTCGTTTTTTTTTGGTTTGTTGACGTGCGTGCAACCTCAGCACATCCGTGGAGGATATGGGTACTTGTCTGCGGCCTTCTTGATTGTCAATTTTTATTCCATAGCTGTAAACCGCGCGTGTGTGTGTTTTTGGAATGTTTTTTTTAAAACAAAATTGAGCGAACGTTATCATGCCATTGTCCCATTGTGCCCATCCAGATATCATAAAATATGAAATACTGTGTGGGGCCGCGAGTAGAGCATCAGAGAGCATGTAAATTAAATATAAAATGGGGCAGCTAAACTGATAGAAAGACAAGACAAACTAAAACATTTCGGCAACAACCTTCATCAGGTACATTTTCACTGTTTGGTTTCTTTTGGTTTAATTAAATCCTACCTGGCCTATCGTCTATTCGTCTTTGCTTGTTTGCGTTCGCCCGATGATGACTAAAGGGGTGTACCTCTTCATCATCGCTCTTAAAAGGACGTTAAGTGGGCATAACTGTGATATTTGCGCTTTTCGACCCAACACATCCGACATCAGCGTGCTATTTTTGAATATCGGGTTGTCATCACTATTCGATCCCTACTCACGTGGCAAGACTAGACAGGTTAGTCTGTTACTAGAGGCACCACGGTGAGGTGGATCAGGGTCTGGATGGTTCTAATTGACCCGTCCTGGCGCAAGCCATCAGCTGTGGGTCACTGACAGCTTCCATCTCTGGTGCTGTGAGGCGCGCCTTCGCCTCCTATTTGTCTTTTAAAACCAGACTCTACGTAAATCCTGACCAGCGTCTTTTCCCGCCATTTTGTTTAGATGTATGTTGTGTTTTCTGGCTTGGATTTATGTGTTTAACTTGCATAATTTTTTTGTTATACCTGATAAAGAGCTATACCGAAACGTGCCTTGTGTTTCTATCATTTTAACTGCTCCATACAACTGTATGTTTGTTTGACACGGTGTGTCACTGACTGAATGTTTGAAAGAAGAGTATCAAAGAGTTGCCTCTTTTCTTATTTCTGTTGACTATAAATTACATAATGAGCGCCACTGTGAGAAGCAGAAACATGAAATTCAGTTGACACGCCGGAACAAAGCCGCGATAGCTCAGTGGTTAGTGAACTGGACCGGGATAGCTCAGTGGTTAGTGAACTGGACCGGGATAGCTCAGTGGTTAGTGAACTGGACCGGGATAGCTCAGTGGTTAGTGAACTGGACCGGGATAGCTCAGTGGTTAGTGAACTGGACCGGGATAGCTCAGTGGTTAGTGAACTGGACCGCGATAGCTCAGTGGTTAGTGAACTGGACCGCGATAGCTCAGTGGTTAGTGAACTGGACCGGGATAGCTCAGTGGTTAGTGAACTGGACCGGGATAGCTCAGTGGTTAGTGAACTGGACCGGGATAGCTCAGTGGTTAGTGAACTGGACCGGGATAGCTCAGTGGTTAGTGAACTGGACCGCGATAGCTCAGTGGTTAGTGAACTGGACCGGGATAGCTCAGTGGTTAGTGAACTGGACCGGGATAGCTCAGTGGTTAGTGAACTGGACTACAGAGGACAAGAGGTCCAGTTTGATCCTGATCGAGTCTGCCTTTTTCACCCAGCCTTAAATTGGTACCGGTTTTTTTTCCCTGGGAAAGTACATCGGTATGTGCGTAATACAGACTACATTACCCAAAAATCATGCGCTGAAGGTCTGTAAGAATGACGGTCACTAACACTATATTCCCTATACGACACTTGGCGTGACGGTCACCAACACTATATTCCCTATACAACACTTGGCGTGACGGTCACTAACACTATATTCCCTATACAACACTTGGCGTGACGGTCACCAACATTGGCGTGACGGTCACCAACACTATATTCCCTATACAACACTTGGCGTGATGGGGCTCTTGACTTTTGTACTTGTTACTTTTCGAACTAACTCGTCGACTTGGAAAATTAGCGATGATGTTGCACGCCTTGCACACACGACACAAGCAAATGAAAGACAAGCTGCGCGTACTGAGAATAAACTGTCAAAATGGGACTGTACATTAAAATTGCAAAACAAAGATAATGAAATGTAACAACACATGCCATAACAGAGGAGATAATGAAGGAGCGCCAGTCGAGGAAGTAGATCACTTTACACATTAGGGTAGCATTATCAACATTAAAGGTGGAGCAGGGAGAGATATTAAACAGAGAATGAATAAAGGAAGAACAGCTTTCATTCAACAGAATAAAATATGGACAACAAAAACATAAAAACAGCAGTATTTATCAGAATGATCAGACTAAAACGCAGCAAAGAATAATAAGAGAGTGAATGAAAGGAGGGAAGAAAGAAAGAAACTAAGAAATAAAGAAAAAAAGAAAGAAAGAGACAGATAGACAGACAGAACAATAGCAAAAGGAACATGAAAAAAAATAATACTTTGAGAAAGAGGAAGTAAAAAGAGGAAGAGGTTAAAATAAAAAGAGGAAAAAAGTAGTAGTAGTAGCGGTATTAGTAAATGCAGTTGTAATAGTGGTAGTCGTAGTAATAATAGTAACAGAAAAAGAAGATACAATTAAAACTGTGTGAGAGGCACCTCTTCCCACGGTTTCCAGCCGTCAAACGATGGTGCGGTCAGCTGATCATAGATGACGTCATCGATTGTTGTGTTCCGACCGACGGACTGACCCAGTGATTGTTTGACTTCCTGGATCAAGTTGAGATCGGAAATGACGGGCCTGATCGCCTGGACTGACAGCATAGATGTGGTACTGACAGCTTGTTTGTTGTCTATTCCTGTCTGTGAGTGCTGCCAACCACTTCTCCTACATGTGTGTCTATGACATCCCTGGGAATCTGAACTGTCTTTATCTTCTACATTCTAATCCAGGAGCCGACCTACGAAAATTACATGGCAATGGTTTGGGGTTCAACTGAGTTCAAACTAACCAAGTCGCTGTGAGGAACAGCAATTTCTTCATCAGCGTATCTGAGAATGAGTTGTTGATCTAGTTGTTGATCTAGTTGTTTATTTAGTTGTTTATCTAATTGTTTATCTAGTTGTTGATATAGTTGTTGATATAGTTGTTGATATAGTTGTTGATATAGTTGTTGATATAGTTGTTGATACATCGTTGTTTTAAATCTTCAACTTAAAAGTATTATCAACCCTTACCTACGCGTGTGAAAAAGTAAAAGTAAAGAGCCCCCATCACGCCAAGTGACGTATAGGGAATATGGTGTTGTATATGCCTTCGGTACATGATTTTTGGAATAATGTGGTCGGTCTTACGCCCGTGCTGCTTTACTTTCCCATAAAAAGATCCGGTACTCATTAAAGGCTGGGTGAACCCGGAAACCGTTGATTGGGATCGAACCCTACCTCTTGTCCTTTTTAGTCCAGTTCACTTACCACTGAGCTATCGCGGCTCACTTTACCTACATATGTGAAAGTTAGAAAACAAGAGATTGAGAGAAAACTAAACGCTTTTGGAGACGAATGTCTATGAGAAATGCTCTGTCTACAGTAGAATGAATACAAGACTAATATTGAAATAAGAGAAATGGCCATGCAACCATCGATCTCGTCTATAATGGAATGAATACAAGACTCATATTGAATAAGAGAAATGGCATGCAACCATCGATCTCATATACAATGGAATGAATACAAGACTAATATTGAAATAAGAGAAATGGCATGCAACCATCGATCTCATCTACAATGGAATGAATACAAGACTAATATTGAAATAAGAGAAATGGCATGCAACCATCGATCTCATATACAATTTGGAAGAGAAGATGCACATATGGTGAGAAGAAACAGCAGGAGAATTCCAAAACAGCATTTATATAGGAAACATCAGGATGCAGAAAAAGTGGAAGACACAGAGAGACACTAAAAAGAACACTTATAGAGAAGCAAAGTTGACAGACATGGGCTCATTGGATAAGATAGAACAAATGGCCAAGAATAGAGATGGGTGGCGACAAACATTACAGGCCCTATGTGACGTCACGCGGCGCTGGAAGGGTCCGGATAAAAATATCATTGTTAGAATAACATCAAAGTTGTCGATGTTTTACCTCAGTCTATTACAACAAGCAAAGGAATGTAATCACACGAAAGATATTGATTCCTTTTTTATCTCGAAATATTTGGCCTCTTCCATTTGAATACGTGTTCTTTGTAGAATGTTGCATTTACCACTACCAGTCTGAAAGAATCTCTGTCGACAACCAGATCTCTCACAGAACGTTGCATTCGCCACAGCCCGTCTGAAAGAATCTCTGTCGACAACCAGATCTCCCACAGAATGTTGCATTTACCACTCCCAGTCTGAAAGAATCTCTGTCGACAACCAGATCTCCCACAGAATGTTGCATTTACCACAGCCCGTCTGAAAGAATCTCTGTCGACAACCAGATCTCCCACAGAATGTTGCATTTACCACTCCCAGTCTGAAAGAATCTCTGTCGACAACCAGATCTCCCAGAGAATGTTGCATTTACCACACCCAGTCTGAAAGAATCTCTGTCGACAACCAGATCTCCCACAGAACGTTGCATTTACCACACCCAGTCTGAAAGAATCTGTGTTGACAACCAGATCTCCCACAGAACGTTGCATTTACCACACCCAGTCTGAAAGAATCTCTGTCGACAACCAGATCTCCCACAGAATGTTGCATTTACCACACCCAGTCTGAAAGAATCTCTGTCGACAACCAGATCTCCCACAGAACGTTGCATTTACCATACCCAGTCTGAAAGAATCTCTGTTGACAACCAGATCTAACACAGAACGTTGAATTTACCACAGCCCGTCTGAAAGAATCTCTGTTGACAACCAGATCTCCCACAGAACGTTGCATTTACCACACCCAGTCTGAAAGAATCTCTGTTGACAACCAGATCTCCCACAGAACGTTGCATATTCCACAGCCCGTCTGAAAGAATCTCTGTTGACAACCAGATCTCCCACAGAACGTTGCATTCGCCACAGCCCGTCTGAAAGAATCTCTGTCGACAACCAGACCTCCCACAGAATGTTGCATTTACCACAGCCCGTCTGAAAGAATCTCTGACGACAACCAGATCTCCCACAGAACGTTGCATTTACCACAGCCCGTCTGAAAGAATCTCTGTCGACAACCAGATCTCCCACAGAACGTTGCATTTACCACAGCCCGTCTGAAAGAATCTCTGTCGACAACCAGACCTCCCACAGAATGTTGCATTTACCACACCCAGTCTGAAAGAATCTCTGTCGACAACCAGATCTCCCACAGAACGTTGCATTTACCACAGCCCGTCTGAAAGAATCTCTGTTGACAACCAGATCTCCCACAGAATGTTGCATTTACCACACCCAGTCTGAAAGAATCTCTGTTGACAACCAGATCTCCACAGAATGTTGCATTTACCACACCCAGTCTGAAAGAATCTCTGACGACAACCAGATCTCCCACAGAATGTTGCATTTACCACACCCAGTCTGAAAGAATCTCTGTCGACAACCAGATCTCCCACAGAACGTTGCATTTACCACACCCAGTCTGAAAGAATCTCTGTTGACAACCAGATCTCCCACAGAACGTTGCATTTACCACACCTAGTCTGAAAGAATCTCTGTTGACAACCAGATCTCCCACAGAACGTTGCATTTATCACAGCCTGTCTGAAAGAATCTCTGTCGACAACCAGATCTCCCACAGAATGTTGCATTTACCACACCCAGTCTGAAAGAATCTCTGTCGACAACCAGATCTCCCACAGAACGTTGCATTTACCACACCCAGTCTGAAAGAATCTCTTTTGACAACCAGATCTCCCACAGAACGTTGCATTTACCACAGCCCGTCTGAAAGAATCTCTGTTGACAACCAGATCTCCCACAGAACGTTGCATTTACCACGCCCAGTCTGAAAGAATCTCTGTTGACAACCAGATCTCCCACAGAACGTTGCATTTGCTACAGCCCGTCTGAAAGAATCTCTGTTGACAACCAGATCTCCCACAGAACGTTGCATTTACCACAGCCCGTCTGAAAGAATCTCTGTTGACAACCAGATCTCCCACAGAACGTTGCATTCGCCACAGCCCGTCTGAAAGAATCTCTGTTGACAACCAGATCTCCCACAGAACGTTGCATTCGCCACAGCCCGTCTGAAAGAATCTCTGTCGACAACCAGACCTCCCACAGAATGTTGCATTTACCACAGCCCGTCTGAAAGAATCTCTGACGACAACCAGATCTCCCACAGAACGTTGCATTTACCACAGCCCGTCTGAAAGAATCTCTGTCGACAACCAGATCTCCCACAGAACGTTGCATTTACCACAGCCCGTCTGAAAGAATCTCTGTCGACAACCAGACCTCCCACAGAATGTTGCATTTACCACACCCAGTCTGAAAGTATCTCTGTCGACAACCAGATCTCCCAGAGAACGTTGCATTTACCACAGCCCGTCTGAAAGAATCTCTGTTGACAACCAGATCTCCCACAGAATGTTGCATTTACCACACCCAGTCTGAAAGAATCTCTGTTGACAACCAGATCTCCCACAGAATGTTGCATTTACCACACCCAGTCTGAAAGATTTTCTGTCGACAACCAGATCTCCCACAGAACGTTGCATTTACCACAGCCCGTCTGAAAGAATCTCTGTTGACAACCAGATCTCCCACAGAACGTTGCATTCGCCATAGCCCGTCTGAAAGAATCTCTGTCGACAACCAGACCTCCCACAGAATGTTGCATTTATCACAGCCCGTCTGAAAGAATCTCTGTCGACAACCAGATCTCCCACAGAACGTTGCAATCGCCATAGCCCGTCTGAAAGAATCTCTGTCGACAACCAGACCTCCCACAGATTGTTGCATTTATCACAGCCCGTCTGAAAGAATCTCTGTCGACAACCAGACCTCCCACAGAACGTTGCATTTACCACAGCCCGTCTGAAAGAATCTCTGTTGACAACCAGATCTCCCACAGAACGTTGCATTCGCCATAGCCCGTCTGAAAGAATCTCTGTCGACAACCAGATCTCCCACAGAACGTTGCATTTATCACAGCCCGTCTGAAAGAATCTCTGTCGACAACCACAACTCCAACAGATTGTTGCATTTACCACAGCCCGTCTGAAAGAATCTCTGTCGACAACCAGATCTCCCACAGAATGTTGCATTTACCACACCCAGTCTGAAAGAATCTCTGTCGACAACCAGATCTCCCACAGAACGTTGCATTTACCACACCCAGTCTGAAAGAATCTCTGTTGACAACCAGATCTAACACAGAACGTTGCATTTACCACAGCCCGTCTGAAACAATCTCTGTTGACAACCAGATCTCCCACAGAACGTTGCATTTATCACACCCAGTCTGAAAGAATCTCTGTTGACAACCAGATCTCCCACAGAACGTTGCATATTCCACAGCCCGTCTGAAAGAATCTCTGTTGACAACCAGATCTCCCACAGAACGTTGCATTCGCCACAGCCCGTCTGAAAGAATCTCTGTCGACAACCAGACCTCCCACAGAATGTTGCATTTACCACAGCCCGTCTGAAAGAATCTCTGACGACAACCAGATCTCCCACAGAACGTTGCATTTACCACAGCCCGTCTGAAAGAATCTCTGTCGACAACCAGATCTCCCACAGAACGTTGCATTTACCACAGCCCGTCTGAAAGAATCTCTGTCGACAACCAGACCTCCCACAGAATATTGCATTTACCACGCCCAGTCTGAAAGAATCTCTGTCGACAACCAGATCTCCCACAGAACGTTGCATTTACCACAGCCCGTCTGAAAGAATCTCTGTTGACAACCAGATCTCCCACAGAATGTTGCATTTACCACACCCAGTCTGAAAGAATCTCTGTTGACAACCAGATCTCCCACAGAATGTTGCATTTACCACACCCAGTCTGAAAGAATCTCTGACGACAACCAGATCTCCCACAGAATGTTGCATTTACCACACCCAGTCTGAAAGAATCTCTGTCGACAACCAGATCTCCCACAGAACGTTGCATTTACCACACCCAGTCTGAAAGAATCTCTGTTGACAACCAGATCTCCCACAGAACGTTGCATTTACCACACCCAGTCTGAAAGAATCTCTGTTGACAACCAGATCTCCCACAGAACGTTGCATTTATCACAGCCCGTCTGAAAGAATCTCTGTCGACAACCAGATCTCCCACAGAACGTTGCATTTACCACACCCAGTCTGAAAGAATCTCTGTCGACAACCAGATCTCCCACAGAACGTTGCATTTACCACACCCAGTCTGAAAGAATCTCTGTCGACAACCAGATCTCCCACAGAACGTTGCATTTACCACAGCCCGTCTGAAAGAATCTCTGTTGACAACCAGATCTCCCACAGAACGTTGCATTTACCACACCCAGTCTGAAAGAATCTCTGTTGACAACCAGATCTCCCACAGAACGTTGCATTTGCCACAGCCCGTCTGAAAGAATCTCTGTTGACAACCAGATCTCCCACAGAACGTTGCATTTACCACAGCCCGTCTGAAAGAATCTCTGTTGACAACCAGATCTCCCACAGAACGTTGCATTCGCCACAGCCCGTCTGAAAGAATCTCTGTTGACAACCAGATCTCCCACAGAACGTTGCATTCGCCACAGCCCGTCTGAAAGAATCTCTGTCGACAACCAGACCTCCCACAGAATGTTGCATTAACCACAGCCCGTCTGAAAGAATCTCTGACGACAACCAGATCTCCCACAGAACGTTGCATTTACCACACCCAGTCTGAAAGTATCTCTGTCGACAACCAGATCTCCCAGAGAACGTTGCATTTACCACAGCCCGTCTGAAAGAATCTCTGTTGACAACCAGATCTCCCACAGAATGTTGCATTTACCACACCCAGTCTGAAAGAATCTCTGTTGACAACCAGATCTCCCACAGAATGTTGCATTTACCACACCCAGTCTGAAAGAATCTCTGTCGACAACCAGATCTCCCACAGAACGTTGCATTTACCACACCCAGTCTGAAAGAATCTCTGTCGACAACCAGATCTCCCAGAGAACGTTGCATTTACCACAGCCCGTCTGAAAGAATCTCTGTTGACAACCAGATCTCCCACAGAACGTTGCATTCGCCATAGCCCGTCTGAAAGAATCTCTGTCGACAACCAGACCTCCAACAGAATGTTGCATTTATCACAGCCCGTCTGAAAGAATCTCTGTCGACAACCAGATCTCCCACAGAACGTTGCAATCGCCATAGCCCGTCTGAAAGAATCTCTGTCGACAACCAGACCTCCCACAGAATGTTGCATTTATCACAGCCCGTCTGAAAGAATCTCTGTCGACAACCAGACCTCCCACAGAACGTTGCATTTACCACAGCCCGTCTGAAAGAATCTCTGTCGACAACCAGATCTCCCACAGAACGTTGCATTCGCCATAGCCCGTCTGAAAGAATCTCTGTCGACAACCAGACCTCCCACAGAATGTTGCATTTATCACAGCCCGTCTGAAAGAATCTCTGTTGACAACCAGATCTCCCACAGAACGTTGCATTCGCCATAGCCCGTCTGAAAGAATCTCTGTCGACAACCAGACCTCCCACAGAATATTACATTTATCACAGCCCGTCTGAAAGAATCTCTGTCGACAACCAGATCTCCCACAGAACGTTGCATTTATCACAGCCCGTCTGAAATAATCTCTGTCGACAACCAGATATCCCACAGAACGTTGCATTTACCACAGCCCTTCTGAAAGAATCTCTGTTGACAACCAGATCTCCCACAGAACGTTGCATTCGCCATAGCCCGTCTGAAAGAATCTCTGTCGACAACCAGACCTCCCACAGAATGTTGCATTTATCACAGCCCGTCTGAAAGAATCTCTGTTGACAACCAGATCTCCCACAGAACGTTGCATTCGCCATAGCCCGTCTGAAAGAATCTCTGTCGACAACCAGACCTCCCACAGAATGTTGCATTTATCACAGCCCGTCTGAAAGAATCTCTGTCGACAACCAGATCTCCCACAGAACGTTGCATTTATCACAGCCCGTCTGAAAGAATCTCTGTCGACAACCAGATCTCCCACAGAACGTTGCATTTACCACAGCCCGTCTGAAAGAATCTCTGTTGACAACCAGATCTCCCACAGAACGTTGCATTCGCCATAGCCCGTCTGAAAGAATCTCTGTCGACAACCAGACCTCCCACAGAATGTTTCATTTACCACAGCCCGTCTGAAAGAATCTCTGACGACAACCAGATCTCCCACAGAACGTTGCATTTACCACAGCCCGTCTGAAAGAATCTCTGTCGACAACCAGATCTCCCACAGAACGTTGCATTTACCACAGCCCGTCTGAAAGAATCTCTGTCGACAACCAGACCTCCCACAGAATGTTGCATTTACCACACCAGTCTGAAAGTATCTCTGTCGACAACCAGATCTCCCAGAGAACGTTGCATTTACCACAGCCCGTCTGAAAGAATCTCTGTTGACAACCAGATCTCCCACAGAATGTTGCATTTACCACACCCAGTCTGAAAGAATCTCTGTTGACAACCAGATCTCCCACAGAATGTTGCATTTACCACACCCAGTCTGAAAGATTTTCTGTCGACAACCAGATCTCCCACAGAACGTTGCATTTACCACAGCCCGTCTGAAAGAATCTCTGTTGACAACCAGATCTCCCACAGAACGTTGCATTCGCCATAGCCCGTCTGAAAGAATCTCTGTCGACAACCAGACCTCCCACAGAATGTTGCATTTATCACAGCCCGTCTGAAAGAATCTCTGTCGACAACCAGATCTCCCACAGAACGTTGCAATCGCCATAGCCCGTCTGAAAGAATCTCTGTCGACAACCAGACCTCCCACAGATTGTTGCATTTATCACAGCCCGTCTGAAAGAATCTCTGTCGACAACCAGACCTCCCACAGAACGTTGCATTTACCACAGCCCGTCTGAAAGAATCTCTGTTGACAACCAGATCTCCCACAGAACGTTGCATTCGCCATAGCCCGTCTGAAAGAATCTCTGTCGACAACCAGATCTCCCACAGAATGTTGCATTTATCACAGCCCGTCTGAAAGAATCTCTGTCGACAACCACAACTCCAACAGAACGTTGCATTTACCACAGCCCGTCTGAAAGAATCTCTGTCGACAACCAGATCTCCCACAGAATGTTGCATTTACCACACCCAGTCTGAAAGAATCTCTGTCGACAACCAGATCTCCCACAGAACGTTGCATTTACCACACCCAGTCTGAAAGAATCTCTGTTGACAACCAGATCTAACACAGAACGTTGCATTTACCACAGCCCGTCTGAAAGAATCTCTGTTGACAACCAGATCTCCCACAGAACGTTGCATTTACCACACCCAGTCTGAAAGAATCTCTGTTGACAACCAGATCTCCCACAGAACGTTGCATATTCCACAGCCCGTCTGAAAGAATCTCTGTTGACAACCAGATCTCCCACAGAACGTTGCATTCGCCACAGCCCGTCTGAAAGAATCTCTGTCGACAACCAGACCTCCCACAGAATGTTGCATTTACCACAGCCCGTCTGAAAGAATCTCTGACGACAACCAGATCTCCCACAGAACGTTGCATTTACCACAGCCCGTCTGAAAGAATCTCTGTCGACAACCAGATCTCCCACAGAACGTTGCATTTACCACAGCCCGTCTGAAAGAATCTCTGTCGACAACCAGACCTCCCACAGAATGTTGCATTTACCACACCCAGTCTGAAAGAATCTCTGTCGACAACCAGATCTCCCACAGAACGTTGCATTTACCACAGCCCGTCTGAAAGAATCTCTGTTGACAACCAGATCTCCCACAGAATGTTGCATTTACCACACCCAGTCTGAAAGAATCTCTGTTGACAACCAGATCTCCCACAGAATGTTGCATTTACCACACCCAGTCTGAAAGAATCTCTGACGACAACCAGATCTCCCACAGAATGTTGCATTTACCACACCCAGTCTGAAAGAATCTCTGTCGACAACCAGATCTCCCACAGAACGTTGCATTTACCACACCCAGTCTGAAAGAATCTCTGTTGACAACCAGATCTCCCACAGAACGTTGCATTTACCACACCCGTCTGAAAGAATCTCTGTTGACAACCAGATCTCCCACAGAACGTTGCATTTATCACAGCCCGTCTGAAAGAATCTCTGTCGACAACCAGATCTCCCACAGAACGTTGCATTTACCACACCCAGTCTGAAAGAATCTCTGTCGACAACCAGATCTCCCACAGAACGTTGCATTTACCACACCCAGTCTGAAAGAATCTCTGTCGACAACCAGATCTCCCACAGAACGTTGCATTTACCACAGCCCGTCTGAAAGAATCTCTGTTGACAACCAGATCTCCCACAGAACGTTGCATTTACCACACCCAGTCTGAAAGAATCTCTGTTGACAACCAGATCTCCCACAGAACGTTGCATTTCCACAGCCCGTCTGAAAGAATCTCTGTTGACAACCAGATCTCCCACAGAACGTTGCATTCGCCACAGCCCGTCTGAAAGAATCTCTGTTGACAACCAGATCTCCCACAGAACGTTGCATTTACCACAGCCCGTCTGAAAGAATCTCTGTTGACAACCAGATCTCCCACAGAACGTTGCATTCGCCACAGCCCGTCTGAAAGAATCTCTGTCGACAACCAGATCTCCCACAGAACGTTGCATTTACCACAGCCCGTCTGAAAGAATCTCTGTCGACAACCAGATCTCCCACAGAACGTTGCATTTACCACAGCCCGTCTGAAAGAATCTCTGTCGACAACCAGATCTCCCACAGAACGTTGCATTTACCACAGCCCGTCTGAAAGAATCTCTGTCGACAACCAGATCTCCCACAGAACGTTGCATTTACCACACCCAGTCTGAAAGAATCTCTGTTGACAACCAGATCTCCCACAGAATGTTGCATTTACCACACCCAGTCTGAAAGAATCTCTGTGACAACCAGATCTCCCACAGAATGTTGCATTTACCACACCCAGTCTGAAAGAATCTCTGTCGACAACCAGATCTCCCACAGAACGTTGCATTTACCACACCCAGTCTGAAAGAATCTCTGTCGACAACCAGATCTCCCACAGAACGTTGCATTTACCACAGCCCGTCTGAAAGAATCTCTGTTGACAACCAGATCTCCCACAGAACGTTGCATTCGCCATAGCCCGTCTGAAAGAATCTCTGTCGACAACCAGACCTCCCACAGAATGTTGCATTTATCACAGCCCGTCTGAAAGAATCTCTGTCGACAACCAGATCTCCCACAGAACGTTGCATTTACCACAGCCCGTCTGAAAGAATCTCTGTCGACAACCAGACCTCCCACAGAATGTTGCATTTACCACAGCCCGTCTGAAAGAATCTCTGTCGACAACCAGATCTCCCACAGAACGTTGCATTTACCACAGCCCGTCTGAAAGAATCTCTGTCGACAACCAGATCTCCCACAGAACGTTGCATTCGCCATAGCCCGTCTGAAAGAATCTCTGTCGACAACCAGATCTCCCACAGAATGTTGCATTTATCACAGCCCGTCTGAAAGAATCTCTGTTGACAACCAGATCTCCCACAGAACGTTGCATTCGCCACAGCCCGTCTGAAGAATCTCTGTCGACAACCAGATCTCCCACAGAACGTTGCATTTACCACAGCCCGTCTGAAAGAATCTCTGTCGACAACCAGATCTCCCACAGAACGTTGCATTTATCACAGCCCGTCTGAAAGAATCTCTGTCGACAACCAGATCTCCCACAGAACGTTGCATTTACCACAGCCCGTCTGAAAGAATCTCTGTTGACAACCAGATCTCCCACAGAACGTTGCATTTACACAGCCCGTCTGAAAGAATCTCTGTCGACAACCAGACCTCCCACAGAATGTTGCATTTATCACAGCCCGTCTGAAAGAATCTCTGTTGACAACCAGATCTCCCACAGAACGTTGCATTCGCCATAGCCCGTCTGAAAGAATCTCTGTCGACAACCAGATCTCCCACAGAATGTTGCATTTATCACAGCCCGTCTGAAAGAATCTCTGTCGACAACCAGATCTCCCACAGAACGTTGCATTTATCACAGCCCGTCTGAAAGAATCTCTGTCGACAACCAGATCTCCCACAGAACGTTGCATTTACCACAGCCCGTCTGAAAGAATCTCTGTTGACAACCAGATCTCCCACAGAACGTTGCATTCGCCATAGCCCGTCTGAAAGAATCTCTGTCGACAACCAGACCTCCCACAGAATGTTGCATTTATCACAGCCCGTCTGAAAGAATCTCTGTCGACAACCAGATCTCCCACAGAACGTTGCATTCGCCACAGCCCGTCTGAAAGAATCTCTGTCGACAACCAGACCTCCCACAGAATGTTGCATTTATCACACCCGTCTGAAAGAATCTCTGTCGACAACCAGACCTCCCACAGAACGTTGCATTTACCACACCCAGTCTGAAAGAATCTCTGTCGACAACCAGATCTCCCACAGAACGTTGCATTTATCACAGCCCGTCTGAAAGAATCTCTGTCGACAACCAGATCTCCCACAGAATGTTGCATTTATCACACCCAGTCTGAAAGAATCTCTGTCGACAACCAGATCTCCCACAGAATGTTGCATTTATCACAGCCCGTCTGAAAGAATCTCTGTCGACAACCAGACCTCCCACAGAATGTTGCATTTACCACAGCCCGTCTGAAAGAATCTCTGTCGACAACCAGATCTCCCACAGAACGTTGCATTTACCACAGCCCGTCTGAAAGAATCTCTGTCGACAACCAGATCTCCCACAGAACGTTGCATTTACCACACCCAGTCTGAAAGAATCTCTGTCGACAACCAGATCTCCCACAGAACGTTGCATTTACCACACCCAGTCTGAAAGAATCTCTGTTGACAACCAGATCTCCCACAGAACGTTGCATTTACCACAGCCCGTCTGAAAGAATCTCTGTTGACAACCAGATCTCCCACAGAACGTTGCATTTGCCACAGCCCGTCTGAAAGAATCTCTGTTGACAACCAGATCTCCCACAGAACGTTGCATTTACCACAGCCCGTCTGAAAGAATCTCTGTTGACAACCAGATCTCCCACAGAACGTTGCATTTACCACAGCCCGTCTGAAAGAATCTCTGTTGACAACCAGATCTCCCACAGAACGTTGCATTCGCCACAGCCCGTCTGAAAGAATCTCTGTCGACAACCAGACCTCCCACAGAATGTTGCATTTACCACAGCCGTCTGAAAGAATCTCTGACGACAACCAGATCTCCCACAGAACGTTGCATTTACCACAGCCCGTCTGAAAGAATCTCTGTCGACAACCAGATCTCCCACAGAACGTTGCATTTACCACAGCCCGTCTGAAAGAATCTCTGTCGACAACCAGATCTCCCACAGAATGTTGCATTTACCACACCCAGTCTGAAAGAATCTCTGTCGACAACCAGATCTCCCACAGAACGTTGCATTTACCACAGCCCGTCTGAAAGAATCTCTGTTGACAACCAGATCTCCCACAGAATGTTGCATTTACCACACCCAGTCTGAAAGAATCTCTGTTGACAACCAGATCTCCCACAGAATGTTGCATTTACCACACCCAGTCTGAAAGAATCTCTGTCGACAACCAGATCTCCCACAGAACGTTGCATTTACCACACCCAGTCTGAAAGAATCTCTGTCGACAACCAGATCTCCCACAGAACGTTGCATTTACCACAGCCCGTCTGAAAGAATCTCTGTTGACAACCAGATCTCCCACAGAACGTTGCATTTACCACAGCCCGTCTGAAAGAATCTCTGTCGACAACCAGATCTCCCACAGAACGTTGCATTTATCACAGCCCGTCTGAAAGAATCTCTGTCGACAACCAGATCTCCCACAGAACGTTGCAATTACCACAGCCCGTCTGAAAGAATCTCTGTCGACAACCAGATCTCCCACAGAATGTTGCATTTACCACAGCCCGTCTGAAAGAATCTCTGTCGACAACCAGATCTCCCACAGAACGTTGCATTTACCACAGCCCGTCTGAAAGAATCTCTGTTGACAACCAGATCTCCCACAGAACGTTGCATTCGCCACAGCCCGTCTGAAAGAATCTCTGTCGACAACCAGATCTCCCACAGAATGTTGCATTCGCCACAGCCCGTCTGAAAGAATCTCTGTCGACAACCAGACCTCCCACAGAACGTTGCATTCGCCACAGCCCGTCTGAAAGAATCTCTGTCGACAACCAGATCTCCCACAGAACGTTGCATTCGCCACAGCCCGTCTGAAAGAATCTCTGTCGACAACCAGACCTCCCACAGAACGTTGCATTCGCCACAGCCCGTCTGAAAGAATCTCTGTCGACAACCAGATCTCCCACAGAATGTTGCATTTATCACAGCCCGTCTGAAAGAATCTCTGTCGACAACCAGATCTCCCACAGAATTTTGCATTTATCACAGCCCGTCTGAAAGAATCTCTGTCGACAACCAGATCTCCCACAGAACGTTGCATTTACCACAGCCCGTCTGAAAGAATCTCTGTCGACAACCAGATCTCCCACAGAACGTTGCATTCGCCATAGCCCGTCTGAAAGAATCTCTGTCGACAACCAGACCTCCCACAGAATGTTGCATTTATCACAGCCCGTCTGAAAGAATCTCTGTTGACAACCAGATCTCCACAGAACGTTGCATTCGCCATAGCCCGTCTGAAAGAATCTCTGTCGACAACCAGACCTCCCACAGAATGTTGCATTTATCACAGCCCGTCTGAAAGAATCTCTGTCGACAACCAGATCTCCCACAGAACGTTGCATTTATCACAGCCCGTCTGAAAGAATCTCTGTCGACAACCAGATCTCCCACAGAACGTTGCATTTACCACAGCCCGTCTGAAAGAATCTCTGTTGACAACCAGATCTCCCACAGAACGTTGCATTCGCCATAGCCCGTCTGAAAGAATCTCTGTCGACAACCAGACCTCCCACAGAATGTTGCATTTATCACAGCCCGTCTGAAAGAATCTCTGTTGACAACCAGATCTCCCACAGAACGTTGCATTCGCCATAGCCCGTCTGAAAGAATCTCTGTCGACAACCAGACCTCCCACAGAATGTTGCATTTATCACAGCCCGTCTGAAAGAATCTCTGTCGACAACCAGATCTCCCACAGAACGTTGCATTTATCACAGCCCAGTCTGAAAGAATCTCTGTCGACAACCAGATCTCCCACAGAATTTGCATTTATCACAGCCCGTCTGAAAGAATCTCTGTCGACAACCAGATCTCCCACAGAACGTTGCATTCGCCACAGCCCGTCTGAAAGAATCTCTGTCGACAACCAGATCTCCCACAGAATGTTGCATTTACCACAGCCCGTCTGAAAGAATCTCTGTCGACAACCAGATCTCCCACAGAACGTTGCATTTACCACAGCCCGTCTGAAAGAATCTCTGTCGACAACCAGATCTCCCACAGAACGTTGCATTTACCACAGCCCGTCTGAAAGAATCTCTGTTGACAACCAGATCTCCCACAGAACGTTGCATTCGCCATAGCCCGTCTGAAAGAATCTCTGTCGACAACCAGACCTCCACAGAATGTTGCATTTACCACAGCCCGTCTGAAAGAATCTCTGTCGACAACCAGATCTCCCACAGAACGTTGCAATCGCCATAGCCCGTCTGAAAGAATCTCTGTCGACAACCAGACCTCCCACAGAATGTTGCATTTACACAGCCCGTCTGAAAGAATCTCTGTCGACAACCAGACCTCCCACAGAACGTTGCATTTACCACAGCCCGTCTGAAAGAATCTCTGTCGACAACCAGATCTCCC
Organism: Megaustenia siamemsis; assembly: GCA_032433765.1. NCBI lineage: Eukaryota > Metazoa > Mollusca > Gastropoda > Stylommatophora > Ariophantidae > Megaustenia > Megaustenia siamemsis. The sequence continues at coordinate 8,580,938 of JAVIAB010000124.1, forward strand.
ACAGAACGTTGCATTCGCCACAGCCCGTCTGAAAGAATCTCTGTCGACAACCAGACCTCCCACAGAATGTTGCATTTACACAGCCCGTCTGAAAGAATCTCTGTTGACAACCAGATCTCCCACAGAACGTTGCATTCGCCATATCCCGTCTGAAAGAATCTCTGTCGACAACCAGACCTCCCACAGAATATTGCATTTATCACAGCCCGTCTGAAAGAATCTCTGTCGACAACCAGATCTCCCACAGAACGTTGCATTTATCACAGCCCGTCTGAAAGAATCTCTGTCGACAACCAGATCTCCCACAGAACGTTGCATTTACCACAGCCCGTCTGAAAGAATCTCTGTTGACAACCAGATCTCCCACAGAACGTTGCATTCGCCATAGCCCGTCTGAAAGAATCTCTGTCGACAACCAGACCTCCCACAGAATGTTGCATTTATCACAGCCCGTCTGAAAGAATCTCTGTTGACAACCAGATCTCCCACAGAACGTTGCATTCGCCATAGCCCGTCTGAAAGAATCTCTGTCGACAACCAGACCTCCCACAGAATGTTGCATTTATCACAGCCCGTCTGAAAGAATCTCTGTCGACAACCAGATCTCCACAGAACGTTGCATTTATCACAGCCGTCTGAAAGAATCTCTGTCGACAACCAGATCTCCCACAGAACGTTGCATTTACCACAGCCCGTCTGAAAGAATCTCTGTTGACAACCAGATCTCCCACAGAACGTTGCATTTACCACAGCCCGTCTGAAAGAATCTCTGTCGACAACCAGACCTCCCACAGAACGTTGCATTTATCACAGCCCGTCTGAAAGAATCTCTGTTGACAACCAGATCTCCCACAGAACGTTGCATTCGCACAGCCCGTCTGAAAGAATCTCTGTCGACAACCAGATCTCCCACAGAATGTTGCATTTATCACAGCCCGTCTGAAAGAATCTCTGTCGACAACCAGACTCCCACAGAATGTTGCATTTATCACACCCAGTCTGAAAGAATCTCTGTCGACAACCAGATCTCCCACAGAACGTTGCATTTATCACAGCCCGTCTGAAAGAATCTCTGTCGACAACCAGACCTCCCACAGAATGTTGCATTTATCACACCCAGTCTGAAAGAATCTCTGTCGACAACCAGATTTCCCACAGAATGTTGCATTTATCACAGCCCGTCTGAAAGAATCTCTGTCGACAACCAGACCTCCCACAGAATGTTGCATTTACACAGCCCGTCTGAAAGAATCTCTGTCGACAACCAGATTTCCCACAGAATTTGCATTTATCACAGCCCGTCTGAAAGAATCTCTGTCGACAACCAGATCTCCCACAGAACGTTGCATTTACCACACCAGTCTGAAAGAATCTCTGTCGACAACCAGATCTCCCACAGAACGTTGCATTTACCACACCCAGTCTGAAAGAATCTCTTTTGACAACCAGTTCTCCCACAGAACGTTGCATTTACCACAGCCCGTCTGAAAGAATCTCTGTTGACAACCAGATCTCCCACAGAACGTTGCATTTGCCACAGCCCGTCTGAAAGAATCTCTGTTGAAAACCAGATCTCCAACAGAACGTTGCATTTACCACAGCCCGTCTGAAAGAATCTCTGTTGACAACCAGATCTCCTACAGAACGTTGCATTCACCACAGCCCGTCTGAAAGAATCTCTGTTGACAACCAGATCTCCACAGAACGTTGCATTCGCCACAGCCCGTCTGAAAGAATCTCTGTCGACAACCAGATCTCCCACAGAATGTTGCATTAACCACAGCCCGTCTGAAAGAATCTCTGACGACAACCAGATCTCCCACAGAACGTTGCATTTACTACAGCCCGTCTGAAAGAATCTCTGTCGACAACCAGATCTCCCACAGAACGTTGCATTTACCACAGCCCGTCTGAAAGAATCTCTGTCGACAACCAGACCTCCCACAGAATGTTGCATTTACCACACCCAGTCTGAAAGAATCTCTGTCGACAACCAGATCTCCCAGAGAACGTTGCATTTACCACAGCCCGTCTGAAAGAATCTCTGTTGACAACCAGATCTCCCACAGAATGTTGCATTTACCACACCCAGTCTGAAAGAATCTCTGTTGACAACCAGATCTCCCACAGAATGTTGCATTTACCACACCCAGTCTGAAAGAATCTCTGTCGACAACCAGATCTCCCACAGAACGTTGCATTTACCACACCCAGTCTGAAAGAATCTCTGTCGACAACCAGATCTCCCACAGAACGTTGCATTTACCACAGCCCGTCTGAAAGAATCTCTGTTGACAACCAGATCTCCCACAGAACGTTGCATTCGCCATAGCCCGTCTGAAAGAATCTCTGTCGACAACCAGACCTCCAACAGAATGTTGCATTTATCACAGCCCGTCTGAAAGAATCTCTGTCGACAACCAGATCTCCCACAGAACGTTGCAATCGCCATAGCCCGTCTGAAAGAATCTCTGTCGACAACCAGACCTCCCACAGAATGTTGCATTTATCACAGCCCGTCTGAAAGAATCTCTGTCGACAAGCAGACCACCCACAGAACGTTGCATTTACCACAGCCCGTCTGAAAGAATCTCTGTTGACAACCAGATCTCCCACAGAACGTTGCATTCGCCATAGCCCGTCTGAAAGAATCTCTGTCGACAACCAGACCTCCCACAGAATGTTGCATTCGCCATAGCCCGTCTGAAAGAATCTCTGTCGACAACCAGACCTCCCACAGAACGTTGCATTCGCCATAGCCCGTCTGAAAGAATCTCTGTCGACAACCAGACCTCCCACAGAACGTTGCATTCGCCATAGCCCGTCTGAAAGAATCTCTGTCGACAACCAGACCTCCCACAGAACGTTGCATTCGCCATAGCCCGTCTGAAAGAATCTCTGTCGACAACCAGACCTCCCACAGAATATTACATTTATCACAGCCCGTCTGAAAGAATCTCTGTCGACAACCAGATCTCCCACAGAATTTTGCATTATCACAGCCCGTCTGAAAGAATCTCTGTCGACAACCAGATCTCCCACAGAACGTTGCATTTACCACAGCCCGTCTGAAAGAATCTCTGTTGACAACCAGATCTCCCACAGAACGTTGCATTCGCCATAGCCCGTCTGAAAGAATCTCTGTCGACAACCAGACCTCCCACAGAATGTTGCATTTATCACAGCCCGTCTGAAAGAATCTCTGTTGACAACCAGATCTCCCACAGAACGTTGCATTCGCCATAGCCCGTCTGAAAGAATCTCTGTCGACAACCAGACCTCCCACAGAATGTTGCATTTATCACAGCCCGTCTGAAAGAATCTCTGTCGACAACCAGATCTCCCACAGAACGTTGCATTTATCACAGCCCGTCTGAAAGAATCTCTGTCGACAACCAGATCTCCCACAGAACGTTGCATTTACCACAGCCCGTCTGAAAGAATCTCTGTTGACAACCAGATCTCCCACAGAACGTTGCATTCGCCATAGCCCGTCTGAAAGAATCTCTGTCGACAACCAGACCTCCCACAGAATGTTGCATTTATCACAGCCCGTCTGAAAGAATCTCTGTTGACAACCAGATCTCCCACAGAACGTTGCATTCGCCATAGCCCGTCTGAAAGAATCTCTGTCGACAACCAGACCTCCCACAGAATGTTGCATTTATCACAGCCCGTCTGAAAGAATCTCTGTCGACAACCAGACCTCCCACAGAATGTTGCATTTATCACACCCGTCTGAAAGAATCTCTGTCGACAACCAGATCTCCCACAGAATTTTGCATTTATCACAGCCCGTCTGAAAGAATCTCTGTCGACAACCAGACCTCCCACAGAATGTTGCATTTATCACACCCAGTCTGAAAGAATCTCTGTCGACAACCAGATTCCCACAGAATTTGCATTTATCACAGCCCGTCTGAAAGAATCTCTGTCGACAACCAGACCTCCCACAGAACGTTGCATTTATCACAGCCCGTCTGAAAGAATCTCTGTCGACAACCAGATTTCCCACAGAATGTTGCATTTATCACAGCCCGTCTGAAAGAATCTCTGTCGACAACCAGACCTCCCACAGAATGTTGCATTCGCCACAACTCGTCTAAAAGAATTTCTATCTCTTGGAAATGTAGATATTCGACTTCTTACGTTGTCATGTTCAAGGTCCCCTTGATGTCTTGAAACCACCTTCTTCTTAGTCTGCCCTGATGAGTGGTTTAGGAATCATACTTTTCATTATTATTTCCAACCAGCTGTGTCTTTTGACACATATTATGTTAATTTCCTATGTAGAACGGTGTTTATAAGCCAGTTCATTTTAATGTTTAAATCTTTTAGTACACATCTTCCTGTGTGTTACCGGGGCCTCATTATGAGGGAGTAAAGAATAGCTACACTGTGATCTTCCAGGCATGTCGTAAGAGGCGACTAAGGAGATGGATCGATGGCTTGACAAGCTGTCATTGTAAAAAGTATTGTTATGGAAACAGCGCCATAGATTTTAGAAGCAGTGATCTCTGCAAGACGTGCCACTTTGGCACGCAAGGTTTCTGTTTTGAGATTTTGGCTCTGCCCTATGTGCCGTCTTCGGCTCGAAAGGACAATTGATAGATAGATAGATAGATAGTTATCTTAAGGCTTCTTCTTCACTTTTTCTTTCGAAAGAATCGATTTGATGTATTATTGTTTGCGAGATTGTCAACGATTCGCAACCATATGTTATTATTGGATGATGCATATCCCGAGTAATTTTAATTTTACTCCATTGTGGATATTGTTGCTATTGTGGATATTGTTGCTATTGTGGATATTGTTGCTATTGTGGATATTGTTGCTATTGTGGATATTGTTGCTATTGTGGATATTGTTGCTATTGTGGATATTGTTGCTATTGTGGATATTGTTGCTATTGTTACCCTTGCGCTGAAATGACATCCTTCATACCCCCCCCCCAACCTTCCCCGCCCCAACCGAAATATTTAAATGAAGACCCTTTATCGTTTCTTTAGAAATAAGAAAAAAAAAACATCTTTATGCCTCGAGTGTGGCGTATAGCAAGAGTACAAGGTATTATTGTTCTTGTTTTTGATCACATGTTTAAGTAACGTGGTCAGCACAACACCAGTGCCGTGTCTCTTTCACAGAAAAAAAACCTACGTACACATTTTTATGCCTGGGTCGTCGATCAGGGTCGAACTGGATTCCTTGGCCTCAGCAGGTCAGTTACATCTTTCATCTCTCTTCGCGAGTATTCTAATTGTTCATTCTGATCATTAAACTTGTAGTGGAGATGAAGGCGCGCCTACCAGCACCAGAGCTGGAAGTTGTCAGCGACCCACAGCTAATGGCTTGCGCCAGGATCGGTGAACCAAAACCATCCAGACCCTGCTCCACCTCTCCGTGGTGCCTCCAGTAACAGACTAACCTGTCTAGTCTGGCCAAGCGAGCAGGGACCGAAGAGGGAAGACAACCCGGTACTCAACAATTTCGTGCTGAAGTCGGATGTGTTGGGCCGAAAGGCGCAAATATCACAGTTATACTGCAAACCACAACACAACACAGACACGTCCACTTAACGTCCTTTTAAGGGCGGATGACGAAGAGGAATTCTACAGTCTACGAATACTCTAGAATACTTTAGTCATCGGGCGAACGTAAGCAAGCAAACTTGTAGTAAACTTTACAGCTAGAGCTGTGGTTCAAAACAAGTGAAACACAAAAACTAAGAATGCGTGTTCACTAAAGGCATTCCAACATTACGACTGAAGCTATAGTGAGTGCAGACAAATAATAATAAATGAAGATTATTCTTGAGGGAAACTTCCGAGGCGATAGATCAGCGAATTATTTCAGGTGATGAGGTATGTTTACAGCACTCGGAAAAAATTACAAATAAACAACAACAGAAAAAAAAAACAAAGAACAATATATGGTCCGAAGCAGGATAGAACCTGTACTCCTTGGCAGAGCGCCTTGCCACGAGAAACCAAACGCTAGAGTACACGACCAACTTAGCTAACTTAGCCATAGCGAGCGCCCGCTGAGAGGGACTACCCAGATGGTGTGACGTTTTCGGTATTGCGAGCAGGGGCAGTTGTAGGTAAAATGACGTCAGCCGTCTATACCTAACGTAGTTGAAGACGTCACAAGCTGGGGTGCTTCCGCAAAAATCCTCTCAGACCTTCGGCTTTCAATATAGATGTCAATAAATGTGGCAAAAGACGTGACAATATAGGTGGAAGTAGCTACACTGTGGCTCTATTATTTATATTCTGTAGCAGATTATCTCACGGTAGTTAGTCATGAACGGACAGGAAGACCTCCATGTACAGTTCTGTCGACACGCACGATTCTGGGCGCTGAAAGCGTAACTGTTACCATGGCAACAGCGATACTCTCAACACAAAGTTTGTATGGTCTGAAGATAAACACTAGGAAGAGTGGCTCTTGAAGACTGGCGAGAAGGCGTGAGAACTCGCTCTACCTGGCTTTGACACTTTGCTATAATAGACCTTTGGAATTGCTTTGTTTGTCAATAATCATTCAGCCTTTCATTTCTCTCCTCCATTTAATGTTGAGGATGGCTACAACCAGCTCCCCACCGATTCCTCTCTGTGTTGGGAGACTGCTTGTTGCCTGCTTAGCTAAAGTCTAAACCTGCTCACTTTCTGACATTGCCTTCCAATCTGTACAACGAACTTCCACAATTTCTTCGCCTGTAACTGGAGTCTGTGTTGTTGTCGCTAAATGTTCCAACAGGGATGTCGTCGGGGGGCTGTAACTGGAGTCTGTGTTGTTGTCGCTAAATGTTCCAACATGGATGTCGTCGGTCGCCTGTAACTGGAGTCTGTGTTGTTGACGCTAAATGTTCCAACATGGATATCGTCGGGGGCCTGTAACTGGAGTCTGTGTTGTTGTCGCTAAATGTTCCAACATGGATGTCGTCGGTCGCCTGTAACTGGAGTCTGTGTTGTTGACGCTAAATGTTCCAACATCGATGTCGTCGGTCGCCTGTAACTGGAGTCTGTGTTGTTGTCGCTAAATGTTCCAACATGATGTCGTCGGTCTCCTGTAACTGGAGTCTGTGTTGTTGTCGCTAAATGTTCCAACATGGATGTCGTCGGTCGCCTGTAATTGGAGTCTGTGTTGTTGTCGCTAAATGTTCCAACATGGATGTCGTCGGTCGCCTGTAACTGGAGTCTGTGTTGTTGTCGCTAAATGTTCCAACATGGATGTCGTCGAGGGCCTGTAACTGGAGGCTGTGTTGTTGTCGCTAAATGTTCCAACATGGATGTCGTCGGGGGCCTGTAACTGGAGTCTGTGTTGTTGTCGCTAAATGTTCCAACATGGATGTCGTCGGGGGGCCTGTAACTGGAGTCTGTGTTGTTGTCGCTAAATGTTCCAACATGGATGTCGTCGGGGCCTGTAACTGGAGTCTGTGTTGTTGTCGCAAAATGTTCCAACATGGATGTCGTCGTGGGGCCTGTAACTGGAGTCTGTGTTGTTGTCGCTAAATGTTCCAACATGGATGTCGTCGGTCTCCTGTAACTGGAGTCTGTGTTGTTGTCGCTAAATGTTCTAACATGGATGTCGTCGGTCGTCTGTAACTGGAGTCTGTGTTGTTGTCGCTAAATGTTTCAACATGGATGTCGTCGGTCGCCTGTAACTGGAGTCTGTGTTGTTGTCGCTAAATGTTCCAACATGGATGTCGTCGGGGCCTGTAACTGGAGTCTGTGTTGTTGTCGCTAAATGTTCCAACATGGATGTCGTCGGGGGCCTGTAACTGGAGTCTGTGTTGTTGTCGCTAAATGTTCCAACATGGATGTCGTCGGGGGGCCTGTAACTGGAGTCTGTGTTGTTGTCGCTAAATGTTCCAACATGGATGTCGTCGGGGGCCTGTAACTGGAGTCTGTGTTGTTGTCGCAAAATGTTCCAACATGGATGTCGTCGTGGGGCTGTAACTGGAGTCTGTGTTGTTGTCGCTAAATGTTCCAACATGGATGTCGTCGGTCTCCTGTAACTGGAGTCTGTGTTGTTGTCGCTAAATGTTCCAACATGGATGTCGTCGGGGGCCTGTAACTGGAGTCTGTGTTGTTGTCGTAATGTTCCAACATGGATGTCGTCGGTCGCCTGTAATGGAGTCTGTGTTGTTGTCGCTAAATGTTCCAACATGGATGTCGTCGGTCGCCTGTAACTGGAGTCTGTGTTGTTGTCGCTAAATGTTCCAACATGGATGTCGTCGAGGGCCTGTAACTGGAGGCTGTGTTGTTGTCGCTAAATGTTCCAACATGGATGTCGTCCGGGGCCTGTAACTGGAGTCTGTGTTGTTGTCGCTAAATGTTCCAACATGGATGTCGTCGGGGGCCTGTAACTGGAGTCTGTGTTGTTGTCGCTAAATGTTCCAACATGGATGTCGTCGTGGGGCCTGTAACTGGAGTCTGTGTGTTGTCGCTAAATGTTCCAACATGGATGTCGTCGGGGGGGGGGGGCCTGTAACTGGAGTCGTGTTGTTGTCGCTAAATGTTCCAACATGGATGTCGTCGGGGGCCTGTAACTGGAATCTGTGTTGTTGTCGCTAAATGTTCCAACATGGATGTCGTCGGGGGCCTGTAACTGGAGTCTGTGTTGTTGTCGCTAAATGTTCCAACATGGATGTCGTCGGGGCCTGTAACTGGAGTCTGTGTTGTTGTCGCTAAATGTTCCAACATGGATGTCGTCGGGGGCCTGTAACTGGAGTCTGTGTTGTTGTCGCTAAATGTTCCAACATGGATGTCGTCGGGGGCCTGTAACTGGAGTCTGTGTTGTTGTCGCTAAATGTTCCAACATGGATGTCGTCGGGGGCCTGTAACTGGAGTCTGTGTTGTTGTCGCAAAATGTTCCAACATGGATGTCGTCGTGGGGCCTGTAACTGGAGTCTGTGTTGTTGTCGCTAAATGTTCCAACATGGATGTCGTCGGTCTCCTGTAACTGGAGTCTGTGTTGTTGTCGCTAAATGTTCTAACATGGATGTCGTCGGTCGTCTGTAACTGGAGTCTGTGTTGTTGTCGCTAAATGTTCCAACATGGATGTCGTCGGTCGCCTGTAACTGGAGTCTGTGTTGTTGTCGCTAAATGTTCCAACATGGATGTCGTCGGGGGCCTGTAACTGGAGTCTGTGTTGCTGTCGCTAAATGTTCCAACATGGATGTCGTCGTGGGCCTGTAACTGGAGTCTGTGTTGTTGTCGCTAAATGTTCTAACATGGATGTCGTCGGGGCATGTAACTGGAGTCTGTGTTGTTGTCGCTAAATGTTCCAACATGGATGTCGTCTGGGGCCTGTAACTGGAGTCTGTGTGTTGTTGTCGCTAAATGTTCCAACAAGGATGTCGTCGGTCGCCTGTAACTGGAGTCTGTGTTGTTGTCGCTAAATGTTCCAACATGGATGTCGTCGGGGGGCCTGTAACTGGAGTCTGTGTTGTTGTCGCGAAATGTTCCAACATGGATGTCGTCGGGGGGCCTGTAACTGGAGTCTGTGTTGTTGTCGCTAAATGTTCCAACATGGATGTCGTCGGGGGGGGGGGGGGGGGGGCCTGTAACTGGAGTCTGTGTTGTTGTCGCTAAATGTTCCAACATGGATGTCGTCGGGGGCCTGTAACTGGAGTCTGTGTTGTTGTCGCTAAATGTTCCAACATGGATGTCGTCGGTCACCTGTAACTGGAGTCTGTGTTGTTGTCGCTAAATGTTCCAACATGGATGTCGTCGGTCGCTGTAACTGGAGTCTTATTTGTTGTCGCTAAATGTTCCAACATGGATGTCGTCGGGGGCCTGTAACTGGAGTCTGTGTTGTTGTCGCTAAATGTTCCAACATGGATGTCGTCGTGGGCCTGTAACTGGAGTCTGTGTTGTTGTCGCTAAATGTTCAACATGGATGTCGTCGGGGGCCTGTAACTGGAGTCTGTGTTGTTGTCGCTAAATGTTCCAACAAGGATTTCGTCGGTCGCCTGTAACTGGAGTTAGTGTTGTTGTCGCTAAATGTTCCAACATGGATGTCGTCGGGGGGGGGGGGGCCTGTAACTGGAGTCTGTGTTGTTGTCGCTAAATGTTCCAACATGGATGTCGTCGGGGGGCCTGTAACTGGAATCTGTGTTGTTGTCGCTAAATGTTCCAACATGGATGTCGTCGGGGGCCTGTAACTGGAGTCTGTGTTGTTGTCGCTAAATGTTCCAACATGGATGTCGTCGGGGGCCTGTAACTGGAGTCTGTGTTGTTGTCGCTAAATGTTCCAACATGGATGTCGTCGGGGGCCTGTAACTGGAGTCTGTGTTGTTGTCGCTAAATGTTCCAACATGGATGTCGTCGGTCGCCTGTAACTGGAGTCTGTGTTGTTGTCGGTAAATGTTCCAACATGGATGTCGTCGGTCGCCTGTAACTGGAGTCTGTGTTGTTGTCGCTAAATGTTCCAACATGGATGTCGTCGAGCCGAACATGTTGCGAACATTTAGCGATAATACTAGACCTTGAACTCGATTGCAAGCGTCTTTGGGAAAAAAGGGGGGGGGGGGGGGAGGGGTGGAATTCGGGTGCGGTGGATAATCATGAGATACAACGTCGGCCTCAGGACATAAAGGACCCGGGTTCAAAACCCACCGCAATGGGTGCTGATTTGTCAAAAATAGGAAACATTAATTCCTGGTTTTTTTTTTTTTTAAATGACGTTACCCTCCCCTGATCTCAGAGGTAATGAGATCCCATGTACAGCCCTCTCGGATGACGGTAATAAACTTGGGGGGGGGGGGAGTTCGTGTGCACTCGCGCACGTTAAAGATCCCCATGGCAGTTAAAATTGAAAAGAGTAGGTCATTTTAGGGTCACTGCCCGGGCAAAGTAGTCAGCTAAAAGCCACGGTGGGCCAAGCTACGGAGTTCTTGTATATGGACCAGGATACTCCTGGGACTTTCTCGACGGGGGTGTCGGAGCAGCTTTGGATACATCCGGTGTGCAGCCATGACGATCGTAATAACAAACAAACAAACAAACAAACAAACAAACACACAAAAAACAAACAAACAAACAGACAAACAAACAAACAAACAAACAGACAAACAAACAAACACACAGACAAACAAACAAACAAACAAACAAACAGACAGACAGACAAACATACAAACAAACAAACAAACACACAAACAAACAAACAAACAGACAAACAAACAAACAAACAGACAGACAAACAAACAAACAAACACACAGACAAACAAACAAACAAACAGACAACAAACAAACAAAACACAAAAACAAACAAACAAACAAACAAAACAGACAGACAACAAACAAACAAACAAACAAACACACAAACAAACAAACAAACAAACAAACAGACAACAAACAAACAAACAAACAAACAGACAAACAAACAAACAAACAAACACACAGACAAACAAACAAACAAACAGACAGACAAACAAACAAACAAAACAGACAAACAAACAAAACAAACAAACAAACAAACAAACAAACAAATAGACAAACAAACAAACAAACAGACAAACAAACAGACAAACAAACAAACAAACAGACAAAACAAACAAACAAACAAACAGACAAACAAACAAACAAACAAACAAACAAACAGACAAACAAACAAACAAACAAACAAACAAACAAACACACAAACAGACAAACAAACAGCCGTCTTTGTACGTCTCTTATCTTAGCTGAACATTTAGCGACACCGCTATTCGATGCACTCCAGTAACGGCCTTTGTAAGTCTTCTCTTAGCGGAACATTTAGCAACATAGCGAACCTCGCTTCAGTTGGGCAGCTTGTTTTAGCGCTGGCTGTTACCGGAAAGCTTAGCTAGGAGGTCTACGCCAGCTGATGTGTTGTCGAACCTACAATGGTAAATCATAAGCCACTGGGCTTTAACTGTCACTGTTGAGGCGAAGGCGCATGTCACCACAAGGGCTGAAAGTGGTCAACGACCCATAGCTGACTTTCTGCTAGGGGATCGGCGAGTCAAAACTACCCAGTTGCTACTTCCTCTTGGCTTTTCGTGGCAAGGCGCTGTGCCACTGAGTACGGGTTCGATCCTGCTTTGGTCTATATATTGTTCTTTGTTTTTTTTCCTGTTGTTGATTATTTGTCATTTTTTTCTGAGTGCTGTAAACATACCTCTTCATTTGAATTGATTTGTTAATTCCTCTCTGTGCACTGCCCTTAGGAACAGATTAATCGATTCAGGCTAGTGAATCACACGTGAGTAGGGATCGAAGGGGAAGACAACCACGTAATAGAAAACGCCATGCTGAAGTCGGATGTTTTGGGTCGAAAGGTTGGATAACTCAATAATTAAAGCTGTCATTGTGTGTCTACGACCAGAATGAAAGAATATCAAGTCAAAATGGGAAAGTTTAAGCGAGCGAAAGAGGATGCCTATACAAACACGGTGATGGTGGTCTTCAGTGGCTACACGCTAAGCTGGGATGTACTGTTGAAGGGATCTCTACAAGTACGGGTTCGCTCGACCTGCAGTGAGGATTAACTAACTAACTAACTAACTAACTAACTAACTAACTAACTAACTAACTAACTAGCTAACTAACTAACTAACTAACTACCTAGCTAGCTAACTAACTAACTAACTACCTAGCTAACTAACTAACTACCTAGCTAGCTAACTAACTAACTAACTACCTAGCTAACTAACTAACTAACTAACTAACTAACTAACTAACTAACTAACTAGCTAACTAACTAACTACCTAGCTAACTAACTAACTAACTAACTACCTAGCTAACTAACTAACTAACTAACTGACTGACTGACTGACTGACTAACTGGCTGACTAATCAATTAGCACCGACTAACTAACTGACTAGCTAACTAACTAACTAACTAGCTAACTAACTAACTAACTAACTAATTAACTACCTAGCTAACTAACAAACTGACTGACTGACTGACTAACTGGCTGACTAATCAATTAGCACTGACTAACTAACTGACTAGCTAACCGACTAACTAACTAACTAACTAATTGAGTTATTGAGTTATTTGCGGGTCATCATCATTGCACTCCGAACATGTCCATAGGTGCTCAGATCCCCTCCTCAGCAATTCCCTCAGTGTCCAGCGACTGACGACTCCAGTTCTATGTGGTTGATAAGTCTTCTTACACGGCCACTAAGTTTCTCATTTCTGGCTGTGCCCATCTTAACTCCCATTTCCATCATCCGAAGAAGTGACGTGGATCTGTGTTTGTCGAAGTCCTGTGCTCTTCCCACATCTCGGAGGGCATTGATGATGTCCGCCCGATCCATTGGTTGCCCGTCCTCAACGACAGCGCAGCTAGCCAACCTGTTCGCTTTTTCATTTCCCTGTACTCCCGCATGTCCAGGGACATAGACAAAGGTGACCTTACGTATTTTGGATTTCTGCAATGACTCTACCCATTGCATGCGTACAGAGCCCGCCTCCACTTTTTAATCATGCTCATCGAATCACTCAGTATACATGCGTGGATGTCGTCTTGTGACTCTAACCATTTGAATGCCTTGGTCACTGCCATCGCCTCCATTGTCATGCTACTCGTGGTCATGACGTATGCACCACTGTCTTCGTTGACTATTCTGCCTGCCGAGCGTGCTGTAAATGCCCATGCACTTCTTTGGTGTCGTCTTACAGATCCGTCTGTATAGATGACTGCATCTTTCTCATCGGTGTTATCGCAGATAAGACCGTTGACCTCGGCATTAACTACGACCCGGTTCTGTTCCCTACTTTTCCTGTTGAGTGTGACAATACACGAGAAAGTCCCCTTGAATTAACTAACAAATTAACTATAGTCCGTTCAGATTCGTTTGCCGAGATGTTATGATTTATAATTCAAAAAGTTCTTGATGATTTCACATGATTTTTGGCATACGGTGTTAAAATGTCCATGTCACGAGAACATATGTGTTACTCGATGTCTAGCTATAACGGTTTTCTTAAAGCGGCGAATTCCTTTGATCTTTGCCCATGTAACTATTATTTTGACCCTAATCAAAATGTTTTACAGTAATCTAGTGCAACGATGACCCATAGGCGTGTCCATAAAATTTTACTTGGTGGCAAGTATACAAATTTTAAATTATATATAGAACTTTTGTTCGTAGAGTCAATTTGATATAGTTCCATGCTCTTGGTGTGAGTTTCCCAAATGTTGTCGCTGCCTTTCAAATACGTACATTTAGTTCCTCATCTAAGGAAAGTGTGGCTGTAATAGTGGATCCAAGTTAGCTGAACTTCTGTACTGACTCAAGCAGGCTTCCATTCAAAGTAATGGTTGTTGGTTTGCTTATAACATATTTTTGATTGCTTGGGTGGTCTTGAACAATAAACTGTTTAACAAATCAACTAGGAAATTTGCAAATCAAACTATTTATCTGTAGACTTAATCAGAGTAATGATCATTCAGAATCAGACGAGTCAAATAGGTCGATTACTGCTTTCGGCTGAACAAACAACAAACCATCCTTTTTCCAATATTCCTCTTCTTGTCGTAACACATGATCCTCACATTTTACCCAGTAGTCTTTATTTATATTTGATAGAGCCTGATTTAAGTGTCTCAACATCGCATAATTTGAACGTTTTATTTGTATATGCTACGTGTCCTTTAACTTTTGCCCAAACTAGTTCTATAGGATTTAAGTGTGCATGATATGGAGGTAGTCTCAAACATCTATGGCCATGTTCTTGAATTAACTTGTCTATTTTAAATATCTTTGTACGTTGTGTCTGTTTTACAAGGCTAAGCAGTTCGAGTTTCAAGTAGCTGTCGTTAACTTGTATGTGTTCTTTTATGAGCCACGTTTTGATTGCATCTTTTGTACTTGATGATGTTGGGATTCTATCTTCTACGTTAACTACGTTATGGTATGAAGCATTGTCCATTATCAGACAAGAAGGTCGATCTAATATTGGAAGGATACTTTTCTCGATCCAGTCTTTAAATATGTGCCCATTCATTTCGGAGTGGTAGTCTCTATTGTCTATGGATTTTGAAATGAAAACGAGATGAGCATTCTGCAATAACCCATTATGTCTGCTACCTGCATGTGCAACTATCAAACGTTGCCCTTTACTGCTTGGTACTGATCTTTTAATACTTCCATCTGCTAACTGCCATTCCTTTTCATTTGTATGATGAGCGTTGATCCAAGTTTCATCTAAATAAACAATATCATAATCATTTTCGCGCATTTCCTTCACTTCACGTAAATACTTGCTTCTAAGAGCTACTAGATGTGGCTTCTCACAAATAATGTTTTTTCCACCAGCATACTTTCTAAAGGTGAAGCCTGCACTTCTTAATATTTTCCATAATGAAGTTTTTGATATTTCAATGTCGTTGTTAGTTTTCAGCCAAAGCTTCAACTTTCTAAGTGTCACTTCTTCGTTTATATCAAACATTCGACAGATTTCTCTTTTTACTAGGTCCTTATCAAAACTGTCTAACGTTTCTTTCCTTCCTTGCTTTCTTGCATTTGTTGGCAATAAATATCCGCTTCCTTTAACTATTCGATCAAATGAACGTTTACACAAACCTAAAATATGCATTGTTCTCTTCTCAGGGTTTGATAAAGAACAATAAAGATGTCCCTTTTTACGCTCTCTGCAGAAGTATTGATAAATCTTTATAGCAATGTTATGCTCAGTAAAATATTTTGCCTTTATATTCATTCTCACATAGACTTGCAGAAGATAATATGGATAGTGCCGCCTCCTTTCTGTAAATATTGAGATTTGCCTCTGAATTATGACTCGAACTCGAGTCTACGGCCGTGATTTTGACGTCACATAATTTCCGGTTTCGGCTAAAATGTCATTTTGTGCTAAACGGGAACTTTCATATGTAACATTTCTTTATAAAAATTTATAGTGGAAACATAACTATTTTAGGACGGTGCGCATTCAGCCGTTGAGGTCATGCCTATATGTTAAAGAATCAGCTGTGAGATGTAAGCATCTACATAATCCCGCCGGTGTTTATAATATCGATTAACTTTTTTTTAAATATAGGTTAAATAAGGCATCTTTGAAACTGGATCACATTTCTTTGATAAAAAAATATTTTTATAGCGACATTAGTATTCTAAACCTAACTTCAAAAGATCAATGCAAATGAACAATAAGTTTTTGAAAAAAATAAATTAATGTCTAGGCAAATGAATCTGAACGGACTATAACTAGCTAACTAACTAATTAACCAACTAGCTAACTAACTGGCTACCTAACTAACTAAACTAACCAACTAGCTAAAGACAAAACCAACGAATTAACTAACTAAAATCTCAACCTATGTAACTAACTAGAACTGAGTCGATAACATGAAACAAAGAAAATAATACAATTATAAGAACCTCCCGCCACACCTTCCCAACCAAATAAAGGGGAGAGGGAACATAAAACACTGATAGATATGTTAAGAAAAAAACATTGTTGCTGTTTAAGGTAATTGATTGTAAACATAATCAAACATAAGTAGTGACAACTAGAATATTTAAAATGGCAGCAACTGTGCTATCAGACATAGCGAGCTGTATACAGTACAAGAGCATTCACAAAGTGTTAAAGAGCTCATACACATACAAGACCTAAGAGTGTATATGAATGTAGCAAGAACCATCAGTATCACAACATATGCTCAGAATTAGATAACAACCATCAAGAGAGATATCATGTGCCGTGACTTTAGACACAAACTTGACAAATGTCGTTTTTCTCTGCCGCGTCGATATCGCCTATGTCCGTCTGATTAGACGAAATGAAGACGCTTTTAACCAATTCATCCACAGACCTGGTGAGCTCTTTTCACAAGCTCACGAACTGCATCCACACGAAATATCCACGGATAAATCCTCGGCCAGAAATCTGCCCCAGGTGAAAACATCAGTAAGATATCCCGCTGCTGGTTATCGCCCCTATTTGTTATGTCCGACTACTGTCAAATTCCATCCACTGTAAGAGCACCCCACAGGGCGCTCATCATTCTCCCAGCTGGTCTTGATCAGATTTCGTTCTACTAGTTCTTGTAACGTGACCAGGCCGTCCAGTAATAACAGTGTTAACAAGCAGTTCTTATTTGTCACTTCCTGTAGACTAGTTCCCGTCTCCCGGGTGACTGGCTAGGACCGAGTGTAATCTAATTAGCGCTCAACCAATTAGGGACAAGTGTGAGCTATGCTGAAACGTCCGTGTCTTAGTTACGTCACTTCTCGTTGCTGCATCACGTGGGGTAGCTGGTACTAAGCAACGAGTGACCTCTCCTGCGGAGAAGTTTGTTAATGGTTGAGTAAATGTTGATACAGTCTAACTCTTGTTACGACCTGATAGTCGTTTGAAATGAGGCGTAACCTGCACTGTGTAGCAGCAGTTCACAGAGATAGTGAGGTGTTATGGGCATCCGACACATTCAACCTCGATAATCATCATCATTATGTACCATACCGGTTGGCGTGGCGGTCATCATCATGACCATCATCATCATTGACTCCCGTCTCCGCATCGAAGGTTTGCTACCATGGAGCGAAATTGCGCTGTCTCTTGCTTTGATGGTGTAGGTTGTCGTAGACTGAGTTGTCCATCTTTTGATGTTACTCGTCCATGTTAGTCCTGGTCTGTCTCTGCCTCTTTTACCTTGTATTTTCTCTTCCAAGATTACTTTTAATAGGCTTCTGCGTCTTTTAACATGCCCCCAAAATTTCATTTTGTCTCGTTTGAATTGTGTTTTCATTTTTAGTTTTAAGACTTTGTTGATTGTTTTCTTTGTTTCCATCCAATTCTTCCTATTCTTTTATATTTCAAAGGCTTCAATTTTCTGTTCTGTTTTCTTTTCATGATTCTGCACCATACAGGAATGTTGAGAAGATGTTTGCTATTCTCAGCTTTAGCCCTGGTATTATTAGTTATGATGTAGGTATAATTTTCTTGACATTACAATTACTTTTATCCATTCCTATTCTTCTAGAATCACTCTCCATGGTGACGATCATTTCCTTCCACCATCTTCTATTCATAGCAAAAAAAAAAAAAAAATAAAAGTAAAGAGCCCCCATCACGCCAAGTGGCGTATAGGGAATATGGTATTCTATCTATCTATTGTCCTTTCGAGCCGAAGACGGCACATAGGGCAGAACCACAATCTCAAAAACAGAAACCTTGCGTGCCAAAATGGCACATATTGCAGAGATCACTGCTTCTAAAATCTATGGTCTGTTTCCATAACAATGCTTTTTACAATGACAGCTTGTCAAGCCATCGATCAACCTCCTTAGTCGCCTCTTACGACATGCCTGGAAGGTCACAGTGTCACTATTCTTTACATCCTACGTAATGAGGCCCCGGTAACACACGGGCGGTGTTTGGTATTATGGTATTAGTGACCATAAATTTTACAGACCTTCGGCACATGATTTTTGGGGTAATGTGGTCGGTATTACACCTGTGCCGCTTACTTTCCAGAAAAACCCGGTACCCATTTAAGGCTGGGTGAACCAGGAAGCCGTCGGTTGGGATCGAACCCTACCTCTTGTCCGTTGTAGCCCAGTTCACTAGCTACTGAGCTATCGCGGTTCCCTTCTATCCACAGTGCATCGTATTAACTCCGTGGTAGTGTTGAGACACATGTGGTAGTGTTGAGACACATGTGGTAGTGTTGAGATATTTGGTTGTGTTGAGATATGTGGTTGTGCTGAGATATATGTGTGATAGTGTTGAGATATATGTGTGATAGTGTTGAGATATATGTGTGATAGTGTTGAGATATATGTGTGATAGTGTTGAGATATATGTGTGATAGTGTTGAGATATATGTGTGATAGTGTTGAGATATATGTGTGATAGTGTTGAGATATATGTGTGATAGTGTTGAGATATATGTGATAGTGTTGAGATATATGTGTGATAGTGTTGAGATATATGTGATAGTGTTGAGATATATGTGTGATAGTGTTGAGATATATGTGATAGTGTTGAGATATGTGTGATAGTGTTGAGATATATGTGATAGTGTTGAGATATATGTGTGATAGTGTTGAGATATATGTGGTAGTGTTGAGATATGTGGTGGTGGTGTTGAGATATATGATAGTGTTTAGATATGTGGTAGTGTTGCGATATGTGGTAGTGTTGAGATATATGGTAGTGTTGAGATATATGGTAGTGTTGAGATATGTGGTAGTGTTGAGATATGTGGTGGTGGTGTTGAGATATATGATAGTGTTTAGATATGTGGTAGTGTTGAGATATGTGGTAGTGTTGAGATATATGGTAGTGTTGAGATATGTGGTGGTGGTGTTGAGATATATGATAGTGTTTAGATATGTGGTAGTGTTGAGATATGTGGTAGTGTTGAGATATATGGTGGTGGTGTTGAGATATATGATAGTGTTTAGATATGTGGTAGTGTTGAGATATGTGGTAGTGTTGAGATATATGGTAGTGTTGAGATATGTGGTAGTGTTGAGATATATGGTAGTGTTGAGATATGTGGTAGTGTTGAGATATGTGGTAGTGTTGAGATATGTGGTAGTGTTGAGATATGTGTGATGGTGTTGCGATATGTGATAATGTTCAGATATATTGTAGTGTTGAGATATATGTGGTAGTTTTGAAATATTTGTGGTAGTGTTGAGTTATGTGGTAGTGTTGAGATATGTGGTAGTGTTGAGATATATGGTAATGTTGAGATATGTGGTAGTTTTGAGATATGTGTGATGGTGTTGCGATATGTGATAATGTTCAGATATATTGTAGTGTTGAGATATATGTGGTAGTTTTGAAATATTTGTGGTAGTGTTGAGATATGATTGGTAGTATTTAGATATATGTGTGGTAATGTTGAGATATATGGTAGTGTTGAGATATATGGTAGTGTTGAGATATGTGTGTTTGTGTTGAGATATGTGTGGTAGTGTTGAAATATATATGTATGGTAGTGTTGAGATATATGTATGGTAGTGTTGAGATATATATGTATGGTAGTGTTGAGATATATATGTATGGTAGTGTTGAGATATATGTGTGGTAGTGTTGAGATATGTGGTAGTGTTGAGATATATGTGTGGTAGTGTTGAGATATGTGGTAGTGTTGAGATAAATGTGTGGTAGTGTTGAGATATGTGGTAGTGTTGAGATATATATGTGTGGTAGTGTTGAAATATATATGTATGGTAGTGTTGAGAAATATATGTATGGTAGTGTTGAGATATATATGTATGGTAGTGTTGAGATATATATGTGGTAGTGTTGAGATATGTGGTAGTGTTCAAACATTTAATCTAATGACGGTGGTAGAGCTATTGTGTTTACTTGAGACCAGATAAACCTTCACCTTCTTGAAACGGTCGATAGGCATTTAATTGAGCAACGGTGGTTGGGGGGGGGGGGGTTCTTGCGTTTTCTTGTCATGAAAAGTTGCATGACGAGGAAAATCGAGGGAGAACAATAAAGTGAGGAAGGAGAGAGAGAGGAGAGAGAGAGAGAAGATAGAGGAGAGGATGAGAGTGAAAGAGAAGGGAGAGAGAGAAGATAGAGGAGAGAGAGCAGCGATATGAGAGGGAAAGAAAAGAAGCTGAGAGGGAAGCAAGAAGAGATTGAAAGGAAAGAGAGAGAGAGAGAGAGAGAGAGAGAGAGGAGAAAGTCAAGTGAGAGTGTGGAAAGAGGAGAGAGAGAGGGGGGGGGGAGTGGAGCGAGAGGAGAAAGAAAAGTGAAATTGGGGAAAAAGGAAAGAGAGAGGAAGAGAGGAGCGAGAGGAGAAAGAAAAGTAAGAGTGGGGAAAGAGGAGAGAGAGAGGGAGAGGAGCGAGGGGAGAAAGAAAGGTGAGAGTGGCGAAAGCGGACAGGGAGAGAAGCGATATGAGAGGACGAGAGGAGATTGAGAGGATAGAGGGGGGAAGAAATGAAGATAGGAACAAGAGGAGATACTTGAACTACTTGGTTACAATTGGTGAAATTCAGGGAAAGAGAGATAGCGGACGACAAAAGAAAAAAAAATACTAGATAGCTTGGTGCCATGTCATGGAAAACAGTCAACAACAGAATTGATACGATGCACGGTAGACATTGAGTTATTTGTGGGTCATCATCATTGCACTCCGAACATGTCCATAGGTGCTCAGATCCCCTCCTCAGTAAGTCCCGCAGTGTCCAGTGACTGACGACTCCAGTTCTATGTTGGTTGATAAGTCTTCTTACACGGCCACCAAGTTCTCATTTCTGGCTGTGCCCATCTTAACTCCCATTTCCATCATCCGAAGAAGTGACGTTGATCTGTGTTTGTCGAAGTCCTGTGCTCTTCCCACATCTCGGAGGGCATTCATGATGTCCGCCCGATCCATCGGTTGCCCGTTCTCAACGACAGCGCAGCTAGCCAACCTGTCAGCTCTTTCATTTCCCCGTACTCCCGCATGTCCAGAGACATAGACAAAGGTGACCTTACGTATTTTGGATTTCTGCAACGACTCTACCCAGTGCATTCGTACAGAGCCCGCCTCCACTTTTTTTTATCATGCTCATCGAATCACTCAGTATACATGCGTGGATGTAGTCTTGTGACTCTAACCATTTGAATGCCTTGGTCACTGCCATCGCCTCCATTGTCATGCTACTCGTGGTCATGACGTATGCACCACTGTCTTCGTAGACTATTCTGCCTGCCGAACGTGCTGTAAATGCCCATGCACTTCTTTGGTGTCGTCTTACAGATCCGTCTGTATAGATGACTGCATCTTTCTCATCGGTGTTATCGCAGATGAGACCGTTGACCTCAGCATTAACCACGACCGGGTTCTGTTCCCTACTTTTCCTGTCGAGTGTGACAATACACGAGAAAGTCCCCTTGAATGACGTAGGCACCGGTATCCACTCCTCGCCAACGTTGATATTGGTAAGCCCACAGACCTGTTTGATGACATCTTCTGCTCGGCCCACCCATGATTTGCCCCTTTTTAGCCTGGCACCTTTCCCTGTGTTGAGCACGTGGTGCAATGGATGCTCTGTATCTGTACTAATCTTCAGGTATGCTCGTGCTCTCCAGATCTTGATTCTGTCATCCATGGTTAGAAAGTCAAGGAGATACCTCATTGCCACACGGTAGACATAAGATTGTGGAAGGGCATTATCACCTACGATAACTGGTATAACACTTGATGATGATAATGTGTAGTAATAATAGTATTAATAGTAGTAATAGTAATAATAGCAATAATAACAATGACAGTAGTAGTAATTAATAATATTAGTTATCTTCTTCTTCTACCTTTTTAGCTCCCAGTGGAGCATAGGTCTTCAACAAACACTTTCCAATCCGTTCTGTTTTTTGCCATTCTTTTAAGATCATTCCATGTCTTCCCAATCATCTTCATATGTGCTTCTATCAGTCTTCTCCAAGAATTCCTTGGTCTTCCTCTTTGTCTTTTCATCTGGGGATTCCAAAAAGGACCTGTTGTGTAATACTCTCAGTTGGCTTCCGTAGTGTGTGTCCTATCCAGCGCCATCGTCTTCGCTGTATCTCTTTATCCACTGGTATTTGACTGGTACATTTCCATAATTCTATGTCAGTGATTTTGTCCTGCCATTTCCATCCTTTTATCTTGCGTAAACATCCATTAATGAAAGTCTGTATCTTCGTGATTGTCAATTTTGTTGTTCTCCATGTTTCACAGCCATATAATAGGACCGCCTTAACATTTGAGTTGAACATTTTTATTTTTGTATTTAACCTAATTTCTTTGGATTTCCATAAGTTTACCAGTGCAATGAAAGCTCCTCTTGCTTTTGATATCCTTATTTTGGTATCATTGTGTGTTTTTGTTGTGATGTTCTTTGTTGTATGGTATATATCTTGACAACACATCAATTACATTGATGTTACAACATGTAACAGATAAGATCATGACAGAGTCGTTTTCTTTAATATATAATGATAATCACATTTATTGGATTCTGCTGGCACACTTGATCTATAGTCTTGGATGCGACGTTTAATTAATGTCACACAATTTATTATAATTTATCTACTTACGACATGTAAGATGAACACACACAATTCTTGAAACACTTGGAAGTGGAACTCATCACTTCACTACTATTGTCATAATATTCTTGTCAACTTCTTTATCTAGTTTCTATCAATGTCAATTCCTACTGACTTGACTACTCAAGACTTCTACTCTTAACTTCTCACTGTTCTGATTCTAACTGTTTCTAAACTGCTTAACTGCTTCTTGTCTAAATGTTTCTACTCTGTCCTAACTTAACTGACTTAGTCTACATTCTACTTTCTCTTCTAAAAATCTCTGGCTTAACTTCTCTGTCCTAACTCCTTGTTCTTCTTTTCTGTTAAACTGTTGTGCATCACTTTAAGTACTCCAGCTCTCGCTCTTCGTCTGAACGTCCGTAACCAATCAGATCGTCGCACCTGACCACTAGCGACTCTCTCTCTGGTCACCCTGCAGTACCCGTGTCCGATGACTTGCTTATTCGGTGACTAACACCTGAACCTTCCCAAATTTGGACAAAGCATCCTGTTTTCGCCTACTTGGTGACATAATGTTACCTCATGACAATGACCTCTCCTGGAAGTTGGATGACTACTTATTTATCAGCCGGGCCAAAGTCATGGGGTCAACGCATGCTCATCACAATAACAACTACTAGTTGTTGTGAACATGGACACTCGTGGAGCTTTGACAATAACACCACGAGGTCGTTGCATGTAACTAAACTTTTCCATGTAGTGAGACATTGTGTCGTTCCACTATTCTGGACCTCTCCTTCGGTGCGTCACTACCCACCCTCTACAACTGGTGAGTGGGGATCATGTAACCTCCCATCGCTTTGTCCAATACTCTGAACCTCACTCCTTCCTCCTGGTTACTACCCTTCTTCTATAACCTCTACTGTAACTAAACTTCTGACTCACTAGTTATACTGAAATACCATCATTATAGTTAAATCTGCTGGTCGCCACTATATGATACTGCTATCGTCTATTTGAGAAGCGGTAGCTTCCACCAGCTTCACTGTTACATTATCTCCCCCTAATGTCCAGATTTACATACGTAGTATTAAATTTTGTAACATCATAATAAAAATAGTAACAGTATACATATATACATCTTTGAATTCTATGGTCTACTAACTGATAACATGCAATAGCAGATTCTAAGTCATGTGAGTAAAATGTTTCTCTAAATAATTGTCACAATATAACATTCATTCTTTAATAATATATAAGCATCAACACAATCTAGGAGACAATAAGGTACTGAGCAATAAACATTATTTGTAACAAAAAAATGTAACATTTCCAAGGGACTTAATTTTTCAAAATAAGTCCAGTTGTGTCCCCTGATAATAAAAAAATTCAAGTCTTCTTGAGCATTCTAACTACTTCTGATGACTGATTGCCAGCTTCTTGAGGAGAGCTACATTACAGGCATCAGCAGAACCTCTGTCGACTGGCATCTGTGATCCCAGTATCAGAATCTAAGAATAAACTCATACAAATAAACCATTTACAACATTTATTATCATGCATCATTATTGCGAGTCTTTATGCTTTAGAACATATCCGCTCAATTGACATAGAACATATATGACAATACGTAGACAATGCACATATCTCCGGAGACCACAATCACAACACGATCACCAACCACACTTAGCTTGAGCAATAATATATCAATATACCTACTTATTTAAGCCTTATCTTTATTTACAACATACCTTCTTTGAGCCTCATTTTAAAACTCAACTTCTTCATGATACTCTCTTTTAGTATCTCCTCTCTACTCTCAATATCAGAATTATCTGGATACAGTCCACTTGACAGCATCTGCTAGTCATTAATTTGACTCAGAATAATCTGCGATTAATCCATTAATCTCTTGTATTCACACAGGACTACTATTTAGTCTCAATAAATTCTGGAACTCTCTCTCAAGTTCCATCTTTTTCTATTCCTCATAATGCTCTATTTCTGTGTATGTATCTTCATATCTGTACAAACTTTGTCATTCGACAACAGAATATATATATCGCATCAACCTCTCAGGTTCTCATTACTTCTTCATCTCACTATCTTATATAGCTTCTCTTTTCATGTAACTTTTCTATGAGTTATCACTCAGTTACATGATTAATTTCACAACTTAGAATTCTCCTTGAGGTTCTCTCAATAATTCTCTCATTTCTCTGACTTCTTGTAAGTCTCCTATAATTCCCTCATGTAACCTTTCTATGAGTTATCACTCGGTACATGTTTCACATGAGTCTCTTCCAGACTCCTTTTCTCATGATACTTCTCCTAGTATCACCTTTATCACCTAATTTCCTTTTAGGTCTCACTCAACACAGGTTATCACTTTGTCTTTTCTCATTACCTATTATTGGTCAGTTGTTCCTTGGATTACCATCCAACTTCGCCAGTTTAAGAACTCTGACCAACTCGCAGCTAGTTACCATATGTTCCACATTGGTAACTCTTTTAACTCCTAGTTCATCTGAGGTAATCTCTCTATTTCCTCAGGTCTCTTTGTCTTCTATATTCTCTTGACACTACTTCTCCATATCTATTTATAAATCAAATCCTGTGTACATAGTGTATATTATTAATATTAAAATAATTTATTCTTCTAATTAGTGAGTCATTACATCTCACTGTATTATCACATCTCCATGGGATGTTTACCCTTACTCTTGCTGGCATGCTCCAGGAACTCGCTCATTCTTCCTAGTCTGCGAGCAAAAAACATGTCTGTCTTTACACGTTCATCATCTTGTCTTTTTCTTTCTTCTATTATTTTCGTCCTTTCTGGGGATCCCAGTGGCCAAAAGACTACTCCTGAATTAATATCTTCCTTTAAATCGTTATCTTTACTGACACAAACTGTAGCAACTTGTCTATCCTTTTTCTTCTTTGTCTTTGCTGTACATTTCTTGGAGGATTTCTGCCCTGTCGTATAACCTTGCGAGCCTTCCGCTTTCGTCACCTTACCGTCTTCTATCGTTGTCCCCCAATACTCTCTACGGATCTCTGTTCCATTGTCACTATCATAATCCACTGTGCACTGGTCTGGATATAGTGGGTGCATATAACGTGGTCGGTCTGAATCGGTAGGCCACAAGACAACCGAATTAATGTCTAATCTTGATTTAATTTTCCTTGTTCTCACCGAATTTTGTCTCTCCGGATGGACCTTTACTTTCTGTCTAACATCTTCTGTGTCTGTCATATTTGAAAATTTCTCTTGAAGTTGTAGTTTTTCATGCGTCAGTTGTCCAATATATTCCTCCGCCTCCATTATATCAGTTTCTATTTTGTCTACTTCTTTCTTCAAGCCTTTGTTCTTCGTCTTTAACCTATCAACTGTCTCTGTCAACTCTACAATCTTGTTATTATTTTTCTCATTAGTTTGCTTTAGTATCCTAATCTCATGATCTTGTTTTATTAATTTCTCATTTAATTCTTCTATTATTTTGTTACTTTCTTTATTCTTCTCAATCCATTTAGTTTCATATTCTTGCCATGTGTCACTGTCACTACCTACACAGGCATCTATATAAGTCTTTAAAACTGTAGTCTCTACTTCAGTCTGTGTACTCTTTGTCTCTTGTTCAGTGTCTGTATTTCTAATAATCTCTTCTCTAATAATTCTATTTGTTTTTAAACTATATAGTCTATAGTCTGGTTTAGCGTATGTTGTTTTATTGTTTACTTCAGTGTATGTCTTTGGATTTATCATTGTATACTTTTGTAATGGCCTATAAACCATGACTGTTATTATTCTATTGTTGATCGTGTGCTCACTATTCAAAATCTTATTGACAATGTTACTATCTCTGTATAGAATTATAGCTCTGTTTGTCTCTTCTTCAGGCCTATCAATTAATTTCACAAATATTATTTCTCCATACGTATTAAAATAATTTCTAATGTGCCTTTCATCAAGGTTTTTCTCTAAATTTGTTATTAATATCTTACAGCTATTAGTATTTATAATTTGTTTACTGTCCATGTCTAATTTTAATATTAGTATAATAACTCGTGTAAATTTTAATATAACTAAGTGATGACTACCACCACCGACTAGTCGTGAAGGATCCAACTGTTGAAAGAACAAAACAATTACAATTTATTATATGTTATAAAATATAAGATTATAAAATATCAGCACTTTATGAACACCTCAGTTCCTGAAATAAATGGAAATTTATTATTATTTAATTTCCCTGCGGAATAAACAATGTAGTATAGAAATTATTATTATTTAATTTCCCTGTGGAATAAAAACAGTTTAACTTTGTAGTATAATATCAGTAATCAATATATATTAAATTATAATCTTATGTAGCCTTCATTCAATATATAAAGATACTTATTTATAATTTTAAAAAATACAACCAGCATAGTTAAAAAAATGGTTTACACAACAGTATGGTATGTAGTATGTCAATTTACTAATAATAATATTTTAAAAATAATTATTTAACCAAAATTAACAACTTTAAAATTACAACATTTAACTACTTACTTAATAATTTAATTAATTAACTACTTAATAAATTATAATTAATTAATTATTGTTTATCAGCTCTACTACTGACGATCAGCGGATCAGTCTCCTTGCCTTCTGGTCTAAATGTAAATATATTTTAATTTAACAACACTCGCGAATGGCCATTATATCGTAACACTTTACTAACACTGTTTTGTTATTGATTCAGTTCTCTAAATAAAAACTACACCCCTTGAAATTATTAATTATCAATCACAATTTCTCCATCAAAATGACACATGAACTTATTACTCAACTTCAACACATGGGACAATTGCAAATGTGTCGGGAGTTATCTGACGATGACGATTTCCTGTTGAGAGTTATGCCTCTTCCTGACTTCTTCTTCTTCTTCTTCTTTCCTTCCTCATCTGCCTTTCAGCGTCGAGGGGAGATATAATTTGCGGTCTTTTGCTCTTCTGTTCGCCTCTGCTGCTGTTATGTTTCCTAGTGCTTCTAATATTCCATCGATCCATCTTTTTCGTGGTCGACCCTTGGGTCTGTTGTTCTCACAACGTTCTTCCTGACTAACTTTCAAAATAAACAAACTGTGATGGGTCACAGGTCAAAGGTCGGGATCATTGAATGAAATGAAACTTGAAACGATGATTTGTTGCAAACTTGACGCTATGACTGGATACCAACAAAACAGGTAATATTGATTGACAATTTGACAATCTCTTGGCTGGTCAGATTTAATGCTGACTAAAAATTTTAGTGCCTCTCTTGTCTTGACACAGGTAAATTTCAGACTTGTAACAGTGTAATTTGACTTTTTGACCTTTGCGGACTTCTCCATACACAACTGGATAGACACAGGTAAATTTGTTGACGTATAAACTCTTGACCTCAGCGGCGGTACACGGTGATTTCCAGGTTGAAAACGGTGTCGTATCTTGTTCCTCCGTTAAATTTTTCTGTCACTCTTCTTTGATTTCTCTCCGCGACAACTCAGGATTCATCCTGGTCACGGCACCAAATAATCATATCATGTGATAGTGTTGTGATGTTCTTTGTTGTATGGTATATATCTTGACAACACATCAATTACATTGATGTTACAACATGTAACAGATAAGATCATGACAGAGTCGTTTTCTTTAATATATAATGATAATCACATTTATTGGATTCTGCTGGCACACTTGATCTATAGTCTTGGATGCGACGTTTAATTAATGTCACACAATTTATTATAATTTATCTACTTACGACATGTAAGATGAACACACACAATTCTTGAAACACTTGGAAGTGGAACTCATCACTTCACTACTATTGTCATAATATTCTTGTCAACTTCTTTATCTAGTTTCTATCAATGTCAATTCCTACTGACTTGACTACTCAAGACTTCTACTCTTAACTTCTCACTGTTCTGATTCTAACTGTTTCTAAACTGCTTAACTGCTTCTTGTCTAAATGTTTCTACTCTGTCCTAACTTAACTGACTTAGTCTACATTCTACTTTCTCTTCTAAAAATCTCTGGCTTAACTTCTCTGTCCTAACTCCTTGTTCTTCTTTTCTGTTAAACTGTTGTGCATCACTTTAAGTACTCCAGCTCTCGCTCTTCGTCTGAACGTCCGTAACCAATCAGATCGTCGCACCTGACCACTAGCGACTCTCTCTCTGGTCACCCTGCAGTACCCGTGTCCGATGACTTGCTTATTCGGTGACTAACACCTGAACCTTCCCAAATTTGGACAAAGCATCCTGTTTTCGCCTACTTGGTGACATAATGTTACCTCATGACAATGACCTCTCCTGGAAGTTGGATGACTACTTATTTATCAGCCGGGCCAAAGTCATGGGGTCAACGCATGCTCATCACAATAACAACTACTAGTTGTTGTGAACATGGACACTCGTGGAGCTTTTCTGTTCCTCCTTTATCTATATTACTGCCCAGATATATGTAAGATTGTACATCTAATAGAGGTATTTCTCCTAGTTGTATTTGGTTATTGTCAACTGTATTAATTCTCATAATGTTGGTCTTATCTCTATTAATCTTCAGTCCTAGCTGTTGTGATCTCTCATCAAGTATGTTCATTTTATCCTGCATCTGTTGATGGCTAATATTAGTTATAATAGTAATAAAAGTAGTAGTAGTAATAATAGGGGTATTATAGTATTAATAATAGTAGTGGTAGTAGTAATAATATACATGGAAAACAAACCAGTAGAAGAGATCGATCACTTTATCTATCTTGGAAGTCACATTGATCGAGAAGGGGATACGAGCAAAGAAATTAGAATCAGACTGGCTAAAGCAGCAATGTCTTTCAGAAGCCTTGAAAAGTTGTGGAAATCAAAACTCATTAGCACAAACACAAAACTTAGGCTATTCAAATCAAATGTACTATCAACCCTTACGTATGCGTGTGAAAGCTGGAAAACAACAAGAGATATAGAAACAAAGTTGAACGCATTCGAAAATAAATGTCTAAGGAAAATACTTGGTATAGAATGGAACGAATTCAAAACAAACGAGGAAATTAGAGAAATCGCCAATCAACCACTAATATCTTCAGTAATAAAGAAAAGACGATGGTCATACGTTGGACATGTGATGAGAAGAGATAATAATCGAATAGCAAAGCAAGCCCTCATATGGGAAACAACAGGTAAAAGAAAAAGAGGAAGACCCAGGGAGACACTGAGAAGAACATTGATGAGAGAGGCAAGAGCAGCAGGAATCGGCTCCATCAATGAGATAGAACTGCTTGCACAGAACAGAGACAGATGGCGAGATTTGATAAAATATCTTTAAAAGAAAACTGCTAGAACAAAAATTCATATAGGAGAAGGTGTATCTTGGTCTACGCCCTATGGGCCGGTTACGGCTCGAAAGGTCAATAGATAGATAGATAGTAGTAATAATAAGGGTTGTAGAGGAGTTTTTGAGAATGAGAGAGGAGAAAGAATGTGGAGAAAGAAAGGAGAGAGTATTGAGTGAAAGAGAAAGAAATCCTGAAAAAAAGATAGAATGAATACTAGAAGAAGTTACGTTAGCTTATAATTTAATGTTAGTAAAAACGAGCAGGGGATGAAGTAAACGATAACGAAGAAAAACAGTAAATGTACCCATCAAAATGAGTACAATTTGAATATGCCTCAAGAAATTTGTGATTCTTGGTTGACAAATTATTGAAACTTTAATACGCTCAACCTATTACATTTTTGACATTTCTGATTTTTAAAATTAATTAAACAAATTGATAAAACTTTAATAAATCTCAACAAATTAATGAGACTTTAATAAATCTCAACACATTTATGACACTTTAATAAATCTCAACAAATTAATGACACTTTAATAAATCTCAACATATTAATGAAACTTTGATAAATCTCAACAAATCTCAACAAATTAATGAAACTTTAACAAATCTCAACAAATTAATGACACTTTGATAAATCTCAACAAATTAATGACACTTTAATAAATCTCAACAAATTAATGAAACTTTAATAAATCTCATCAAATTAATGAAACTTTAATAAATCTCATCAAATTAATGAAACTTTGATAAATCTCAACAAATTAATGACACTTTAATAAATATCAACAAATTAGTGACACTTTAATAAATATAAGCAAATTAATGAAACTTTAATCAATCTCAACAAATGGATGAAACTTTAATGCGCACATATATTGTTCTGTGATGATAATCTTATTTCAGGAACGAGCTGTCTGTCAGTGAGAACATACATAACAAACGAGAAGACAAAAGCACATCAGTGTGTGTGTGTGAGAGTGTGTGTGTGTGTGTGTGTGTGTGTGTGTGTGTGTGTGTGTGTGTGTGTGTGTGTGTGTGTGTGTGTGTGTGTATGTGTGTGTGTGTGTGTGTGTGTGTGTGTGTGTGTGTGTGTGTGTGTGTGTGTGTGTGTGTGTGTGTGTGTGTGTGTGTGTGTGTGTGAGTCGTAAGCCAGCAGAGGCCGTAGTGTTCGTTACTCCTTCAAGAAATCGATGGACAGATCAAGCGAGCTATTGCCGGTGAGAGGAGAGTTAAGTTGATTTTCACCCTCATCACAAAATTGCATTGTCCCCTGTCTCGGGCACTGCCGCAACAACCGTCAGATCAGATGTCGGGGAAATTACAATAAGGACAATTACATTTTCCTCTGGCCTTCTCCATCGGTCTATCCTGTAAGGCTCTCTCAAGTCCACGCCTTTCCTCTCAAGCTTTTAGCCTGCGGTTGAGCTTGGAGGGGAGGAAAAATTGGTCTTGTTCCTTCAGAGACAGGATGATAGTAATGAGGATGGAGACGTCAAATAGAATTGTCCTCAATGTTTC
The DNA here is from genome assembly GCA_032433765.1 of Megaustenia siamemsis. Classification (NCBI taxonomy): domain Eukaryota; kingdom Metazoa; phylum Mollusca; class Gastropoda; order Stylommatophora; family Ariophantidae; genus Megaustenia; species Megaustenia siamemsis. Next base: position 8,612,827 of record JAVIAB010000124.1, read on the forward strand.
ATCGACATCATCTTCTAGAGTCCTCCTCCAACATTGGTGTCGCTCTTTGAGTACATTCATACGAGATTATCAACGTCAGAAATTCATGTAATTTTTCTTGTAATTTCACTTAAGAAAGAATCATATTTACGCCGTTGTAATTAGTGCAGGTTGCTATTGTACAACTGAGAGAAGTCACAATGAGTAGTGATGAGATTACTGAAACTCAAAATGCAAGTGAAAAATATTTCATTACTTGAAAGTTCATTTCTTTCTCATTATGAAGGTGCGAGCTCCAGGGTTACGATGTCTACCCATATATTGTGTTGGAGGTGCACAATCGACACCCGCCGTGTCATTCTCATTGTAAGTACTCTGTGAATCTGTAGTCTGACTCAAAGTGCACAGTCCGTATGTAACATCTCTTATTTATACTGGATGTGCGCAGTCCGTATGTAACATCTCTTATTTATACTGGATGTACACAGTCCGTATGTAACATCTCTTATTTATACTGGATGTGCACAGTCCGTATGTAACATCTCTTATTTATACTGGATGTGCACAGTCCGTATGTAACATCTCTTATTTATACTGGATGTGCACAGTCCGTATGTAACATCTCTTATTTATACTGAAAGTGCACAGTCCGTATATAAAAAAAAAGTACAGAGCCCCCGTCACGCCAAGTGGCGTATAGGGAATATGGTGTTAGTGACCATAAATTTTACAGACCTTCAGCACATGAATTTTTGCGGTAATGTGGTCGGTATTACGCCCGTGCCACTTTACTTTCCCAGAAAATATCCGGTACCCATTTAAGGCTGGGTGAACCCGGAAGCCTTCGGTTGTGATCGAACCCAACCTCTTGTCCTTTGTAGTCCAGTTCACTAACCACTGAGCCATCGCGGCTCACAGTCCGTATATACCATCTTGTAATTATACTGAAAGTGCACAGTTCGTGAGTATCACATAATTACACTGGAAGTGCACAGTCCGTGAATGTCATCTTTTAATTTCACTGAAAGTGCACAGTCCGCGTGTGACATCTTGTAATTATCCACAAAGTACGTATATAACATCTCTTAAGTTTACTGAACACACACAGTCATCTCTCTCTCTCTCTCTTCTACCTATCAGCTCCCTGTGGAGCATAGGTCTTCAACAAACACTTTCCAAGTCGTTCTGTTTCTTGCCATTCTTTTAAGATCATTCATTCCATGTCTTCCCCATCATCTCCATCTCTGCTTCTGTCTGTCTTCTCCAAGAATTTCTTGGTCTTTATCTTTCTCTTTTCCCCTGGGGATTCCAACAAAGGGCCTGTTTTGTAATACTCTCAATTGGCTTCCGCTGTGTGTGTCCTATCCAGGGCCATCGTCTTCGCTGTATATCTTTATCCACTGGTATTTACAGTCCCTATATAACATCTCGTAATTATGCAGAAAGCTGATAACACACATTAAGCGCCTCATCATTAATGACAGAAAGCTGATAACCCACATTAAGCGTCTCATCATTAATTACAGAAAGCTGATAACCTTTATTAAGCGTTTCATTAATAATGACAGAAAGCTGATAACCCTCATTATGCGATTCATTAATAATGACAGAAAACTGATAAACCACATAAAGCGTCTCATCATTAATTACAGAAAGCTTATAACCCTCATTAAGCGTCTCATCATTAATTACAGAAAGCTGATAACCCTCATTAAGCGATTCATTAATAATGACAGAAAACTGATAAACTACAATAAGCGTCTCATCATTAATTACAGAAAACTGATAAACCACATTAAGCGTCTCATCATAATGACAGAATGCTGATAAACCACATTAAGCGTCTCATCATTAATGACAGAAAGCTGATAACCTTCATTAAGCGATTCATTAATAATGACCGAAAGCTGATAACCCTCATTAAGCGATTCATTAATAACGACAGAAAGCTGATAACCTTCATTAAGCGATTCATTAATAATGACAGAAAGCTGATAAACCACATTAAGCGATTCATTAATAATGACAGAAAACTGATAACCCACATTAAGCGATTCATTAATAATGACAGAAAGCTGATAACCCTCATTAAGCAGACACCAACTCTCACTCCCACAATCGGTGCTGCGTAAACCTCAGTGATCTTTCCTCCCGACCTGTCACAATTTCCTCCCAACTGCCCATATTGTTGTAACAGATGACGTCACAATCTCCTCCCAACTGCCCATATTGTTGTAACAGATGACGTCACAATATCCTTCTAACTGACCATATTGTTGTAACAGATGACGTCACAATCTCCTCCCAACTGCCCATATTGTTGTAACAGATGACGTCACAATCTCCTCCCAACTGCCCATATTGTTGTAATAGATGACGTCACAATCTCCTCCCAACTGCCCATATTGGTAATAGATGACGTCACAATCTCCTCCCAACTGCCCATATTGTTACAAGAGGTGACGTCACAATCTCCTCCCAACTGCCCATATTGTTACAAGAGATGACGTCACAATCTCCTCCCAACTGCCCATATTGTTACAAGAGGTGACGTCACAATCTCCTCCCAGCTGCCCATATTGTTACAAGAGATGACGTCGCAGCGCCCTGGCCAACCCATTGACAGTCAGCTCCTTTCAGAAAATAACAAAGTGTGTGATATCTTCATGAGCTTTCCCATATACACACCTATTGTTCCGCTTGCTCGCTGGCTATACTGAGCACTACCGTGTCAAACGTCATATTCGAAATTTCATGTTGCAGTCTGAAGCATAAATCATCATTAAAAGCCGTGCTGGTAAACGAAATAGTCTTCGAATACCTTCATAACGTAGCCAGTGCCCATAGTGTCGACATGGTGCATCTAATGACAGTCATTACACAACCAAGACCCACTCCAGCCCCCTCCAACCACGTGACATAAACACGGCATATGCTCGTCTAATATTTTCACTAAAAATTCATCGTTAATTTCTTATCTGTTTATGTGTTTGGTTACTTAAAAAAAAAATAATGTCCGCCACATCATTGGTTTGTTTGTCCTTTGCAGAACGTTCGCCGCAGCTCGTCTGAAAGAATCTGTCTCTAGCAAGATCTCCCACAGAACGTTGCTCTCATCACAGCTCGTCTGAAAGAATCTGTCTCTAGCAAGATCTCCCACAGAACGTTGCTCTCATCACAGCTCGTCTGAAAGAATCTGTCTCTAGCAAGATCTCCCACAGAACGTTGCTCTCATCACAGCTCGTCTGAAAGAATCTGTCTCTAGCAAGATCTCCCACAGAACGTTGCTCTCATCACAGCTCGTCTGAAAGAATCTGTCTCTAGCAAGATCTCCCACAGAACGTTGCTCTCATCACAGCTCGTCTGAAAGAATCTGTCTCTAGCAAGATCTCCACAGAACGTTGCTCTCATCACAGCTCGTCTGAAAGAATCTGTCTCTAGCAAGATCTCCCACAGAACGTTGCTCTCATCACAGCTCGTCTGAAAGAATCTGTCTCTAGCAAGATCTCCCACAGAACGTTGCTCTCATCACAGCTCGTCTAAAAGAATCTGTCTCTAGCAAGATCTCCCACAGAACGTTGCTCTCATCACAGCTCGTCTGAAAGAATCTGTCTCTAGCAAGATCTCCCACAGAACGTTGCTCTCACCACAGCTCGTCTGAAAGAATCTCTATCTCTAGCCAAACCCCACTTCTTCTGTTGTCACGTGCAAGATCTCTTTGATCTCTTGAAACCACCTGCTTGTTGGTCTCCCATTGTCTCGTATTTCTGAAACCATACCATCCAATATGTCCGACATGTACCATAATATCTTATTAGAAAATTCCCTATTTCAACTTACATATGTATTGTCCATGTTTCCCCACCATATAACATTGTAGAAAGTAATACATTACAATACAATACAATACAATACAATACAATACAATACAAAACAATACATTACAATACAATACAATACAATACAATACAATACAATACAATACAATACAAAACAATACAATACAATACAATACATACAATACAATACAATACAATACAATATAATACATTACAATACAATACAATATAATACATTACAATACAATACAATACAATATAATATATACAATACAATATAATACATACAATACAATACAATACAATACAATACAATACAATACAATACATTACAATACAATACAATACAATACAATACAATACAATACAATACAATACAATACAATATAATACATTACAATACAATACAATACAATACAATACAATACAATACAATACAATACAATACAAAACAATACAATATAATATAATACAATACAATATAATACATTACAATACAATACAATACAATACAATACAATACAATACAATACAATACAATACAATACATTACAATACAATACAATACAATACAATACAATACAATACAATATAATATAATACATTACAAAACAATACAATACAATACAATACATTACAATACAATACAATACAATACAATACAATATAATATAATATAATACAATACAATACAATACAATACAATACAATACAATACAATACAATACAATACAATACAATATAATAATCATCATCATCATCATCAAGTACCGGGCCTACTGGCGTAGGTGATCATGTCTCTCCACAACCTTCGATCTCAGCAGCTATCTGTCATTTCTGTTGTTGACCTTCTGCCAAGCCATTCTCTTAAGCTGTCTGTTATTTTTTCTCTTTGCTTCCTTCCATCTCTTCGTCCCTCAATTTTTCCAGTTGTTACAATATATTCAAATTGTTCTCTTCTCATTACATGACCAAAAAATGATGATTGTTTCTTCCTAATATTGGAGATTAGCTCTCTTTTTGCTTTGACCTCTCTCAGGTAATTTTACCTGCTACTGTATGCAGTAAACAGTACAACCTGTGGCTGTCCTGCTGCCTTGCAGGTAAGCTCGGGAGAGTAAAAGGCTAAGGGAGGGTACCCCGAAGTAAAACAACCCCACTGCCTTGTGGGTGAGACTTTTTAGTCAAAGGCTAGCGGAGCCAACCGTAAACAAATCGACGGAAGGCAACAGAAAACCACCGTCGTGAATCGCGATAATATAATATAATATAATATAATATAATATAATATAATATAATATAATATAATATAATATAATATAATATAATATAATATAATATAATATAATATAATATAATATAATATAATAATATAATATAATATAATATAATATAATATAATAAATATAATATATAATATAATATAACAATACATAACGTAATTTTGCATAGCCGAAGAGAAATTCTCATAAATGTTCCCGGAAACAGTTGTAGCCGGACTGATTCCTTGATTTCTCTAGTCTGGCGTTATTTGAATGCTTGGATTTGATGTGCACACAGGTCATGTGACTACGTGAACGTGCTAGTGTTGTAACTAACGCCTGCATTCTTTTTTCTCAGTGATTACGCTCCTTGTGTCGTTGGAACCCCGTCGGGAAACGTCAAACTGGCAACAGGCAAGAGATGCCGGGAAATGCGCACGCGTAATAAGCCCCACCTGAGTTAGTTTGTGCGCGTTCTTAATGTCCCCGGACTCTCCAGGACGGCCATATTGTCTGGGAGCTGGTCCTGTTCCATGCACGTGCACCAGGGAAGTACACTCAGAAAGTGAGACATCCCATTGGTTGAAGCAAACACAACGTGCAGTGACAACTAGACTCAAATGCGCCTCGGTCTATGTTCTATGTAAACATTTGGCAATTAGGGACGAGAGCGAGACAGTGAATCCGGGGAAGGGAATATTTTGTGTACAACAGTTCCAACTTTGTTTACCGTGGAGCTATGTAGCCAACACTTGTGCTCCACTTACATGTTGTGTTGTTGAAACCTCCGTTTGAAGTTTGTCAATTAACGGAAGAGAATCTCCGGGAGGTGGCGCAGTTAACTCTACAAATCAAGCTATTCTGTTATAGCGGAGTCGGCCAGTCAGGCTAAAATGGGAACTTCTCGGTACGTGATCGTCAACGCAGGAGTCAGTAAGGAACCATGCCAGACAGGGCGCCTAGATCTACCGCACCTAGTGAGTATTAGGAGAGATGAGCGCCAACTAACACGCTCTTTATTATCAATTATTGTCAACTTTATATTTGTTACCAGTTATTGATTACTTTGTATGTCCTCTAATAAGTGCCATCACGTTAATAGATAAGTGCACTCGCAATATTAGAAAGTGCGCTCACAATATAAATTAAGTGCACCAACAAAATAAAACAAGAGCGCTGGCAATATTCAATAAGAGCACTAACAAAATAAAGTGCTCTCTCTTTGAAGTGCGCTAACTGCATGGAATAAGAGAAATCACGAGAGTCAAATAAGAGAACTTACTGCATTAAATGAATGTGTTTACGGCAAACATGGAATTCATGCACCTACGTAATCCAATTCACATCACAAAGCTGTTCTCACAAAGATGTACTCACAAAGATGATGTACTCACAAAGCTGTTCTCACAAAGATGTACTCACAAAGCTGTTCTCACAAAGATGTACTCACAAAGCTGTTCTCACAAAGATGTACTCACAAAGCTGTTCTCACAAAGATGTACTCACAAAGCTGTTCTCACAAAGATGTACTCACAAAACTGTTCTCACAAAGATGTACTCATAAAGCTGTTCTCACAAAGATGTACTCACAAAGCTGTTCTCACAAAGATGTACTCATAAAGCTGTTCTCACAAAGATGTACTCACAAAGCTGTTCTCACAAAGATGTACTCACAAAGATGTACTCACAAAGCAAATAAAATTATAACTCATTACATTAAATTCTATCTATCCTATCTATTGACCTCTCGAGCCGTAGCCGGCCCATTGGGTGTAGACCAAGATACTCCTTCTCTTATCTGAATTTTTGTTCTAGCAGTTTTCAATTCTTTTAAAGATCTTTTATCAAATCTCGCCATTTGTTTCTGTTCTGTGCAAGCAGCTCTATCGCATTGAGGGAGCCTATTGCTGCTGCTCTTGCCTCTCTTATCAATGTTATTCTGAGTGTCTCTCTGGGTCTTCCTCTTTTCCTCTTATCTGTTGTTTCCCACATGAGGGAACACACATGTTGGTCTTGGTCTGCCTCTTGCTTTGATAGTGCAGGTTGTCATAGGCTGACTTATCTATCTTTTCATGTTACTCGTCCATGTTAGTCTTGGTCTGCCTCTTGCTTTGATAGTGCAGGTTGTCATAGGCTGACTTGTCTATCTTTTCATGTTACTCGTCCATGTTAGCCTTGGTCTGCCTCTTTTATCTTGTATTTTCCCTTCCAATACTACGTTGAGTAGGCCTCTGTGCCTTTTAATATGCCCCCTTCCCCCACCCAAAAAAACACGGTTACTTGGGGAAGAGATAAAGGAAGTGTGAGAAGAGGAGGGAAAAATGAAGCTGATCCAGAAAACAACTCGGAGAGAAAAGAGAAAGGAAGAAAGAGTGTGTCTTCCTCATGGGCTGATCATTACCAAATTGTGCTGATAGAATTTTGCATTCCGGCATTGAGAGCTGGGTGAGAACTTGATAGAGTTAGCCATTGTTGTCGATAGCCGGGGCTAAATACTCTATCTGCCGTGGCTAACTTCATTTGCTGGGCTCGTGACACTGTGGAGCATCCACAAACAAGGTTAGTGGGCCGGCGCTATGGGACCTGGGACAGGATAGCTTCTCGCCCCTGGCCGGCCCAACTTGGGGGGAGGATGGCTGATGACGGTTCCTGCTAGAACCATCTAACTCATGAGGCGCTGGTCGGGTCTGGATGTTATTTTTGTAAAGTCCTAGTTTAGTCAGATAAATTAAAGTTCGAAAGAGTAACGTCCCCTTGAGTAATATCTTGCTTTAATCGGACTCCTAAGTGTAGAGAAACGACAAACAACGCGAATGTAAAGTCATAAACCTTACGACAATTTAATAAACAGGCAAAGTGGTATGATAACAGCTTTACGTAGGTGAGAAATAAGTGTTATAGTAACAGCTTTACGTAGGTGAGAAACAAGTGTTATGGTAACAGCTTTACGAAGGTGAGAAACACGTGTTATGGTAACAGCTTTACGTAGGTAAGAAACAAGTGTTATGGTAACAGCTTTACGTTGGTGAGAAACAAGTGTTATGGTAACAGCTTTACGAAGGTGAGAAACACGTGTTATGGTAACAGCTTTACGTAGGTGAGAAACAAGTGTTATGGTAACAGCTTTACGTAGGTGAGAAACAAGTGTTATGGTAACAGCTTTACGTAGGTGAGAAACAAGTGTTATGGTAACAGCTTTACGTAGGTGAGAAATAAGTGTTATAGTAACAGCTTTACGTAGGTGAGAAATAAGTGTTATGGTAACAGCTTTACGAAGGTGAGAAACAAGTGTTATGGTAACAGCTTTACGTAGGTAAGAAACAAGTGTTATGGTAACAACTTTACGAAGGTAAGAAACAAGTGGTATGGTAACAACTTTACGAAGGTAAGAAACAAGTGGTATGGTAACAACTTTACGAAGGTAAGAAACAAGTGGTATGGTAACAGCTTTACGAAGGTGAGAAACAAGTGGTATGGTAACAACTTTACGTAGGTAAGAAACAAGTGGTATGGTAACAGCTTTACGAAGGTGAGAAACAAGTGTTATGGTAACAGCTTTACGAAGGTGAGAAACAAGTGTTATGGTAACAGCTTTACGAAGGTAAGAAACAAGTGGTATGGTAACAACTTTACGAAGGTGAGAAACAAGTGGTATGGTAACAGCTTTACGAAGGTGAGAAACAAGTGGTATGGTAACAGCTTTACGAAGGTGAGAAACAAGTGTTATGGTAACAGCTTTACGTAGGTAAGAAACAAGTGTTATGGTAACAACTTTACGAAGGTAAGAAACAAGTGGTATGGTAACAACTTTACGAAGGTGAGAAACAAGTGGTATTGTAACAACTTTACGTAGGTGAGAAACAAGTGGTATGGTAACAGCTTTACGAAGGTAAGAAACAAGTGTTATGGTAACAGCTTTACGAAGGTGAGAAACAAGTGTTATGGTAACAACTTTACGAAGGTAAGAAACAAGTGTTATGGTAACAACTTTACGAAGGTGAGAAACAAGTGTTATGGTAACAGCTTTACGAAGGTGAGAAACAAGTGTTATGGTAACAGCTTTACGAAGGTGAGAAACAAGTGTTATGGTAACAACTTTACGTAGGTGAGAAACAAGTGGTATGGTAACAACTTTACGAAGGTGAGAAACAAGTGTTATGGTAACAACTTTACGAAGGTAAGAAACAAGTGTTATGGTAACAGCTTTACGTAGGTGAGAAACAAGTGTTATGGTAACAGCTTTACGAAGGTGAGAAACAAAACAAAAGTGTAACGACGTTTCAGTCCAAAGGCCTTTAGCAGGAATAACAAACGTTTGTTTGGCCGAAACGTCGCTCTATTTTTGTTTTGTTTCTCACCGACGTAAAGCTGTTACCATAACACTTTCTCATTTTTTAAAATGTCCATCATTATCATCAGCTTTACAGCAGCTTCGCATTTCTATGCATCTTGATGCCTTTACTCATTAACCTAAACCTAACCCTAACCCTAACCTTAACCCTAACCCAAACCCTAAAGCTAATACTAAACCTAAACCCAAACCCTGAAACCTAAAATAATTTTTAGTAATGGAGAATTAGTATATTTTTGTTGCGACACCAACTAAGGTGAGGTCACTCATTTCGCTTAAATAATTTATCTGACTAAACTAGGACTTTACTGTTGTTTCTTCTTTAATGAGACTTTAAAAAAATATTCATTGAAGCTGCGGTGGCTGTGTAGTTAGTTCGTTAGCTGCACACTAAGGGTCATAGGTCAGACTAAAGGTCCTAGGTCAGACTAAAGGTCCCAGGTCAGACTAAAGGTTTCAGGTCAGACTAAAGGTTTCAGGTCAGACTGAAGGCTTCAGGTCAGAATGAAGGTTTCAGGTCACACTAAAGGTCCCAGGTCAGACTAAAGGTCCCAGGTCAAACTAAAGGTTTTAGGTCAGACTAAAGGTCCCAGGTCAGACTAAAGGTCCCAGGTCATACTAAAGGTTTCAGGTCAGACTAAAGTTCATAGGTCAGACTAAAGGTCCTAGGTCAGACTAAAGGTTTCAGGTCAGACTGATAATTTTGAGGTCAGACTTGAGGTCCCAGGTCAGACTAAAAGTCTCAGGTCAGACTAAAGGCTCCAGGTCAGACTAAAGGTCCTAGGTCAGACTGAAGGTCCCAGGTCATACTAAAAGTTTCAGGTCACACTAAAGGTCCCAGGTCAGACTAAAGGTCCCATGTCAGACTAAAGGTCCTAGGTCAGACTAAAGGCCCTAGGTCAGACTGAAGGTTTCAGGTCAATTCCAAATTTGCGCAAACTTTCTCTGACCAACAAGGCTTCGAGGTTCACCCAACCACCGTACACTCGTTAATCAGTCCAGAACTGATGATCCTGCTTCTACTTCTTTCCTTTATCCTGTTCTGCTTTTTGCCGTTAGGAGTCGCAGGTTTCAGTCAATGATGTGTTTTCTTTCAAGAGCACTTTCTGTGGCATGGCACATAGTGATATTGTATTGTTTTATTATGTCGTAAATTCCCGTCAATCCATCTTCTTCTTGGTCTACTTCTATATCTGGGTTATTCCATTTTGTTGTTATAAGCTCTTGATGCTGGTGTTGATAGGTTCATGCACATTAAATGTTCAAACCACTTTAATCTTTGTCTCTCTATGTATTCGATTAGTTGTAGAATTCCAAAGTTGTTTCTGATTCACCGTTCTTTACCTGATCTCTTCTTGTTTTGTTCACAGCTTTTCTGAGACATCTCATCTCACATGTTGTCAATAGATCTTTCGTTAGCTTAGTCAGAGTCCACGTTTCACACTGACAGAAAAGAGTTGGAATAAAGATCGAGTTTTTTTCCTAGACCACACACGTTCCATGTAGTGATTTTCATTCGAGCGATCATTCTTCAAGTAGTTCATTTCATGTCGTCTAGAGTTCTCTAGCAACTACCCCAACAAGCAGTTCATTTCGTCTAGAGTTCTCTAGCAACTACCCCAACAAGCAGTTCATGTCGTCTAGAGTTCTCTAGCAAATACCCCAACAAGCAGTTCATGTCGTCTAGAGTTCTCTAGCAACTACCCCAACAAACAGTTCTTGTCTAGAGTTCTCTAGCAACTACCCCAACAAGCAGTTCATGTCGTCTAGAGTTCTCTAGCAACTACCCCAACAAGCAGTTCATGTCGTCTAGAGTTCTCTAGCAACTACCCCAACAAGCAGTTCATGTCTAGAGTTCTCTAGCAAATACCCCAACAAGCAGTTCATGTCGTCTAGAGTTCTCTAGCAACTACCCCAACAAGCAGTTCATGTCTAGAGTTCTCTAGCAAATACCCCAACAAGCAGTTCATGTCGTCTAGAGTTCTCTAGCAACTACCCCAACAAGCAGTTCATGTCTAGAGTTCTCTAGCAACTACCCCAACAAGCAGTTCATGTCGTCTAGAGTTCTCTAGCAACTACCCCAACAAGCAGTTCATGTCGTCTAGAGTTCTCTAGCAACTACCCCAACAAGCAGTTCATGTCGTCTAGAGTTCTCTAGCAACTACCCCAACAAGCAGTTCATGTCGTCTAGAGTTCTCAAGCAACTACCCCAACAAGCAGTTCATGTCGTCTAGAGTTCTCTAGCAACTACCACAACAAGCAGTTCATGTCGTCTAGAGTTCTCTAGCAACTACCCCAACAAGCAGTTCATGTCGTCTAGAGTTCTCTAGCAACTACCCCAACAAGCAGTTCATGTCGTCTAGAGTTCTCTAGCAACTACCCCAACAAGCAGTTCATGTCGTCTAGAGTTCTCTAGCAACTACCCCAACAAGCAGTTCATGTCGTCTATAGTTCTCTAGCAACTACCCCAACAAGCAGTTCATGTCGTCTAGAGTTCTCTAGCAACTACCCCAACAAGCAGTTCATGTCTAGAGTTCTCTAGCAACTACCCCAACAAGCAGTTCATGTCGTCTAGAGTTCTCTAGCAACTACCACAACAAACAGTTCATGTCGTCTAGAGTTCTGTAGCAACTACCCCAACAAGCAGTTCATGTCGTCTAGAGTTCTGCAGCAACTACCCCAACAAGCAGTTCATGTCGTCTAGAGTTCTCTAGCAACTACCCCAACAAGCAGTTCATGTCGTCTAGAGTTCTCTAGCAACTACCCCAACAAGCAGTTCATGTCGTCTAGAGTTCTCTAGCAACTACCCCAATAAGCAGTTCATGTCGTCTAGAGTTCTGTAGCAACTACCCCAACAAGCAGTTCATGTCATCTAGAGTTCTCTAGCAACTACCCCAACAAACAGTTCATGTCGTCTAGAGTTCTCTAGCAACTACCCCAACAAGCAGTTCTTGTCTAGAGTTCTCTAGCAACTACCCCAACAAGCAGTTCATGTCGTCTAGAGTTCTCTAGCAACTACCACAACAAACAGTTCATGTCGTCTAGAGTTCTCTAGCAACTACCCCAACAAGCAGTTCATGTCGTCTAGAGTTCTCTAGCAACTACCCCAACAAGCAGTTCATGTCTAGAGTTCTCTAGCAACTACCCCAACAAGCAGTTCATGTCGTCTAGAGTTCTCTAGCAACTACCCCAACAAACTGTTCATGTCTAGAGTTCTCTAGCAACTACCACAACAAACAGTTCATGTCGTCTAGAGTTCTCTAGCAACTACCCCAACAAGCAGTTCATGTCGTCTAGAGTTCTCTAGCAACTACCCCAACAAGCAGTTCATGTCGTCTAGAGTTCTCTAGCAACTACCCCAACAAGCAGTTCATGTTGTCTAGAGTTCTCTAGCAACTACCCCAACAAGCAGTTCATGTCGTCTAGAGTTCTCTAGCAACTACCCCAACAAACAGTTCATGTCGTCTAGAGTTCTCTAGCAACTACCCCAACAAACTGTTCATGTCGTCTAGAGTTCTGTAGCAACTAGCCCAACAAGCAGTTCATGTCGTCTAGAGTTCTGTAGCAACTACCCCAACAAACTGTTCATGTCGTCTAGAGTTCTGTAGCAACTACCCCAACAAACTGTTCATGTCGTCTAGAGTTCTGTAGCAACTACCCCAACAAGCAGTTCCACAAGATGATATCTCTTCTTTATTCACATCTCAAACAGTTCATGAATGAATGTTAACTGCCAAAAGGTTTATTAACGCGTCTGTACAGGGGCTGCATAAGCGCATGCAACCTGCATTCACAAAAGCATGATCAGCGCACCATAGTTGACCAAGACCTTGCATTACCTTCGGGATGAGCTAGTAATTTCCCAGCATATCCTGGGATAGACGAGCTCCAACTTCTCAAGTAAGAGCTGGGAATGTCAAGAAGATCATTTCGACCCATTGCATCAATGCGTATAAGGACACCCTGCCTGCATCAGCTCGTACATCAACAACAATAATAACGTGTGCAGAGTGCTCATGAGACCCTTTGTTTTTCATCTTTACCTGAGAGAGCTAGACATCGAATCTCACTACCCAGAGACAGGGGAGGGTGAAGTAATTGCAGATTCGAAGTGACAAGAACTAGGCAACCTCCTGCCTAGAGATCAATGTCAAGGCTACATATTCTTCCCCAGAAAATACCTACTTTCATTACAGAAGATGGCAGAAACTTCATTACAATAACCCTTTCATCATTATCTTGCGCTGTCCTCGTAACGAAGAATACATATCATGAACCGCCATTTCACTCTGTCTCCTGCCTTGATAGTACAATCTGTCTCCTGCCTTGATAGTACACTCTGTCTCCTGCCTTGATAGTACACTCTGTCTCCTGCCTTGATAGTATACGCTGTCTCCTGCCTTGATAGTACACTCTGTCTCCTGCCTTGATAGTACACACTGTCTCCTGCTTGATAGTACACACTGTCTCCTGCCTTGATAGTACACGCTGTCTCCTGCCTTGATAGTACACGCTGTCTCCTGCCTAGATAGTACACTCTGTCTCCTGCCTTGATAGTACACGCTGTCTCCTGCCTTGATAGTACACTCTGTCTCCTGCCTTGATAGTACACTCTGTCTCCTGCCTTGATAGTACACGCTGTCTCCTGCCTACATAGTACACGCTGTCTCCTGCCTAGATAGTACACGCTGTCTCCTGCCTTGATAGTACACGCTGTCTCCTGCCTTGATAGTACACGCTGTCTCCTGCCTAGATAGTACACCCTGTCTCCTGCCTAGATAGTACACGCTGTCTCCTGCCTAGATAGTACACGCTGTCTCCTGCCTTGATAGTACACTCTGTCTCCTGCCTTGATAGTACACTCTGTCTCCTGACTAGATAGTACACGCTGTCTCCTGCCTAGATAGTACACGCTGTCTCCTGCCTCGATAGTATACGCTGTCTCCTGCCTTGATAGTACACGCTGTCTCCTGCCTAGATAGTACACGCTGTCTCCTGCCTAGATAGTACACTCTGTCTCCTGCCTAGATAGTACACGTTGTATCCTGCCTAGATAGTACACGCTGTCTCCTGCCTAGATAGTACACTCTGTCTCCTGCCTAGATAGTACACTCTGTCTCCTGCCTAGATAGTACACTCTGTCTCCTGCCTAGATAGTACACTCTGTCTCCTGCCTAGATAGTACACGCTGTCTCCTGCCTAAATAGTACACTCTGTCTCCTGCCTAGATAGTACACTCTGTCTCCTGCCTAGATAGTACACGCTGTCTCCTGCCTTGATAGTACACTCTGTCTCCTGCCTAGATAGTACACGCTTGTCTCCTGCCTTGATAGTACACTCTGTCTCCTGCCTAGATAGTACACTCTGTCTCCTGCCTAGATAGTACACGCTGTCTCCTGCCTAGATAGTACACTCTGTCTCCTGCCTAGATAGTACACGCTGTCTCCTGCCTAGATAGTACACTCTGTCTCCTGCCTAGATAGTACACTCTGTCTCCTGCCTAGATAATACACGCTGTCTCCTGCCTTGATAGTACACGCTGTCTCCTGCCTTGATAGTACACGCTGTCTCCTGCCTTGATAGTACACGCTGTCTCCTGCCTTGATAGTACACGCTGTCTCCTGCCTTGATAGTACACGCTGTCTCCTGCCTTGATAGTACACGCTGTCTCCTGCCTTGATAGTACACGCTGTCTCCTGCCTTGATAGTACACGCTGTCTCCTGCCTTGATAGTACACGCTGTCTCCTGCCTAGATAGTACACGCTGTCTCCTGCCTAGATAGTACACGCTGTCTCCTGCCTTGATAGTACACGCTGTCTCCTGCCTTGATAGTACACGCTGTCATATATCAATCGAGCAAAATCAATCACCAAACAGCAGACAGCAAAACGTAGACTGTAATCATAGCATCTGGAAAAAAAAAACATACATTGCAATCACCATATCATATGTCAGAACTTATAAATGAATCATTTTACAGGGAAAAAAATTTCAAGTCAATGCAAACAACCCGACAAAATTATATCATATTTCAAAGGTCCAAAAGTCAATAAAGACATCTAATTTTAAATCCTATTTTACTATTCTAAAACGTTTGTTTAACACAAGAATGCGCAAAAATATACGAGAACAAATCACACTGGAAACAACACTCACAAGTCCGAGATTTTTACTTGAGAATTCGTACTTTTTGAAATATTGGATGTCAGAGTTTCACTCCAGTCTCCATGTGGTCTGTATGTGCTTCGGCTTCAATGAGGAATTGCTTTTTGAGCTTGTGAAGGTCTGTGATACGGAAACAAGCATATGTCTTCTAATTTGAAATAAAAATAGGGCAGGACTTTTATTTGTTTATTGGTGCAGTCAATGCTTGATGTCATAGTCTGGTCTGCATCTTGATGAGGCGAGTGCTTCTGCTATTTTAAATCAGCACTAGGAGAAATCATTTTGCAGAAAATTACTTTAAAAGTGTGTGCGTGTGTGTGTGTGATGTGAGCGTGCGTGTATGCAAAGTCTCTTTTCTGCCACTCGGAGCCAGCCAGGGCGATCCTCAAGAATTCCTCATATTTTGTAGATAGCACGTATTGGCTAGAAAGGACCTGAGTTCTGTCGTGCGGATGAGAGCCCTGTTAGCAGCGCGCGAACATTGGGGTCAGCGCCAGATTAAACGCTTGTGGCCAGCCATCAGTCGAGTTTTCTCATCTCATATCTTGTCTGGCCCAGAATCTCATAACTATGTCTCCGCTAGACAATCTTTACAAGAGCCCAATCTCTGGCATTCCCCAGAGAATTACATTCCTGGAGCGTCACAACGGTAAGCTTCAGTGAACCGACCTTCATGTACTCAAAGTGAGACCATTTATACAGGGGCGACAACCAGCGAGTTATGGTAACGATGTTTACAGCATAACAGATGAGTTGTCTCTCACTTTCTTTGGGGGCGGATAGACGAAGGGTGCATATTTACTGCGAGAAGGTGAGTGCTTGATTTAAGATGGTTGGACAACTGTGAGGGCAGTGAAGAGAGGGCATGAGGAGAGGGCAGAGATGGGGCATTTTGGGAGATGTGAGGGAAATCCTTATGTTCCTAATTTAGACGGGTTATATATGTTCCTAATTTAGACGGGTTGTTTATGTTCCTAATTTAGACGGGTTGTTTATGTTCCTAATTTAGACGGGTTGTTTATGTTCCTAATTTAGACGGGTTGTTTATGTTCCTAATTTAGACGGGTTGTTTATGTTCCTAATTTAGACGGGTTGTTTATGTTCCTAATTTAGACGGGTTGTTTATGTTTCTAATTTAGACGTGTTGTTTATGTTCCTAATTTAGACGAGTTATATATGTTCCTAATTTAGACGGTTGTTTATGTTCCTAATTTAGACGGGTTATTTATGTTCCTAATTTAGACGGGTTGTTTATGTTCCTAATTTAGACGGGTTGTTTATGTTCCTAATTTAGACGGGTTGTTTATGTTCCTAATTTAGACGGGTTGTTTATATTCCTAATTTAGACGGTTTATTTATGTTCCTAATTTAGACGGGTTGTTTATGTTCTTAATTTAGACGGGTTATTTATGTTCCTAATTTAGACGGGTTGTTTATGTTCCTAATTTAGACGGGTTGTTTATGTTCCTAATTTAGACGGGTTGTTTATGTTCCAAATTTAGACGTGTTGTTTATGTTCCTAATTTAGACGGTTGTTTATGTTCCTAATTTAGACGGGTGTTTATGTTCCTAATTTAGACGGGTTGTTTATGTTCCTAATTTAGACGGGTTGTTTATGTTCCTAATTTAGACGGGTTATTTATGTTCCTAATTTAGACGGTTATTTATGTTCCTAATTTAGACGGGTTATTTATGTTCCTAATTTAGACGGGTTATTTATGTTCCTAATTTAGACGGTTTATTTATGTTCCTAATTTAGACGGGTTAATTATGTTCCTAATTTAGACGGGTTGTTTATGCTCCTAATTTAGACGGGTTGTTCATGTTCCTAATTTAGACGGGTTGTTTATGTTCTTAATTTAGATGGGTTGCTTATGTTCCTAATATAGACGGGCTGCTTATGTTCCTAATTAGACGGGTTGCTTATGTTCCTAATATAGACGGGCTGCTTATGTTCCTAACATAGACGGGCTGCTTATGTTGCTAATATAGACGTTATTTGGTTATGGAAGGCCCCGGTATCACTGCAAACGAATAAAAATGTATAATTGCTCGACCGCCCGCGCCAACGTAATAATCCCAATTCATATCTCATCTCACAAACAAAGAAAGGTAACTGTAGTCCCCATCACAGCAAACTCAGTACACGCCAAAAGACATAAGTCGAAACCGCGCAGAAAGTGAACACAGCAAACTGTGAAAAATTTAGACGTGCTGTTTATGTTCCTAATTTAGACGGGCTAATCATGTTCCTAATTCAGACGGGCTGCTTATGTTCCTAATTTAGACGGGCTGCTTATGTTCCTAATTCAGACGGGCTGTTTTTGTTCCTAATTTAGACGGGCAGCTTATGTTCCTAATTTAGACGGGCTGCTTATGTTCCTAATATAGACGGGCTGTTTTTGTTCCTAATTCAGACGGGCTGCTTATGTTCCTAATCTAGACGGGCTGTTTATGTTCCTAATCTAGACGGGCTGCTTATGTTCGTAATCTGGACGGGCTGCTTATGTTCCTAATCTAGACGGGCTGCTTATGTTCCTAATCTAGACGGGCTGCTTATGTTTCTAATTTAGACGGACTACTTATGTTCTAATCTAGACGGGCTGCTTATGTTCGTAATCTGGACGGGCTGCTTATGTTCCTAATCTAGACGGGCTGCTTATGTTCCTAATCTAGACGGGCTGCTTATGTTCCTAATCTAGACGGGCTGCTTATGTTCCTAATCTAGACGGGCTGCTTATGTTTCTAATTTAGACGGGCTACTTATGTTCTAATCTAGACGGGCTGCTTATCTTTGTAATCTAGACGGGCTGCTTATGTTCCTAATCTAGACGGGCTGCTTATGTTTCTAATTTAGGCGGGCTACTTATGTTCTAATCTAGACGGGCTGCTTAACTTTGTAATCTAGACGGGCTGCTTATGTTCCTAATCTAGACGGGCTGCTTATGTTTCTAATTTAGACGGGCTACTTATGTTCTAATCTAGACGGGCTGCTTATCTTTGTAATCTAGACGGGCTGCTTATGTTCCTAATCTAGACGGACTGCTTATGTTTCTAATTTAGGCGGGCTACTTATGTTCTAATCTAGACGGGCTGCTTAACTTTGTAATCTAGACGGGCTGCTTATGTTTATAATTTAGACGGGCTGCTTATATTACTGTTAATTTTAACCTATGCACATCTAATAAGCTCCGGGTTTCACCCAGCCTCTAAAAATTGGTACCAGAGATTTTTCTGGGAAGTAAAGGCGGTCTGGCGTGATACCGACCACATCACCCAAAAATGTGCCGTAGTTATAGAAATAATATGGCCATTAACACTATATTCCCCATACGTCTTTCAAGGCATGCAGGGTACGTTCACTTTCTGTCTGTTAACATCTAATAAAGAGAGCAGATAATTGAAGCCTTCCACATGTGGATCTATAGGTAAATGTGGAACATTTGGTGGAAGGAAAATGGAGACAAACAAGGAAGTTCTGAATCAGCTGAAAATGTAAATAGAAAACTACCTAACATCATTCGAAAAAAGACAACTGAAATTGGTTTGACATGTGGAAAGACATAATACCCCCTCGAAGTTATAGTTATATTGGAAGGGAAGGTACACGGTAGAGGAGGCAGAGGCAGCCCAAGACTAAGGTGGGCAGATAACATCAAAAGATGGTCAGGTGAGCCTATGACAACATGCACCATCAAGACAAGGGACAGAGTTAAATGGCGCTCCATGGTAGACGGCCTTCGATGCGGAGACGGCACCTAATGGATAAATACACCCAATTGCTGGTTAACATGGTTTATGGTTGTTTTAACTGGGTGGGTGGTCGGTTGGCTGATTTTTGTGATGGTTAGTTGCTTGGCTGTTTCATCATTAGTTAATCACGGGCGATCGTTGGGATGCTCTTGATGACGTCATGACATTTCTCTCCAGCCTCCACAATGTAGAGCCGCCTTTTGAAAAGCGACGAAAGTTAACAGAAACGACGAAAGTTAACAGAAACGACGAAAGTTAACAGAAGCGACGAAAGTTAACAGAAACGACGAAAGTTAGCAGATGTGACGAAAGTTAACAGAAGCGACGAAAGTTAACAGAAACGACGAAAGTTAACAGGAACGACGAAAGTTAACAGAAACGACGAAAGTTAACAGAAGCGACGAAAGTTAACAGAAACGACGAAAGTTAACAGAAACGACGAAAGTTAACAGAAACGACGAAAGTTAGCAGATGTGACGAAAGTTAACAGAAGCGACGAAAGTTAACAGAAACGAGGAAAGCTAACAGAAACGACGAAAGTTAGCAGAAGTGACGAAAGCTAACAGAAACGAGGAACGTTAACAGAAACGACGAAAGTTAACAGAAGCGCAAATAAAAAGTTAACTTTCTGCCTGTTTCTTGAAACAAAAGTTATGTCATCACATACCTGGGCTGGATATAACAAATCCGGATTAAAAAAAAAAAATATATATATATATATATATTGTGTTTTATAAACAAATTGCTTTTATACGGACACAATTTCTAACAGCCCATTTGGCTGAAGTTAGGGCCTGCACCGTTTTGTAAATTCCGACCATCTCTCCATACCCTGGCAAGTTGTATTACCCAGATACCGGAAATGAGTTTTCGCACACCAGCGCGCATGTTTTCTTGTTATGACGTCATACGCCAGAACTTGTTCTGAACCTTCGCCATTTTGAGACACGAGCAAAGCTCATTCTTTATATGAAATCCCTTGACAAAGGATCAGTTTGTGTATGTGTGTGTGTATGTGTGTGCGCGTGCCCCTTTTTCATGCTGTGTATGTATGTATGTGTGAGAGAGAGTGAGTAATAGAGAGAGAAAGAGAGCCTACTTAGATACACGTTTTTGGCATGGATTGTAGGAAAGATGAAAGTATAGTACGAGCCAAACACGAGGCCAAGAAACAAACAAGATCAACTGTTTCCAGTCTTTTAGAACTTGCATACACCTCCACAACATAAATTCACTCCAGCAAAATAAAGCGCAGTTCACGGAGCCACGTTATCAAATGTGAATATCTTGTTCAGAATAATCAGCGTAGCAATGCGCAATATATTAGCAAGCCTGTGAGCAGAGAGTGCGTGCCATTCTTCTAACAAAACTCTAAACACACAATGATCTCAAATAAATCTATAACAATTGTAAGATACTGCCAGTTTCAATAGATAGTGGACATAGAGTCCCTGTGACCTTTTCTTCTATTGTGCCGATCTATGACTGTGAGGATCTACCTTTTCTTCCCTTGTGCAGGTCTATGACTGTGAGAATCTACCTTTTCTTCCCTTGTGCAGGTCTATGACTGTGAGGATCTACCTTTTCTTCCCTTGTGCAGGTCTATGACTGTGAGGATCTACCTTTTCTTCCCTTGTGCAGGTCTATGACTGTGAGAATCTACCTTTTCTTCCCTTGTGCAGGTCTATGACTGTGAGGATCTACCTTTTCTTCCCTTGTGCAGGTCTATGACTGTGAGGATCTACCTTTTCTTCCCTTGTGCAGGTCTATGACTGTGAGAATCTACCTTTTCTTCCCTTGTGCAGGTCTATGACTGTGAGAATCTACCTTTTCTTCCCTTGTGCAGGTCTATGACTGTGAGAATCTACCTTTTCTTCCCTTGTGCAGGTCTATGACTGTGAGAATCTACCTTTTCTTCCCTTGTGCAGGTCTATGACTGTGAGAATCTACCTTTTCTTCCCTTGTGCAGGTCTATGACTGTGAGAATCTACCTTTTCTTCCCTTGTGCAGATCTATGACTGTGAGGATCTACCTTTTCTTCCCTTGTGCAGATCTATGACTGTGAGGATCTACCTTTTCTTCCCTTGTGCAGATCTATGACTGTGAGGATCTACCTTTTCTACCATTGTGAAGGTCAAGGACTGTGAGGATCGTGTTGGGACATTAGAGTTTCGACTAATTGAAGTGAATATTGACCTGACCAAATCAGTAGGGGTGGAAGAAGGAAGGCAATGAGCTAAGGCGGATGAATGAGCTGAAAAGCACCTACCGCATCTTGTTGGCAATTACTGTACAAACTATTCATGATTAATGAACTCACAATTAAGGGAAATAAGTAACCATCATACTAGTGCACAATGAGAACCACACCTTATTGTCTCCGCCTGCCCCATGTACATACACATCTAACTTCTTAAACCAGCTACCATCTGCAGGTCTTATTTCAGTGTTATTCGTGAGGTTGTTATGCAACCGTCTTATTCCAGGTGTTAATGGTAAACCTGCTTTGTAACTGTCTTATTTCAGGTGTTAATTGTAAGGTTGCTATGCAACTGTCTTATTCCAGGTGTTAATGGTAAGGTTGCTATATAACTGTCTTATTCCAGGTGTTAATGGTAAGGTTGCAATATAACTGTCTAATTCCAGGTGTTAATGGTAAGGTTGCCATGTAACTGTCTTTTTCCAGGTGTTATTCGTAAGGTGGGGAGGGGGAGGGCTGGTTTATCTGAAGGCAAGACATCGGTCTCGAGACAGAGAGGTTGTGAGTTCAAATCCCGGCTGCACAGTTGGATTTTTATTTATGATTTCTCTCTACAGCAACCACCCCTGGTCTCAGCAGTGAGGCCCGGCTTGAAACGTCAATTACCCATCGATGGAAAAAAATATGAGTTTCACCAAAGTCGGAGTTATCTGCCTATGCTGCGAGGGACCCCTGTGCAAACGGCTGTCAGGGAAAATCGGATTAGCACGCAAGATTCAGTTCCTAGTCTCTAGGGACTTTGCCAGAAGTGAGTGCTGACGAAAGAAAAAAAAATCGCAAAGTCGCAGTGTTACTGTCTTGTTTTAATTTTTTATTTCATGAATGACTGGCCCAGAAACACTGTCGCCATCAAATAATTGTTTGTTCAGCTGTCAATCAAAATAGTTGAAGTTTTCAAATGTTTGCTACATTGTAATGTAAGTTACCTCCCTTTTGTAATATGTAACTTGTATGTGTCATATTTTCGTACATGGTAAACGGTGAGATCGGCACTCTGTACTCGATGACCTTCTCTATAGAATGTTCTTTATTTGATGACCTTCTCTTTAGAATGTTCTATACTCGATGACCTTCTCCATAGAATGTTCTATACTCGATGACCTTCTCTACAGAATGTTCTGCACTCGATGACCCTCTCTTTAGAATGTTCTGTACTCGACCTTCTCCATAGAATGTTCTGTACTCGATGATTTTCTCTATAGAATGTTCTATACTCGATGACCTTCTCCATAGAATGTTCTGTACTCGATGATTTTCTCTATAGAATGTTCTATACTCGATGACCTTCTCTACAGAATGTTCTGCACTCGATGACCCTCTCTATAGAATGTTCTGTACTCTGAAGCTCACAAATTCATTTCTTTTTTATTGCAACTCTAATTGCATTTTCACTTATTTTTCAAAATAAAATTTGTTGAAACAATTTCTCAATGTATTTGAGCAATAACATTAATATTTACTCCTTCTTCTTCTTCTTCTTCTTCTTCTTCCTCCTCCTCCTTCTTCTTCTACTTCCTTCTTCTTCTTCTTCTTCTTCTACTTCCTTCTTCTTCTTCCTCCTCTTCCTTCTTCTTCTTCTTCTTCTTCTTCTTCTTCTACTACTTCT